>OY986437.1:9137959-9490459 GCA_963920525.1 Dichetophora obliterata
CTGTTTACAGGTGGCAGAACTGTTCCTAATTTATTTATGTTAAAAAAAACAATTACAAAATTTAAAACCATTTTGCAATTAACTGTCCATCAAGGTTAATGAAATCATTACAAAAATGATGCATGCTTGTAGGAGCAAACAAATAACACGTGTTCAAACAGCAGCTATTCACGAAAACCACAACACTACGAGGAAATAGCACACACGCACACTTTTACACAACATTTTGTAAAGATTGCAAAATCATGGCCAACTTCATTAAGCAATGACAATGAAACAAGAACAAAAATAAAAACCAATATGCAAGAAACAGGATAACAGCATAAAAGGACCGGAAGGAACAATTAACTATAGCAATCAAGAGTGACAAAAGCAAGCAGGTTGAGTCTAGCAGGTGTTGTTCGCATACATGTATGAAATGCGAAAGTGTGTGTCTCCAGCAAATTAAATTTTTGGTCAACTTTATTGTTGCGTTTTGTTGTGTGTTTAACTGCGTCTTAAGACAACTCATGCATAAATAAAATGCTGTCAACAACGCTGCCACATAATAATAACAAATAAAGCAATAAAGCACACTCGTGTTTTTTTTTTTATATTTCAGTACAATATTGTTATTAAGATATGCAAGTTTGTGGTTGACCAGTTTATATTTAGGCCGTAAATAATTGCCTAATAAGTCTGCAGCAGTTGAGGCTGCATCACTTCTCCAAAAATATACATTTAATTCATATTCAATGCAGATGTTGTTAAGTTGAAGTGTCATCAGTTGTGCGTTATTTAATCGCATTACGATTTCCTCAACACTCTCTGACAAGACTTATAGAGTATAATAGTCATTAACTGACAGCATAATGATGAAAACATGCTCGTCATTGTGTCATTGTTGCTATCGTATATCTATTTATCAGAATATATTACTTAATAAAACAAATATTCCTCTCTCTTTCTCTCTCCACCTTGTTATTGAAAATAAATTCATAGAAATAAACATATTTGTGACATGTTTTTTTTTTGCTTAAGAAATCCTTCTAGATCTCTCGCTCTAGCTCAAAAATTACACATAAAATTTAAATTAAGTGTGATGAGAACAGAGCTATTTTTAGCCTATTTCAAAGAATCACTGCTTATTCGAGCTAAATTTTTTGATTAGCTATGAGTTTTTTATTTACATTCAATGCTTTTATTTTTTTTTTCTTCTACCAGTAGGTAACAATTCGTTTATGTTGCTGACTTTTTAAACAATCCACAAAGACATCCTAAGAAAATGCTCATGGTTATTATTTTCGTCACTATTACGTTGTTGTGCGACATTTTTACACTTTTAATTTTTTTTCTATTTTTTTTTTGTACTCATCACAAACAAGCCAAACAAACAAATATTCTATAAATATTTCCGAAATATGCAAAAATAACAAATTTAATCAATGTAATGCTGCGAACCACTTGAATTTTTATGGTATTTAAAATTTCCGTAAGATCATAAAATTCCGCATATTATATCTTACGAGTATACTAGCTGACGTTGTAGTTATCTTAATAGTGGTATTCACTATGCATGCAACTAATCTGGCAGATGAGCTGAATAGCAGAACATATTGTGAACATACTTTTTGACAATGTGACATCTCTGCTAAATAGCTAACAAAGCAGTTGTTTGTTGTTTGTTAAAACAGAAATAATTGTTAAAGAAAAAAGCTCATATCGACGGCTTAATGTAGAAAAGGCGTATCTCCATTTTTTGTTTCTTTACAGGAGAAAGAAAAAAACTGAATAAAATCTGAAAAACTTTGGATATAAAAACTTTTTAAATGCAGTTTTTATATAAAATAAGCTTGAGTTTTCAATCATAGCGCATTGAATTTTTTAAGGAATGTTTATTTGAGAGTGGTCAAATAGAATATATTAAGAACGCGATTTCGAAAAAAAACAAGTTATGCCTTTTCTATATTAAGCCATCGATATAGTAAAAATACTGCGAAAAAGTGGAAAATAAGAAATTATGGAAGTTGTAATTGAAGATGCAGAATTATGTGGATAAATTTTAGCCAGTGGCGTGGATAGCTTTAGGTTGTAAGGGGTGTCCGTAAAAAATATAATAACCTTAAAAAAGTATACTTTTAAATACCTGATAGCATAACTGTTTTGTGAAGCCGAATATCATGTTTCACGGCCTTACCTACATTGTAGAAACGTCGAAAAATGGTAGGTAGGTAAAAAATTATGGGCTTGTTAAATTAAATCTAAACAACACCGAATTTCTGGAAACTACCCACGTCACTATATCTCTAGCAACTGTTGATCGACTTTGAAAAATTTAACACTACACTAAATAAAATTTTGATAACTTTCTGGAGAAAAAAAATGCTTGGCAGTCGTTTTGATTCGTGCTTAACTTAATATTCGAATCAATTCACAATAACTTTAGATATTTGGTAATGTTTCCATGGCTTTGGAAGGGGTTTAGACCCATGGACCACCCCATATCTACGCCACTGGAGGCAGCTGGCATAATATACAGTAGCAACATAGCAAATGTAGCTGAAAATAAAACATTGTAGCAATGGAAAGCAGTGAGACGATGAGGACGTCAGGCACAAAGTTGCATTATGCTGTTGCACAGTTAGTATATTAGCTACTCAAATCTACTGAAGGGTTTGTGTGGAGCAAAAGAGCTAAAGTGTAGCTTATTTACATCAAATGCATTTTGTTGTTGTTTAGAGCTAATCTGCTATTTCCCCCATCTGCCAGACCAGTTGCCCTACATAGTGAATACCACTAATGAGTTTGATTTGGTTTCCCGTAAAAAACATTTTAGGCAACAGAGGTTATTGGCTTTGTTGCAGAAAAATAGTGCACAATCATACCAATGATTTTAGTTATTATTAGCTGAAACCCATCACGTTTCTGCCACGGCCCTTTGTCCAACGCGCACAAAATGTTATCAGTAAAACTACAGTGTCAATTCAGGTCAAATACTGAATTCCGAGACAGTGCGACAATCACTCAAAAACTATTCCATAACGAAAATTTGGCTTGTATTAGAGGTTCCACGCCCACTTTTTGAACGCCCATAAAATGTTATCAGTGAAACTGCATGTGTAAATTGAGGTCGAATACAATTCGAATACTGTCGAATACTTCTGAGACTGTGCGAGCTATAATAAAGTTGTTAGATATTTAAAATTTGAGGCGTATTTGAGATACCACGCACGCCCCCTTTTAAAATTGGCACCAGACTTCACAGGAATACTCTCAAAACTTTGCTGCCGTTTCCCATCTAATATATCATAGATGGGCAGAAAAAGTATGCGTGGCTCAGGAATTAGAATGATTTCTGAAAAGAGGCTCAGATATAGTGCGACCACGCCCATTTTTCACAAAGTTGTTGAGAGTAAACATGAATTGAAGTACCAAATTTTAGTATTATACGCTCAAAACCGTCTAATATATAGAAATTGTATTAATTTGTGGGTGGCTAAAGTCGGTGTGGCATCATTTATGTATGTAGTGACCGCCACTTGAAACACATACATACCAAGTTTCACTATACAAACTTGTACAACTCCAGAATAAGCATGGTTTCGAAAAAGTGGGAGTAGCAATAGTGTGATAACGCCCATTTTTTGTACAGTTGCCTACAATAACCTTCTGAAAAAATTACTAAACTTTGTTTTTTTTACAATCAAAACCGTCTGATATTTACCTTTTATTTTCATTTGTGAGCGAAAGCGCAAATTTGGCGTGTATGGGAGCTACCATGCCCCTTATTCAATCGACACTAAACTTCACCGGAACACTCTCAAGGTGTTGTTAATGTTAATGTTAATGTTGTGTGGTGGAGATGCGTACTGCGACCTAAATGAGATCTATTGTACCTCCTTCGCAAAGCTCCGCTAGGTTTGCGGATTACAAAATTTCATCCAGCCCTATTTCTCTAATGAATTTGAGAATATTCTTAGGTTCAAGGGATGAAACCTGCTCTAGACTCAGCTCATAGTTCCCCAGTGCTAGTTTACGTCTGCGAGCCACGGTGTCGCAGTCTGTAAGTAGGTGTATTGAAGTCTCTTCTGCTTCTTCACAGAAACGGCAGTTACTATCGGTCTCTATGCCCAATTTCATCAGGTGGTATTTGAGTTTAAAGTGTCCTGTAAGGAACCCCGTTAGAATCCTAAGATTCGGTTTGCCTAAGCTTATGCACAATTTTGCTCTCCGAGTGTTAAAATCTCTGAGGAGCAATTTGGATTGTCTTAGCTTTGGGAGGCTTTTCCAAAGGTTTGAACGTTTATGCCTCTCCTCCCTTTTTAGTTCTTCTTTTATAGAATGTGTGCCCGATCCGCAAAATGGTTCCGGTCCTATAAATTTTGTGGCTGCACCCTGTCGCGCTAGACCATCGGCTTCTTCGTTACCCTGTATTCCTTTGTGTCCTGGGACCCAAAGTATAGTAACAGTGTTATTCTTGCCTAGTTCGTTGAGTTTTGTTAGGCATTCCCATGCTATTCTCGATATTATCTCACAGGAAACTAATGCTTTGATTGCTGCTTGGCTGTCTGACATCACAACTATATCCTGACCTTTGTATTTCCGGTCCAGATTGAATTGTGCACACAGCTGTATTGCTATGATTTCCGCTTGGAAGATACTGGGTGTTGTCCCCATAGGTTCAAAGTGCTTGGTTCTTGGCCCGTACACCCCTGCGCCTATACCTTCCAATGTCTTGGACCCATCTGTATACCATGCTATACTGTGTGGCTCCTTGACTTGCGATATCATCTCGCTGTCCCACTCTTTCTTGGTACTAAGCTTAATTCCGAAGTGTTTTTCGAAGTTATACCTTTTTACTATATCGTCTCTTGGTAGATCGATGTAGGGAGTGTGCTTTGCAATATCCTCCTTCTCTCTACTGCTGATAGTTTTACCTTAACCTGTCCCCTCTTTTGCAATGCACAACAGAGTTCGCTTGGCTACTCCCTCTATGACAAGGTGTAAGGGTGTTAGGTCCAGAATTACTTCTAGTGCTGCTGTAGGGCATGTCCTCATGGCCCCTGTGATGCATACACAGGCCAGTCTCTGCACCTTTGTTAGCATATTCCTTATTGTGGTTAGCTTGGTTCTCTCAGCCCATGCTATTGCACCATAGGTGAGGATGGGTCTCACCATCATGGTATACATCCAGCGGAGAATTGTTGGGTTACAACCCCAGCTTTTCCCCGCCAGGCTCCTACATACCATGAGTGCGCGCGTTTCTTTGTATATAGTTACCTCTGCATGTCTTCTCCAGAGAAGCTTTGAATCTAGTGTAAGTCCCAGATACTTTACTTCTCCTTTGAAAGGAATTTCAGTGCCATCCATTCTCATTGTTCTGAGGTTTGGGGCTTCTTTTGTTAGTAAAAGGTACTATGGTGGTTTTCGCTGGGTTGATACTTAATCCCACTGTGTTGCACCACTCCTTTGTTACTGACAGTCCTCTCTGTATCAGGTTACAGAGTGTATCCTCGAACTTCCCTCTCGCTATTAAGGCGATGTCGTCTGCATAACCCTGACATTTTATGCCATTCTCGGTTAGCATCGATAATAATTCGTCTACAATAAGACTCCACAGCAGTGGAGAGAGGACTCAGCCTTGTGGGCAGCCTTTTGTTGTTTTGATTCTTATAGTGTTGTTGCCCACTTTTGTTTCTACAGTTCTAGTGCTAAGCATTTGGCATATCCATCTGCTGAGCATATCATTTACTCCTTTTTTGTGTAAAGACTTCTTCACAGCCTCGTGAGAAGTATTATCAAAGGCTGCCTCTATGTCTAGAAAGGCACAGAGTACGGTTTCTTTGTTTTTGAAAGCTGACTGGATGTTACTAGCCAACTGGTATAGAGCAGATTCTGTAGACCTACCCGCCCTATACGCGTGTTGACATGGGTGCATTGGTGCCTTCTCCAGAATCTCAGTTCTTATATAGTTATCTATTACCTTTTCCATTGTTTTAAGTACAAATGAGGTAAGGCTAATGGGTCTAAACGACTTTGGTAGCGTGTAGTCTATTTTCCCTACTTTTGGTATGAAGGTGACTATCGCCCTTCTCCATTTCCTTGGGATATAGCCCAGCGCAAGGCTGCTTCTAGTTATTTTGACTAGGTGAGGCAATATAGTTTCTGCACCTTTTTGTAGAAGTGCAGGAAAGATGCCATCTACACCTGCTGATTTGAATGGTTGAAAGGTTCTGAGTGCCCAATCTAGACGAGCCTTAGTACAAATGCTCGTTGCAAGTTTCCATTCTTCTTGATTTGGAGTAATCTGCCTGTTTGCTGTATCATACTCAGTTACTGGTGTGCTGCCCGGGAAATGAGTTTCTAGAAGGTGACTGGCTCGTTGCTCTTCTCTTAGCGTATGGCTTCCGTCTGGCAATAGAAGTGACATTCTTGTCTCCACTCTGCCTTTAGCCATTGCTTTGTGTATCCTGGCTGCGGCTGGTGTGGAAGAAATGTCTTCGCAGAAAGTTTTAAAGCTTTGTCTTTTGGCTTTTCTGATTTCTTTATTGTACTCCGTCAAAGTCGCCGTGTAGTTGTGCCATTCTCCGTTGCGCTTTGCGTCATTAAAACTGCATCGCAAAAAAGGTGTTGTTACAGCTTCTCTGAAAATTTCATAGAGATCGGTTTAGCGGTTTTTGAGTCTATACATGATATACACACATACCCGCATACAAACATATATTTTTTACATACATATATACCCAGTGGGCAATTGCAGGAGTCCAAAGGCCTGCGTTAGGTTTTTATAGGCCTTCCACACTCCTGCAAGCACCGTTTTTTGCTTGTATGAAATGGGAAAATTTGTCAGTACTTCCGCACTCGCTTTGCTAAAAAGCCTTTCTAAAAGCGCTTTTTTGAAATTGCATTCTTAAAGAACTTTCTTCATAAGCCTTGATTATTGCACGTTGTTCACAATTCCTGAAATAGGTGCTCTCTCCGCAGGCCTTCGAGCAGGCCTTTGATAAAATTTAATAGACCTTTTACACTTTTTGCAAATATTGTTTTATTGTTTGTATGGCATGGGAAAAATTTTCAATACTTCCGCACTCACTTTGTTAAAAAGCCCTGCTAAAAGCGCTTTTTTAAAAATGTATTCTTATAGTATTTTTTCATAAGCCCTGATTATAATACTTTGTTTATTATGTTTGCTATTGCACTTTAACATCCAAGTTTTTTTTGAGATATAGTCTGCGTTTGAATGTCTTTAAGGTATTCCAATTTGGCATTGTGTCTGTCCACAGAATGTAGAAGTTAAGAGCAGAAATGCCAGTAATATTTGAAAGCGCTTAAATAGGGCTTATTAATAGTTATTTATGTAAAAGTATTTATTAGGGGTCAACTCATTAATTTAATATATTAAATTCAACTTCTTAAAACTCTCCCCTTTGAATTATATAGAATTAATATTTCGGAAGTTATAATAATGGGATAATACATTTACATAATGCATACAACTTGGATAATACATTCATTACATTTTTGAGGGGTTGGTTTTCAATAATTTTTTTTTAAATAAAATATTCATGCAAAAATTAAATCTAAAAATAAATTTCTTAAAGATAATTTCTAGGATGCAATAATTAGTGGCTTTTAACTTATAAGGGAATACTTTAAGGTGTTTCATTTAAAAAAATTGTATAGGGGTAAATAGATAAACATAAAATCGGATATGTATTATTATAAATATAGGTGTTAATGAGATTTAAGAGTATTTCGGTTATAAAATAATAGATAACATTATTTTTATTTTCATATGAAAAATATTATGGGAAATGTTATCTTTCCGCTATGAGTTGATGTAAAGATATATTACTTAAATCACGCAATATTTTGATTCTGCCATATAGTGTGTCTTTAAATATTGGTTACATGGGATTAACCTTTATTTTTGTATAAAATATTTTCCAAGGTAGTAATTAGCGAAAAAACCCATGGAATTATTGAAAGTTATTAGTTATTATATACTGCATTGTAGCTCTTTAACGACGCTTTATTAAACATTTTTTCTGGAATAGCTAGTTCAACTCCATTATATAATAAAAGCAGAGATCCTTTTAAGCATTGACATTTTTTTTAAAGTTTTCAGTATGCAAGTAATTAATAACCCTTTTAAGCATATTGAAAATAGAAATCCTTCCCAGATTTTAGTTTGTTTGTTCTATAACAACATTTAAACCTCAAGATCAATAAACAAAAACACAGCACTTTTAACTCACATAAACATTACAGAGAAATGACGAAAAGTTCTTGCCTTCCTTTTAACGGGTAGGCCATATAGAAGCTCACATCGATGCAGTGATGTTGTGAGGTGTGTTGACGCCAAAAGAAGCAGTAAATAAATGCCTTTTTTTCAAGAGGCCTAACTGAATTGCCCACTGGTTGGTAAAATAGATAGATAGATAGTCAAATATGTACGCTGGCCTTTCCCAATTATATTCAGCATCTATTACAGATATGATTATAAATTTCTTCAACTAAATTAAGTGTGTTATTCAAAACTAAACAACAAAAGCTAACCAGAAATCAGAGATATTGAGTAAGACTTGATTGTTATTGTTATTGGACAGTATTGTACTGTACTGTTATTGGATACTGTTATACTGTACTGTTATACTGTTATACAGTACTGTTACTGGACAAAATCCCGTGTGCTATTGGATCTTGTTACATTAGTAAGAACCTTTTTTAGAAATTTTTTATTATTTATTATTTGTAATATAACAAAAATTCATTTCATGCTTAGCACAAGTTTTATTCTTTAGTAATAGTGGTATTCACACCGGACTCGTTAATTTTTTATTTGGTTTTTTGTTAGTTTTTTTACTTTTTTTATTTTTAACTTTTAATATGTGTAAGTTTACTTTTTAATGCGTTTCAATTCCATAAAATTAAACATATGGAACAGCCAACTTACATAAAATTTTGCCAACTAACCAAAAAGCTACCAGTGTTGCTACGTTGTTACTTTGTTACTCGGTAGTTCGATACTTTTAAAAAAAAAAGTACATGTAAAAAAATAACGAGTAACAACTAACAAACTAACAAGACCGGTGGATGTGATTACGATTTCCGTGGCCCCTCGATTTGAGTATCCAGTTTTGAATTAATCTTTGAGAAAATAAGATTCGCCGAAGGATTTATAGATATATCGATTAGTTCTCGAGATATCAATTTTTCAAAAAAATGTTTACTCAACGGAACCAATATTTAAATTCTTCTGTAAAAGGAGCCAGATGGACTTTTATCAAAGGTTGTTTGTTGTATTCTGAAGTACATATTGATATTTTTCCTAATTTTTATAAAAAAAAAAGTGGCTCTGCCTTTTACAAATTGCACAATTATTTGTTTTTTTTAATGATACCCAAACTATCCCGATCGGTAAAATATTAACATAGATATAGTCGAATTTACATTAAGACTTCTTTTAATAAATTGATAACTCGATAACTAATCGAAACTAATGGTGAATCTTATTTTCTCAATGAGCTCCTCAAAACTGCATATTCAGATCTTGGGGCCACGGAAATCGTAATCGTGCCGTCCGGTGTGTGTACCACAACTATTGTTTTAGTTTCCTTTTGTTGCATTTTGACATGTTTTAAAATTACATAAAATATTTGGTACGAGCATGATAAAATAAAACTGTAGGGACGTCAAAAAATACACGAAAATGCCGCGACACGTGGCATACTCATTTTTTCCAATCAGATAGAAATCTCGTTATATTTGCGATTGAATTTTAGTCATTTTTAGACACAGTTTTAGCAATATTTTCCTTATTTTTGGAGACAAAAAATTTTGACCATCACTGATTTCGCCTAAACTTTCAGAATTTAATCTGCTTATGATATAAAAACACTAATTTGATTAACAAAATTTTTGGATTATTTTTTAAAAAAGTTTTTATTTTCAACATTCAAATTTGGTTAAAATGGAGGAAAAAGCTAAGTTGCTTGACTTTTGAAAAATCATAGACTCAACAAGGCTAACTCGATGTTCACGTTGGAGGTATTTTTGAAGAGACAATAAAATTAATTGTAAAAAGATTACACATTTTTTTTTTAAATTAAGGTTTATTATATTAAATATTTATAATTACCAGGCAGCAATGACAGTTGGTTTGGAAACTTGCTCCTGTTAAATAACATACTCACTAAGAGTTTTTTTAATGCATACTCATTCCTAATGGCCGCATTTAGCGGATTCTTAAAGTCTCTAAACGTCAGATAAGCTGTAAATTGTTTAATTTAATTAATAAATTATGTAAAAAAATTCAATTCCAAATGTTTCAGATTCAAATTTGCTGCGTTTTTTCTTTGTTAATTAATTTAACAGCACACAAGTTGCCAACTTTTGACTCCGCTGAATGCGGCCTCTGAATTTTTATAATGTTTGTTTTTGACATTTTCTTCAATTTCTGCTTTGTTTCACTGACAGCTGTTTTTGACACAAAGCTGTTTCCTTGTAAAAGAGATAATAAGCAATTGTCAATGCAACCTGGTAATTATTATACCATGGATGTGAGTATTTCAAAGTTTCAAGTTTGTGTGAGGCATAGAGAGTAGGCTCTATTGTGTATAATCAGGACAAGTTCTGACCAAATAACATAATGTCATTCAATTAAAAGCACAATCAGATGCTATTATACACTTTTTATCACATCTCTAAAAAAAACACCAGCTATTTATAACATAATATGGTTGACACATGCATTAAAAATGTAATAGAACCTGGATATATAAGTAACAAGAAATATTTTTTTTATGTAATACCAAATGTTATTCGATTTTATTTAATCAGAGGAAACTTGTCTCTAAGTGTTTAGTTATTAAAAGTTCATTAAACAGAGATAAGAAGATAATTTTTTTACATAAATTTTTTAAGTGCTTGACTTTTTTGTCAAAAATTTCATAAAAAAATAATACTAAATAATACAAATATAATTCTTTTATTGATGACAGTTATATAATTTTTTTTTTTTTTTAATTATTTTATGAAATTTCATTTGTACTGTCCAAGAATTTTGTACTACAATTGCACTACCGTCTTGTGCTCTACTAATCGAATACTTAAATAACTACAAGCCATCGGGTCAGCAAACAAAAATGTGTAATGCAAATATGATCTCAATCATTTGAGTTTTTCTTCATCAGAAGTTTTTCTTAAACATACAGTAGCATCAAAGATTTTTGTATATTAAAATTGCCTAGTTTTATTAATTCTATTATTGTTGATGCTACAGCTGACGATGTTCGGTTGTTATGGCAGCAGATGATGTCATTAATCATTTGGTGTTTTCAAAACTGCTGCCAATGAAATGAAGGTCAAACAGAATTAGCTTGTCAAATAGTGAACAGCTTCCATATAAGTGATAAAAAAATAATAAATAAATGGACCTGTTGGATATCTATGATATTTTTTGACCAAATAGTTTTGCCTAAAATCGACATTTTCAATTTTCCAAATGAAATGTTTGATAAAAACAGTTTAAAAAAAAGCACCCTTAAAAATGTAGTAGTTGTATAGTTCTTAGATATGCTATTAAAATGTTAATTTGAAAATTTTTTTAGAAAAAATGCGTAGAAATATAATAAAAATAAATGAAATAGAATAAATTAACTTCGCAATGAAGATTTCTTTTGATGATTCACAGTAAACAGTGCTGCATGTGATGAACTAATTTTTTTTGAGAATTATTTTCTTAAATCAACTCAAAAAGCTATATTTAAAA
Source organism: Dichetophora obliterata (assembly GCA_963920525.1). NCBI lineage: Eukaryota > Metazoa > Arthropoda > Insecta > Diptera > Sciomyzidae > Dichetophora > Dichetophora obliterata. The sequence continues at coordinate 9,149,712 of OY986437.1, forward strand.
TTCAGTATTGATTCAATGAATAATTAAAATTGGGGGTGTTCTGGCGCAACATAAACTTCATTAATTTTTTCTTATTATTTGTATAATTCTGTGTCGATAAGCGATAGCTGATTTAGTTTGATTTTAAAGTTTCGAATAAATTTGCTTCAAAGTTTCCAATCACCAAATAAGTTTTATGAAAGGATCTTTCCTTTTTGTGTCCTAACTTTGGCTAAGGTCATGCTAGAAGCTCCAGATTTTATGTGGTCTTAGTGATATATTCGTGAAATACAGCTACGACAATAGCTTAGTTCTATCGATACAGAATTAATAACACTGTTAACATAACATTAATTGCCTGTCGATTGAATTACATTTGTGTATGTTTTCAAAGTAGACAATATTTTAATATTAAATATTAAATATCAAATTTTGTCCGCTAGACGTTTCAGTGTGCTTCCTAATATTTTGAAAAGTAATATTTTTTCATTAATATTGGTCCTTTAAATCAGCGATGCCCACGAAAATTATTTGAAGAGTGCAAAACAACAACAACAACAACAAAAAGCAACAGCATCAAAAATTTTTTATATAACGAATTTCCAATAACACGAGTGCTGGCAGAGTCCGCGATAGTGAACTTATGTATATGTACACTGTAAAAATAATGAATCAATTAATTAAAAATGTTTACACAATGTTTCAGAATTCATTCTGATTTACCCAGCTTTAACCGCGTGGAGGTTTTCAGATATCCCTTTTTTATCTTTTGTTTTATAGTTTTTAATTTTTTTTTTTATATATATATTTTTCCTAACTTTTTTTTATGTTTTTTTTATGAATTTTTTATTGTTTTACAGTTTTTCATTTTTCAATCTTAAAATAGCTTTTATTTGCTCTAACCTTAGTTTTTTATATTTTTTAATATTTTACTGTTTTATTATTAGCTAAACTGTTATTTTATTAAGTTTAAAATCTTTTTAATCTTTTATTATCTATGAAAAATAGTCAAACTCCCAGCTTTCCGCAAATTCTTTTCTTGCCATTTTTCAAGGGTATAAAAAATAATTTATTTTGATGCCATATAAAAAAATATTCAATAACTTTTTCTCAATGTGTATTCCCACAACGAAAAATATAAAGAATACAACGCATGCTGTTAACGTCTACAATGCGAGTGCCAAAAACAGTGCAAAACAGCTGCGATCGATGGTGCCAAAGAACAAAAACAATAACATGCAAACGTAGAACAGCAATCAATAGTACGAAAGAACAAAAACAATAACATTAAGAAGCGAGACTTAAATTTAAAACTGCATTCGCGAATTACAACAATCATGAATATATTGAAGTTGTTGTAAAAGAATGGAAAGAGTTAGGCCGCGTTCATAGTGGACGCTTTGACTGAAGCTGAAGCATAAAGCTGCTTTGTCGAGCTTTTTCTGATCATAGTGAATGCTTATTCAACGCTGCACAATGCAGCTTATTGAGATTTTTGGTGTTCATAGTGCGCGCTTTATTTATCTCCTTGGAAAATAATGCCCTCAATTTTCTTTTGCAAAGTAAATGAAATATTTTTTTGTTTAATGAGTATGTAGATTCACGCTGATCACCAAAGAAAGATCAAACCAATAACAAACAAAAGTACAAAGCAACATGAAAACACAAAGCATAACATCGGTGGAAAGTTCAGCACAAAATGTATAATGTACGAAAACTATGTTAACAAGCGAGATAGAATACACAAGTGCATAAAACTGAAAAGTACCACAAAATGTAACAACAACGCAGCAAGTGTTAAAACTTCAGCACAAAAATATATCCAACAAATAAAACAAAATCAACGAAAATATTGTTAACAGGCAACATAGATAAACAAGTGCCGAAATCATTTAAAAATGTAGTACGGCGCAATAAATAATAAAACGAAAAAAAATTTAAGCTATGTGATGAGACAAGAACAAAGCGTCAAAAAGCATTTTAAAAAATGACCTACAACAAAGCCTAAAAGATAAAATTATTTTGCTGTGTGAGCAAGCGAGATGGAGATAAGCGCTGAAAAGCATTTGAAAAGAAGCTTTATGCTAGCTTTATGCTGGCACTATGAACACTTTGAACTTCTTCCGTATGATTATACACAAAGCGTTTTTCAGCTAAACCTCTCGGCCAAGCTAAAAGCGTTTACTATGAACGCGGCCTTAGGCGCTGGGCATCGCTGATTTAAATTAACTTTTTATTAAAAGTTGTTTTTGTTAGACTTTTTTTTTTTGGATATCTTAAATCACTTCGAATAAAAAGTTGTGATCCTGCGAGTTTTTTTGAAACTTCTGCAGTCACTTTTCTTTCCCCTTAGTAAAGAAGTTAATTAACTTTTGTTTAACAGTTGTATAACGGACTTTTTACCTCTGTAAGTTACGTTTTTAAAAGTTTTTCTGTATTTTTACTGTAATTTTTACGATTAGATAAGTGCACTTGGTCTTGTAAGAATTTTGTTATTTTCTTGCGTAACTCTTAACTTTTTAATATGTTCCTGGAACCCATTATTTTTTTCCATTAAGTATTAATTTTGCATTCTTAATACTGCTACAACAAAAACTATAAAACTGTAGAATATTCTTGTAAACATGAAACAGTTGTGGAAATTCCGTAACACGGCGTTATTAAGAATTTAGTTTAGGAGTGTTAAAAAAAAACCTTAAGTATTACAATGCAATATAACAGTATCTCGGTGCAATTTCGAATATAGAAAAAAAAATCATTATTATTTCGTAATCATCATTCACTGTGAAGATTAACTGTGCAATTTTCATTTGAATATTTGTAAGATTTCTTTGAACTGACTTGATATTATAAAACGTTCATGTAAAAAAAGGTGCCATAAATAAAGCATAATTAAAACAAAAGTGCTAAATTATTGCATGATGTGCCTGCAGATCTTGATAACCTTGTACAGGTTTCGCCAATTGAATAATGCACTTTGTAATGGTTTTGTTAAGTTGTGAAGCTACGATTACTAGTGAATATTCTTCCTTGACACCAAACCTTCAGAATTCATAGAAAAACATTTGAAATAGAAACGTAGCAAATGAACCCTGAAGTAGTTATAAAAGCTAAAACTTAAATCTAGGTCTTAGACAGGATACAGAAAATATGTTTGCATAATTAAAACAGCACGCAATGCCAGTGGCCATAAAACATATTTAGGGTCAAATTATCGATGCCAACTAGCTAACTGTATGAACTTGGTAACAAGTTGTTACATAAGGTCAAAACTAACTCTAAACAAAAGATTTAAATCAGAATTGAGTTAGTTAGTCATGCAAATGTTTTGTGGGAAGGATGTGCAGTCATCTGTATAAGTGTGAGTGAGTGATTGAGTGATAGTAAAAGTTTTATGTGCAAGGTTCTCAAAAAAACCTTGCAAAAGTAAACCTTGCGTTAAAAAAAAGTAAAAAGTTTAACGTTGCCAAACAATTCAGTACGATCAAACCATACTTTTTGGCTTGTATTTTTATTGATTTTTGTTATGTTTTGATCCAATTGCTGGCATACTCTTAAAGGAATTTATTTATATAATGTATGAATATTAAAAAAAGTAAGTCTTTAAAACTCTACCTGCACACCAATTTTTTTAGAATGTGTTTAAAAAATATTTTTATTACTTATAAATTAACAATTATCTAATATTAAGGCCTAAATTTATGCATAAAATTTTATGTGCTAGATAATATATTCCGAAACCAATTGGTTTTTCTAAGACCGTCAATCTTTATTGCATTTACGCTTTAAATTTAAAATGGTCAACTCTGTCGAATTGTGTCAAAAGCCCAAAAAACAAAAACCATTCCTTAGGAAACATTAAGTTTTCAACATCAAATTTATCGCTCTTTTCTTCTAGTAACCAAACAAAAAAAAACAAAAAAAAAAACAAAAAAAAAATAATAAAAGTCAAAAAAGAACCATACAGAAAAAACAAGTGCACCACCCGTGGCAACCACTTTCAACAAAAGCCTTAACACAAGCCTTTCCAATTCACTTTAGTTCTCCCTCCCCCCAAAAAAGTTGATTTTATTAAATTTGTCACCCGTGGCTTAAGCTTTTTGGACAAACCCTTGTTGTTTTCTGGGCACACAAGGAAAATGCATTATTTTCAATTTGCGCGCCAAAACCTATGAAAAGTAACGACAACATAAACAACAACAGTAGCAACAAAGATGTGTGCACGACAAAGAGGTAGCAGCCATTAGTTAAAAAAGCCACACATTCTTGCTTAATTAATCCATTAGGCTTCCTTCTCCTCATCCTCTTTTCCACCCGAAACTGACTTTAGTTGTGGAAACCAGTCTTGATTTGGTTCTATTCATTCAAATACTAACTCCATCTCTCTTTTGTCTTTGATTTTATTTACAGCTATGGCTCACCTCATCACAGTCGCTCACAATCCGTTAAAACACCAGGCAGTCGAGCCTCCGGACGTCCAAATCAGCTATGTTTGCCACAACAGCGTTCACGGTAAGAAACACGCTGAGGGTTAAGAGATAGATAGATGTTCGAGTGTTTATATTTTGTATTTTATGCTGTTTGTTTTATTGTTTTTCCAGTGTTGCTTCCATGCCTAATACAGGTGTTGAAGAGGAATACTATAGACTGAGACACTTCAGTATCACTGGCAAAGGTATCGTCAATCGTGGGGACTCACTTAAAAGTCGTCGCAGTCGCTCGAATAACAGCGTTGCCAGCTCTAATTCAAGGTGAGTGGTGAGGTCAGGTGATAAAGTCTAGCAGAACCATTGCACTTTGTCCTAACTGAAGAATGACTATTTACATAAAGATACATTGCGCCAGATAAGAAAATACCCAAAACCATTGCTTTTGCATGAAACTTGCAAAAAAATGCTTAACACTTAAATGACACACTACACCTATATAAAGGATTCGAAAATGATACACTAGCGCTAGTTCGCACTAATGCGTTTTATTCGGTTTTCTTTGCCTTTTAAGACTTTCAACTGCGGATTTGTAAATAGATTTGCTCAACAGGTAAAAGTGTTAAGAATTTCATAACTTTAGAGCACGGGTTTGTATGGTATAGAAAAGAGAAAATAAATTTAAAATAAAGCTAGGAAATAATTTTGAAAAATTCTATGATACTGATTTTTTTCCGTGTTCTTTAAAATTTTTCTAATATTTTTGGTAAAATTTGTACATAGAACCCGTCGTATTTTTTTTATTGATACAAAAGAGCTAATAGAAATCAGGAAATTGAAAGAATATTTTTATAAAAAAATATTAAAAATGGATAGAAAGCCTTTATAGTCTAGTGGAGAGTGCGCTAGACTATCATCCCAGAGGTCTTCGGTTCGAATCCGGGTGGTTCTTTTCACTTTCTTTGCTCTTTCTTAAAAATTCACAACAAAATTGTGGAAAATGTGGAATTAAAGAACAGAAACAACTAAGGGGGCTGGAAATGCTTAGGCATAACACTAGCCTCAGTTAAAAGCAATTAAAATTGTCTTTCACGTTTGTTTCGCCGAATCAATAATTCACGAGTGGTTCCAATCAATTCCTCTAAATAATCAATGACTTTCCTTTCAGGTCAAAAACCAAACCTTCTTTATATACGGCACATGTCTTGGTGCTTTGATTTTTTTTTTTTTTAAAAAAGCGATGATAACTTGGTTTTTTTTTCTTAATTTTCAAAACTTTTTGATTTTTGTAGGCATGTTATGCAAGCCTTCTAAAAATATGCAACACATGAATTAAAATTGTGAGCTTTAGATCAAGTGAGTTTTTAAGAAGGCAACAACAACAACAACAACTCTGTATAGAGCCAATCACTTAGCTGACTAAACAGTCGGAAATCGCTACATTTTCCTCTTCAGTAGACTTTGAGTGATTAAGCTGTGATCATCAACTCACTGTTTAAACTAGTAAATAAGTGCGCAGATTTTGGAATTCATTCTTTTGAATTGTATGGCTGCTAATCATATGACATTTCAAAGCAGTAGGCTATTTATAGATCACCGCCATCAACTCTACCAAGGTTGCCATCTGTTCTAGTTGCTTCTTTATTTATTTCAATATTCATTGGTGTTCGATAGTTTGTCGAAATGCACCATAGAAATGAAACGAGTTTTTGTCGCACCAGAAGCTAGTGTTCTAACTGAAAGGTGGCTATTTTCACAACCAAATGTTCAATTACACATGACTTTGACTGAAATCGATCAATTATTAGATTATTTAATCAATTTGACATTAATGAAAATAGCCACCTTTCAGTTAGAACACTAGCTTCAGTTGTTGTTGTTGCCTTCTTAAAAACTCACTTGATCTAAAGCTCACAATTTTAATTCATGTAATAATTTCATAGATCATAAAAACTAATTAACTAATATGCAACACATTCTCCGAACACTCGCGATTACTCGTACCTAGAAGGTCTGGTATTTATTATGACTTTTGTAATTATTTTTATTCAATTTTCACTTTCCTTTTTTAAGTAATTTCTTATTCAAAGATTTAAAGCCTATTGACTAACTATCGACAGTGTTTTGCGACTATCAAAACTATCAATGAAGGCCCACATCCAAAACTCGTACTACTGATGGTCATAACCAGGGCTAGGATTTCGATGACATATCATCTTTTTTCTGCTGCTTCTAAGACATTTCCTGGTTATTTATAACGTCCATTTATGTTTCCTAAACTCCATATATGAAAAGTTTTTAGGTAATTTTTTCGTCATTTTTTATCGTTTATTATCGGTTTTAGTTTTCAGATCATTTTTGCTAGATTTAGGGCATTTTTTGGCGATTTTGAAATTATTTTATACAAATTTTTAACATTTTTAATTTTTAGATCATTTTTCGGTTTTTTAAGGTCAACTACACTAAGTTTTAAAAGAATTTTTTTCGTTAAAAAAATGTAAAAATGCAAATTTTTAACATATAAGGAATATGTATAAAATTCTGGTTTGTGCCAATTGAGTTTTTGTTCTTATTTTACATTGGTCTTAGAAAAAAAAAACTTATGCCTGGGTCTTGTCGATACAATAGTGTAATTTTGTGAAAAATATAAATATGTAGGTACGAAGGATTAATTTTAAATTTTTTTCGCTTAAGGGGATGGTACTGTTTTAAAGCCGAGAAGGACATGAATAATGTTGGTGTATTTATTAAATATACATGTTATAGTTTGACTTCATAAGCATATTTAGAAAAAAAAATTAAAAATTATCAATAAATAAATCCGTGGCAGCGATTCTCCGGAAGCGCCTCGAAAAAAGTTGTTTTGCGGTGAACACGATTAGAGGTTAGCGGATTATCTGAAAAAAAAAATTCAAAATTAGTTTAAAAAGTAATATGTTTTCTGAGGTAATGCCGAAGAGTTTTTAAAAAGTTTTTTTTTGGTAGCGTTTCGAAGTCAAAAACGCGATTTTCGCTGAAAAATTGAGGTTATTTTATTATTTTAAAACTTGTATAAAATCCTGTCCTTCGACAGGTCCTCCACACACTTCCTTTTTGGAGCCATTTGTCGAAAGCATTTTTTTCTCTTTTTAAAGCTTGATTTTTTTATTCCATTGATAAATAACATTGATTAAATAACATTGATTAAATAACACTTTACGTATTGTAGCAGTGTTGAAAAGATAGTTAGATCAGAAACGTACTATTGTAAAAACCAAATATTTTCACTGATAAGTATTAAATATATTTTCTTTGCATACTTTCAGGCTGAACATTTTTGAGAACAGTGTGTCTTTTAAAAGTACTTTACTGTCAAAAAATTACAGTTATAAAATAATTACAGTTTAAGAAATATTGTATGCGGAGCAACATGCTTGCCTTTTATGTATTAAGATGTGCATACTTTCAGGCTGATCAGTTTGAGAGATATTGGGCACGGAGCAGCGTGCTTGCCTTTTATGTATTAAGAAAAGGAAGAAAGGAATTAAAAAAAGGAAAAAAAGGAAATAAAACGCTTCGGCATTGCCTGTTGATTTATGTCTAGAAATAGTGTAAAAAATTTCAAAACGATCGGTTAAGTAGATTTTGCGGCATAGTGTTCACCGACTTCAAAAATGTTGTTTTCCAGAAAATCGATTTAAAGTTTTTTTTTATCGTGAAATCGAGCATGAGGTCCACTCACTTGAAACGCTGTATCTTCGTTAGTTTTAGCATGATTTACTTGAAATTTTTACAAAATACTGTTGAAATGTTGTACAATTTTTTTAAGGCTGTACCATCCCCTTAACTATATTGGGTCATGCTTTACTCCTAACTGATTTTTTTGGAGCTTATAGTTTAAAATTGGACTCCTTTGCATATGAGAAGAAAACAAACATGCCAGTTAAAATTTTTCGACAGTGCGAATACGCACTAGTGAGTCATTTAAGGTTTAATACAGACCAATGATATAAACCCTATGGAGAAAGCAAAGTCAATTGCTCTATAGTGACTGGTCCAGTGACAGCTCAAATTTAACCTATTAGATTACAAGTTTGATATAACTCGTCATGGGACGTATATCATTTAACTCAGCATGGAACCAATTTTATGTAACACAAGCGAAGACAAATCGATTTAAGCGCAAAGCCGTATTCGTATTGTGTTGAAATTCAAAGTATAAAAGAAAAAATATAACAGAATAAATTACAAAATAATTAACAAAAAAATGCCACTATTGAATTTTTTTAGCGAACAAAGCGATAGTTTTTGTTCCATATTTCCCCATTACTATAAAATTAACTCTCTTTAAATGACTCTATACAAATTTTAGCTGCAAGCTTAAAATTTCAAGAAAAAGTGGTAACTAAACAAAAAAACAATAAATTTTAAGATGTGAAGTCCAAACATCAAGTGAAGTGATAATCTATTAAAAGAATGTAATTACCCATTTATATTTAAATGCTTGGTCAAAGAACCAGCAAAAGAAACTTTAAAAGATTGAGCAATTAAAAAATGTTTATGCTAGATTTTTAAATGGTCATTCCACAGAAGATTTCTTCTCCGAGTGAAAATATTCCCAGTATATCCAATATTTCTGATTAGGAGAACTTTAATGAGCATTTAACATTAAATTTCAAATTAAATAGCAGCCACGGTTCAATCGTATATAAAAAAATGTAGGGATTGGTGCATCCGATACAAGTTAACTACAAAGTTTTTTGATGAGTTCCTTCGACTCCTTAAAGGAGACAGTTTGGATGTGTCATTAAACGGAATAACATTGCTTCCTAATGGAGGAAAAGCCATTTTTATTGATGTTTCTCCAGCTGCTTATTGTTATTTGGGTATCGCAAAACAGTTTCTTTCCATCTTAAGTCTAATCTCTGAGTAGGTTGATTGAGAAATAGTGGTGGTGAAATTTGAGCATTGATGGTCTTCTATTATTTAAAAATATACTAGCTCAATTGTGGCCAATATAGCTATGAACAGCAAGCATCAAATTCGTTTTACCAAGTTGGTTACGAATGTCTCTTTTCTTGTGCACATCACTATGTATCAAAAAGCAAAGTTATAAAGTCGCAATCAAATAATTTTTTTGACGTGCTGGAAAAGAAGTTTATAATATCAACTATCAAAACTAATTTGATGCACTAATTTGATGTCAATTCTAGTCTGTTAGTTCCCATTCTGTTTGAGTTACCCATTTCTGTTTAATAACATGCAAAATTTTTATTTTTTATCTCCCCTCCAGGAAATGGAAACATTCCCGGAGATAAACAGGAAGAATTCCATGTAATGTAAGCAGCATTCACTTCCGTTGGGCACTCCATTTCTTTTTTTTACATAGCATGTCGTTAAAGGGAAACATTCCTCTCCGCTGTGTTAAAAATTAATGTGGAAACATTCCTCTCCCTTGTTATGAAAATGCCCAGCCAGGATTCGAACTCGGGACCCTTGAGTCAGAGTCAAGCGCGCTACCACTAGACTATCGAATTCTTTAATAAGCGGTTAGGAAATAATGATATTAATATTTTCTGTTGTCATTGCTTGACAATAAATGAAAGTTTCCATATGCATTCTTAAAGAAGCGGTTTGGAAACAACATAAATACAAAACTACCCTTAAGCTTCCGAAAGATACGGTGGGGAATGTTTCTTTATTACTTTTAGATGGAAGCCTTCCGTTTTTTCCTGGAGGGTTTTTTGAATTGTTATAATAACATTTTAATTTTTATTTCAATTTCGAATTCATTTTAATAAATTTCTTCCTAACTGATTTCTGCACAAACTTTTGAAAAAAAGCCTAATTTTTTTGTCTATTTAGACGTAGGTATTAATGTGAAATATATGCACATATATGAAATAAAATTTTCATTTTCTTTGAATTGCTTCCGAATTCATTTCCATAAATTAAAAAAGCTTTTATTAATAATTTTAATTAAAGCCCTTTTGCTAAGATGTAAGATTTATGTAATTCTATAAATAAATGAAAAAAGTGTTGGTGGGACCTCTACACACAAAAAAAAAGCTTCGTACTATGTACAAAAAAATTATTATATTCTACAAAGCTGTTTGTTTTTTTCAGCCTACGAACGACTTTGTGAATAATACAAATTATCGTTTGTACATTGTACAAAGAAAAATTTGTAAATTTTACAAACGCATTCGTTTCATATACAAAAGATACGAAAAAATTACGAACGCTGCTGCCACCGTTTTGTATATTATGAAGCAATGGTCGCTCAGTTCACAAATTTTTACATTAAATATTTTTACAAACTAGCGTTTGCATAATGTACAAAGTTACGAATTCAAACATTTTCTTTCATGCAGCCAACACTACAAACGTTTTTACTTTGTACAAAACATTTGTGCATTCTACGAATAGCCTCTGTTTGTATTTCTACAAAGATTTTATTCGTTATTTTATCCTAAATATTTTTTGGGTGCAAGACAGTTCATCAATCTGTTCTTCTAATCTGGCTACCGGACATGTCCAATGTGGTGCAGCAGGTGGCAATCAACCCCTGGCAATGCAACGTCGTGTTAAGTGACCAGTTGGTTTCAATCGGTGGCAGAATTGGGACTGGTCCCTATCCCTTGATAAGTTCTGAACCAGTTCCTTTCTCCGTGGAAAAATTAGTAGTTATTAATTTTTCGAGACACAAAACTTTATCAGACACAACGCTATGAGTTGAATTAGAAAACCTCATGAGCCTGAACCTGTTTTTGTATCTTTTTTCTTTTGACCTGAGCACATTTTTGATAAATAAAAAACCTACAGTGTTTCGCAAAAGAATAGCAACAAAATCAGTGCGCTGCTACAAAATCGTCTATATTTTTAAATATAAAGGACACACAAAAATGATTATAGGAACCAAAATATATATTCATACATCATATTAAAAACAAATTATATATAAATATGGTTTTGTTTTATTAATTCAATTAAAAATCCATGTGACTACATTCAATTTGCCAGAGAGCAAAACATAAGCAACATAATTAAATTTGATGTAAGATCTATTAATCTTGATAACCACTGCACATCTGAGTGGCATCGACTCTATCAAATTATATATGTTTGTATTAGGTATTTGTTCCCAATAAAATTTCAGCGCTTGATAGAGTACAGTCTTATTGGAAAACCTTTGACCAGAAAATTTAACCTTCGAAATCCCAAAAAGATTTTCGATGCAAAATTTATTTTGCAGTTTCAGGCTTCAAGTCGTTTACCTGGGCGGGGCCGTACCGTGCACATCACATCTGAATTAATCAAGTTGTACTTTGAATCATCGTTAAAAAAACGTTTTTCCATTTTTAAACGGTCCAATTTAGGTGCTCTTTTGCAAGACTGAGTCTAAAAAACAATAAATTACAACTCGTTGTCACAATTTCAGACAGAACTGTTTAATTTATAACACCTCACCCTATTTTTTATGCTTCGATGTAAGCAAAGGTTTCTTTGCCGGTCTGTAACTTCTTAAATCGTTCTCAACGATTCGTCTTCGAACAGTGCTGTAATGAATATCTAAATCAAGTGTACGAACAACCTCTTTGGATGTGGCAAATGGATGTCATTTGAACACGCCACAAATGTTCCTATCATCACGCTGCAATGTCTTTCGTGGCCGCTCTCTTTAATGTACCGTTGTTACGTCTTTTGTGATGTTATACTTCTTTAATAATCCGCAAATTATTGACCGATTAATATCAAACAGTTTCGCGTTAGATATTTGTGAATTTCCCTTTTTATATTCGGAAAAAATTTATAATTTTAAAGCTTCACAGTATTTATAACATGCCATTATAAATGGAACAGCCAATGTCACAACTAGCGCAAAAAAAACTAAACTTAAATGTTTATGACTCACAAACAATACGTTCATGACTATAAGGGAACTTTTACCGATAACTCTTGGAACTCTCTGTTCTCTTTTTACATTTTCAAATTTTGTTGCTTTTGTTTTGCTCTCAGATAAATTGAATGTAGTCGCAATAATTTTGAATTTAACAAAAAAATAACTAAACCAAATTTGAGTATGATTTGTTTTATATATGATGTATGAATATATGCTTTGATTCTTATAATCATTTTTGTGTACCCCCAATATTAAAAAAGATACACGACTTTGTAGCAGTGCACTAATTTTGGTGCTATTATTTTGCTCAACACTGTATATGAACATATACAGTGTTCTATGGGCTACCTATGATTCAAGTAGTTGACATTGAATTGACTTTAAATGAAGTAATGCTACATTAATCTTATTTTTATTCAGTGAAATTTTATTATTCTTTGCTTGTTTCTCAGCACGGAACATTTGACAACCGCACAGTTACCAGCACCAACTTCCGCACGCACTTCCGCCACCTGCAGCTTGGCATCAAGTCGCGAGAGCAGCACATCAAATCCAGGCAGTGGCCCTTACAGGTAGGCTTCAGTTTTTTTTTTTTTTTTTTTTTGTAACAAAACAAAGAGCATGCTAAATGTACTTGATTTAAATAAAAAAATATTGTTCGAAGTCAAAGTGTGTTAATTAATTTTGTATCACCTTTTCGCTCTCTCCTGTCTTTCTCTCCATTTTAGAGTCTTAATGTTGGGTGGCCCGGCGGTGGGCAAAAGTTCGTTGGTCTCACAGTTTATGACTTCCGAGTACTTGCATGCCTACGATACCAGCATCGGTGAGTTATTCGAAACTTTTAATTATTTTCTGGGAAAACATTTATAAAATACAAAATAACAACAACTAGACTTTAAGTGCTTTTTAATACTCTACCCTACCCTCAATTATTTTGCTTTGTTGTATGTTTTGTTTCTTTTCTTTTTTTTTTTTATTTGTCAAATCTTTCTTATGTGTTTGTATTCGTGTTGATGTTGCTCTTAGTTCATGTTTGTGTACTGTGTGTATGTGTTTTATTCATGTATCAGTCAGTGTGTGCGTTGCTTGTTGTTGCTGCCGCCACTCGTGGGTGCTTTTAACGCTTGCCAAACAACTTTTTTTTGTCCATGAAACTCAACTGAATCGCGTTTTGCTTTTACTTTTTTTTTGTCTTGACAAAGGATATGCTAGGACTAGTATGTCATCATGTGAGAACTTTATGCTTGCTTGCATTAGTTTTGGCATGAAAATGTGCAGACATATTCCTATTCGCATTATGTTGTTTTGTCAACTGATTTTTTGTTGCTGTAGTTGTCATCACTTTAGTTAAAAATGTTGGCTGTCAGTCTTCAAGAAAAAAAATGGCCTGATGGTAGTTTTTGCACTCTTTAGCCTCAAGTAGTAATGGACAATAATGTTTGTTTTAGCCAGTTAAGCATAGTTTGGATTTTTTTGTTTAAATAATTTGTTGAAGCAAAATTCATAAAATGCTATTTTATATTAAGAAAACATTAAAAAACACTAAATTAAAGCTTCAATAAAGCAATTTTCAAAAATAAAGTTAACGCAAGCTTTCGTATTATATGTCACGCATACGCCACGCTGTACCAAATTGTCTTTAAAACATAATAAATTCTAATAAATTTCTTCTCTTTATTTGGTTAGAACACAGAGATTGGCTTATGTCATTTGTATGTCTTTCGTGTTTTTTCTTTTTTTTTTCATGTCACATGTGCAACATCTTGGACCATACAAACTTATCACATGCACACTTAAACACACATGAAAGAATTTCACAGCTTTTATAAATGACAATTTTTACTGCTGTTGGCAACATTTTGCTTAGTTTTACTATGTTTAGAAACAACTACAGCAACAACATCGAAATGATTGCAATCAACATGCAGTCAAGCGCGCCATAAAATTGTCTGCGTTCTCAAATTGCCACAAAATAAATACAAACAAATTCGTTTAGCATGCAATTCGAACAGAAAAACCAATGTCAAACAAAAAAGTGCACGTTTTTGAATAACACTTAAAATGCAAAACTATGTTTTTTTTTCTCTGTTTACACTTCCTTTTTGAATGTTACATAAAATCAGCGACAACTGTTACAGCTATATAAAAAAAAAAAGAAAAACAGGAGCTGCTAATAAATTCGTAATCAAATACTTGTTAAAATTTGCAATGCAAACACACGAAGCAATACATTGACTTTGACAAATAAATACAAACATACAACTACAAAAACATGTACCTTGCAAATATTTGTACACTATAAAAGTTTATTGCTTTATTTCAAGAGTTCACCTTTTTTTCTTATTCCTCTTCTTTTTCGAGATAAATTGTGTATTTCGATATTAAATTAAATTTACTTCCATTTAGTTCATCTTTATTTTTCTATGTTTTTCTCCCCCTTTTTGTGTTGCTTTCATAGTTTCAATTTCATAGTTATTATGTCAAAAGTATACCCAGTTATAAAAAATTCATATAGCTATATGTATATTATGTAATTTTTTTTTATGTAATATTCCAATACAAAAAACAATTACATTTGTTGTTTTTCTTTTGTTTTTTTTTTCTCGAAATGACAACACAACATGCGCGCGTGCAATAAAAATGATTTTTTAACAAACGCCTTAAAGTAGTAGGCAACTGCAACATAAGCATACGCATTGAAAAGCCCGCCGATGGTAACGAAATAAAAATAAAAACAATTCCTCTTCCACTATTAAAGCAAATTCTATGCATAAGCCTTTGAAGTTTTCTTATATATAGCTTGTTGCAAGTTTTGCATTAAATTATACAAACACACACACACACACACACACACGCACTAGCACACCCATATACAATAATTGCAGTATACTAGTTCAATCAATCAGTATTTAGAGTTGCCACTTAATTCAAATCTAATGACGCACACATGCAAACTTTATACATAAAACACACACACACATGCACACTTCAGTAGTTACTGATTTTGTTCGTAGTTGTTTTGAAGAGTATCTGTAGCCAATTTATGAGACTCTTAAAAGCTCATATAACACACACACATACACACATTTTCACTCAAACACATCCACCTACACTTATGCCTAAAACCACAATCACAACTACACGTGCGTAATTTGCAGCTAGTGTTGTTGTTTTACTCAATTTTTCTCGTTTGGGTAAATATATTATTATTTGTGGTTCTGCATTTTTTATGCTTTACTTTCTTTACATGATTGTTTACGTTAGTCAAAAAAATTTATTCATAAAAATACGCTTCAACTTAAGCGAGACGTGTAAAATTAACTTTAAATTGAACTTATTTTAATTTTATAATTAACTGTGACCTTAATGATCGTACAAGATTTAATTTTGAACTCTTGATCAAGTAAGTTATGAAGAAGGAACCAACAACAACTCTGTATAGAGTCAATCACACAGCCTACCAAGCAGACTGTTTTGAAGGTGCAACCCTCTTATTTTCATCTTATTTTATTTTCTGGTGTTTGCAACTTTGAGGTAATATAAAGAAAATCAGACTTGCAATCGAGCTCCGAATTTGACCTAACTAAGTCCTTGATAGCTAGATTCGCAGAATACTTACTAATGAATAATTTGGGCAAGCTTTAAGATTGAGTAAAATATATCTGCATACTCCACAAATGATCTATTATATTGTCAAATATGATAACATATCTCAAAGCTATACAAAAAGAAACAAAGCCTTTAATTTAATAATACTTTTGAAACTTTATCATTATTAGCTTTAACAAAATAGTCTTACATTTGCATTTGTTATCTCAAACAATATCCTAAAATAATTGGTTTTGAATCAAACTGTGAACGTATTTCAAAACAGAATGGCGAATGGGAGAGATTTTAGTGAAGCTAAAATTCCAGGAAAAAAGTTAATAAGTAATTATAACATAATTACTGATATTTGAAGAAAAAAGGTGAATAATAATTTTAATCCACTGAAATTGACAGGGAGTCAACCAAAAAATATAAAATCCTAAATTCACATCTAAGAGAAAATTAAATCAAAAATCATAAAAAAATGTCGATTTTTTAAAATATTCGGATCAACGGCAAAAGTTTTTAACGAAACCATGCAATTATTTGATTGCATTTTTAACATGTTTATGTAATGGAAAATTTAGCTAAATTTTACTGTATTTTCTTAAAGTATATAGGTTAAAGTATAAAGTATAAAGTATAAAGTATAAAGTATAAAGTATAAAGTATAAAGTATAAAGTATAAAGTATAAAGTATAAAGTATAAAGTATAAAGTATAAAGTATAAAGTATAAAGTATAAAGTATAAAGTATAAAGTATAAAGTATAAAGTATAAAGTATAAAGTATAAAGTATAAAGTATAAAGTATAAAGTATAAAGTATAAAGTATAAAGTATAAAGTATAAAGTATAAAGTATAAAGTATAAAGTATAAAGTATAAAGTATAAAGTATAAAGTATAAAGTATAAAGTATAAAGTATAAAGTATAAAGTATAAAGTATAAAGTATAAAGTATAAAGTATAAAGTATAAAGTATAAAGTATAAAGTATAAAGTATAAAGTATAAAGTATAAAGTATAAAGTATAAAGTATAAAGTATAAAGTATAAAGTATAAAGTATAAAGTATAAAGTATAAAGTATAAAGTATAAAGTATAAAGTATAAAGTATAAAGTATAAAGTATAAAGTATAAAGTATAAAGTATAAAGTATAAAGTATAAAGTATAAAGTATAAAGTATAAAGTATAAAGTATAAAGTATAAAGTATAAAGTATAAAGTATAAAGTATAAAGTATAAAGTATAAAGTATAAAGTATAAAGTATAAAGTATAAAGTATAAAGTATAAAGTATAAAGTATTAAGTATAAAGTATAAAGTATAAAGTATAAAGTATAAAGTATAAAGTATAAAGTATAAAGTATAAAGTATAAAGTATAAAGTATAATGTATAATGTATAATGTATAAAGTATAAAGTATAAAGTATAAAGTATAAAGTATAAAGTATAAAGTATAAAGTATAAAGTATAAAGTATAAAGTATAAAGTATAAAGTATAAAGTATAAAGTATAAAGTATAAAGTATAAAGTATAAAGTATAAAGTATAAAGTATAAAGTATAAAGTATAAAGTATAAAGTATAAAGTATAAAGTATAAAGTATAAAGCATAAAGTATAAAGTATAAAGTATAAAGTATAAAGTATAAAGTATAAAGTATAAAGTATAAAGTATAAAGTATAAAGTATAAAGTATAAAGTATAAAGTATAAAGTATAAAGTATAAAGTATAAAGTATAAAGTATAAAGTATAAAGTATAAAGTATAAAGTATAAAGTATAAAGTATAAAGTATAAAGTATAAAGTATAAAGTAGGTATAAAGTATAAAAAATAAAGTATAAAGTATAAAGTATAAAGTATAAAGTATAAAGTATAAAGTATAAAGTATAAAGTATAAAGTATAAAGTATAAAGTATAAAGTATAAAGTATAAAGTATAAAGTATAAAGTATAAAGTATAAAGTATAAAGTATAAAGTATAAAGTATAAAGTATAAAGTATAAAGTATAAAGTATAAAGTATAAAGTATAAAGTATAAAGTATAAAGTATAAAGTATAAAGTATAAAGTATAAAGTATAAAGTATAAAGTATAAAGTATAAAGTATAAAGTATAAAGTATAAAGTATAAAGTATAAAGTATAAAGTATAAAGTATAAAGTATAAAGTATAAAGTATAAAGTATAAAGTATAAAGTATAAAGTATAAAGTATAAAGTATAAAGTATAAAGTATAAAGTATAAAGTATAAAGTATAAAGTATAAAGTATAAAGTATAAAGTATAAAGTATAAAGTATAAAGTATAAAGTATAAAGTATAAAGTATAAAGTGTAAAGTATAAAGTATAAAGTATAAAGTATAAAGTATAAAGTATAAAGTATAAAGTATAAAGTATAAAGTATAAAGTATAAAGTATAAAGTATAAAGTATAAAGTATAAAGTATAAAGTATAAAGTATAAAGTATAAAGTATAAAGTATAAAGTATAAAGTATAAAGTATAAAGTATAAAGTATAAAGTATAAAGTATAAAGTATAAAGTATAAAGTATAAAGTATAAAGTATAAAGTATAAAGTATAAAGTATAAAGTATAAAGTATAAAGTATAAAGTATAAAGTATAAAGTATAAAGTATAAAGTATAGAGTATAAAGTATAAAGTATAAAGTATAAAGTATAAAGTATAAAGTATAAAGTATAAAGTATAAAGTATAAAGTATAAAGTATAAAGTATAAAGTATAAAGTATAAAGTATAAAGTATAAAGTATAAAGTATAAAGTATAAAGTATAAAGTATAAAGTATTAAGTATAAAGTATAAAGTATAAAGTATTAAGTAAAAAGTATGAAGCATAAAATGTAAAGTATAAAGTATAGAGTTACGTTATGAAATGTACATGTACCGGCCAAAAATCAGTTTTTCCTACAAGAATCCAGGTTTTGAAGGTGTATGCAACAAACCAAGTATGCAGAAATTTCGTGTTAAATTATAGCTTTGACCTCTATCATGTGGTTTTCCGAAAGCAAACAATTATTACATTTTTGAGGCACCTTGTAAAAAATATCATTCAGAACAGGCTTAATGTATCCGAAAAACCAATTTTTAAAAATCTTATCTAACACTTTGCACAACATTGTATTCAATAAAAACTTACCTCTAAATGTAATAACCTTTATCAAAGTGCACAGAACGTACAACTTTAATTTTTTTATGTTATTTTTTTTTTTATAAGTATTTTTTAAATACTTTGAAAAAAATTTTAGAAATCATTTTCACTGAAAAAAGTTTTTATATAGAACACTTTGCTTAATGATGCTTTCCTTTAAGTATTGTTGTTTTTTTCGTTTTCATTTCCTAAGAAATTTTAGATAGATTGAGGGAAGTTTACGGCAAAAGGGATTGAAATTTAAGCATATTTTAGAAGATGTTTTCTAAAAGTGTATATTATACAGACAAAAAATGTAATGGACATGTTAATTTTACATCATCAGTTTAAATAAAATATTGTTTTCTTTTTGTAACATGTGAGTATTTTTTATATATAAAGAAGGCGTTGAAGTTGGTATGCTTAAAAAAAAGTGAAAATAGGGCCACATCATAGCTCGGCTACAGATTGTCTAAAAAAATGAAGGTATATAAAACCCTTTAATATATGTACTTCATTTGTACTACACCAAAATGGAATGGAAATATGGCAAATAAAGAAAATTATGAAGCGTGAAAGAGAAAATCAAAAATTTACGTTATTTTTGATCATATTATTGCGTGTTAAATCTAGCCTAATTTTTCAAAGACGCTATATTTGGTAAATAGCGTGTAAAATTACATTATAAGTAATTAAAAAAAAAAATGTAAAATCAATTTTCAAAAAATTGTTTGCCTTCAACCTCCTTTAGTTGTTAGGTAGATGTTTTCAGCTTCTCTTATGGAGTTGCTTAAATTGTTTTTAATGCTTTGATAGGAATTAAAGGCTGAAAGGAAGTTATTTTTTTGAATTTGATATTCATAAGAAGTAACGGTAATAAGATCAAACATTTTTTATAAAATCGTGTAAAGGAACTTTTATCAAGAACTGTCTTTGAGTTACATTAATTTTTGAACTTTGAAGAAGTATTTAGCCCCAAAAAAATTATTTTAGAAGCAAACATTGTAGCTAATTTTTTTGGGCCAAGAAATTTGCGGCAAGTCGGTTTAAAGTCTCCAGTCAAAATTGTATACAGCTTAGAAAATTTAAAGAAATCATAACCTTGAAAAATCTTAAATTTAAGCTGATCTTGAAGAATTCCTCCTAGATACTTTTCATAACCCCAAAATTGACGCACAGTGATGTTTGTGATTGAATAACAAACCTAATTTTGTCTATTAAAATTTAAAACTCCTGGTTTTAACTCTAAATGATAGCGACAATCAATTTTTTTTCTTGCTGTAAAATATATATTTATTTTTTTTTTGCAAGTAACAGATGAAAGTGTTTTAAAGAGAGTAGACATTTTTAAAATTTTGATGGCGTAATTGCATATCATGTATATCAAAAAATTGTTACATGAAAGGAAAATATAAATATTAGCAACTGTCAGTATGTGCAGTAAATTCGCTTACAAAAGAGCTTAGCTTGTAGACACAAACAGCTGTAACTTTTCCAAAAATGATGATATCTTTTTCTGATATTTTTATAATTTTTTTTTAACTAACAAAAAAAAAATAGAGTCATATTTTATACTAAAATCAAAGCAAAATCTGTTATTTGTTATTGAATTTATTTACAAAACTGTTATATTTACTTACTGCTTGCTTCCTTAAACACAATCGTTTTGTTTTAACTAACTTAAGCCAGATTGAGATTGAAGCATGTTGTTATATTTAGTAATTTTATTTTTATCATTAGTAGCTATTATTTGAGATTATTTTTTTAGCCTCCTGAGCATATCATTATGTAGCCGCTTTCCTGCAAAGCTTTAAAGATTTCACTTTAATACAAAACTTTCAAAGCAATTAAAATAAATTTTCTAATCATAATTATAACTTTTTTGAATTTAATGATTAGATGATGAGTCTGGGGAAAAGGCCGTTTCTGTATTACTGAACGGTGAGGAATCTGAACTAATATTCATTGATCACGCTTACACCGAGATGACGGTAAGTCAATGCAAAGCTATAAACATACTCGCACCCACACACAAACGTTGCCTTGTAAAGCAAAGAGTTGGCCAAGTGGTCGTTTATTCATTCATTCACATGTTTTACACAAATATTGGATTCATGTAAAGCAGAGCGTTGCAAAGGATGTTGAAAGCTGTTATTTTTAAAAACCGCAACAGTTTAACCTTTACATACGCTCTCTGTGTGCTAGCGTGTATGGCTATTTAACATGGGGTTGGTGCGTAAGTGTGAGTGGTGTTGGTGTGTGCTATGTGTGTGTATGTTTTCACTAGCTCCTCATAATAACATTTTAATTTAACTTCATTTCCTTTGTCATGTAGTTGCTTTTATAGCAACACAACAAAAAACAAAAATGAAGTTTTTTTTAATGCTTGCACTGTTTCCCTTCAATAACCTTTTGG
This sequence comes from Dichetophora obliterata, assembly GCA_963920525.1. Lineage (NCBI taxonomy): Eukaryota > Metazoa > Arthropoda > Insecta > Diptera > Sciomyzidae > Dichetophora > Dichetophora obliterata. The sequence goes on from OY986437.1 coordinate 9,171,142, forward strand.
CTCATTGCTATAAAGTTTTATATGCTTTTATTTTTTGTAGCCTGATGACTGTCTGGGCAGCTATGATCCACATGGTTATTGTGTAATCTATTCAGCTTCCGACCGAAGCAGCTTTAACGTTGCCGAACATGTGCTGCAGGTGCTCTGGACCAATCAGAACATTGCGCAAAAAGCTGTTATTTTAGTTGGCAACAAAGCTGATTTAGCCAGAAGCCGCTCGGTGACAACAGAAGGTGAGTTCAATTGCTTTTTTTCCCTACTATTTATTTATTCAAATAGTTGTTGAGTGGCTGAAAGTTATAGTTAGATAGTTAAAATAAATGAAAATGATTCTATTCTAGAAGCACCGTTTCAGGCGTTTGTGAACATATAAGCTACAATGAGGGTTGGGTTGACTTGGGTTGAGCTAAAAAAGAATGCATTTTTTCGAGCTTTTAGGATTTCATATAATTTTCTATATTTTTTAAATTTTTACTCAAAGCCTTTGATAAAATTCAATAAATTTGTTGTGCATAGTTATTGTCTCTTCTTATTAATAGTTTAAAATTAAAAAAAAGGGACTTTTCCAACTAAAACCCCTCCATTTTCCTTTTATATTTTAACTAACTTCTTTATCTTACTTTCAAGCTTTCTAAGCTTTCTAAGCTTACTTTCATCTCCTGCCTTCATTTGCTACCCACATATATGTTTTTGACGAAATCTGCCATAATTGCTTTTTTATGTTTTACTCCCCTACTTACTTGCTTCGTTTGCTTTTTGCTGCCATCAATTTTTCTTCATTCCTTTCGATTTGAATTAATTTGATTTCCAGAAATTCCAACGTGCAGCATTTGAACATTTTTTTGTTGTATTCCGGCTGTTTTGGCCTCATTCTAGAAATTCTCTAAATTGGGTTCCTTTGAAGCGTAACGGATTTATTGGCTATATCCTTGCGTTCTTTCAATGATTGCATAAATTTTATTAGTCAATAGAAATGATTTCTTTTGATTTTGTTTAAGTGGTTTTTTTTTTCTTTACGATCGGAAGAAAAAAGGATTCAAATAAGCTACATAATATTTATTGGCCTCTAATAATACTTTTGCTTTTTGTTCCTGTTGGCTTTGCATAAATCTTCGTTTAGCTCGGTTGCTGCTTGTTGCGCAGCAGTTAAAATAACTTGTGTCTCGAGCGGAGGCTTGAGCAATCAACAAGTTTTATTGAATGTACATCAACGGAACTTTGCTATCACGCATATTTTACTTTACCACAAATGAAAACATTTCACATTTGTCATTGTATACTTTGAAGCTTTGTTTAAAGAGATTTATCATGGTTTTGTTTTCCTCATTATCTGAATTAATAACATTTTTAACTGTTTTTATTTAGTAAAGTAAATTCAGAAGAAACCCGATTTCAATTTGTAAGATTTGTGCTCAACAGCACCCCCTTTCTCAAGGATAATTACGCGTTTTATTTATACATAAAACTGTGTTTATCATATTTTACAATTGAAGGGCTTGTTGCAAGAACATGATAAGCCATATAAAAAATATTTTGAAATAAGTGACAAAGTTAAAGTTTTGAAAAAATGTAGTTTGTATGAGAAATGAAATCGAACCCTAAAACCTTTACAAATAGTTTAGTAAATTTATAAGAAATTGCCAAAATCTCTTCAGTGGTTGCTGGCAATGCATTGAGTAATGTATTCAGGCTAAGAAATTGATTTTTTAGATCACGTGACTTATCACGTTATTGCAATAAGCCCTTCAATTGTATTTTGTAAAAGAAAATAATTATTGTTTAATAATGTACTTTTCTAAAAAAATTGTTGAATATTTAACGTGAAATAGATTCAGTGACAAATTTTATCAGATAATCAGTCAATTTTAATGTAGCTCAAAACTGTGTATTAGTTCTTTAATTTGACTTGTGTCTAAAATACGACATGTTTTGGTAAAATTAGTTTCATGTAGAGCATGTTGAGATCCACAGTTCGGAAGATATTGTATATCGATTCTTAAAACTATTTCTTTATTTCGATTTCGATTTCGATTTTTGTGCAATTTCATTTTCAGGATTTAACTATTGCTTAATGATGGTTCTGTTAAAATGTCAACTTATGAAATTTGTTTCATATGCTTTTCAAATGAAATTGTACAACATTGCTAACAACTTGTGATGTTAAAAACTAATTGCAAATTGCTGTTTCCAGAACTAGTTCTTTTTCATATTCAATGCATAAAACAATATCGTAGATTTATAGATATAAATATCTTTAAATTTCAGTCATTTTATGTAGGTTTATATAGTAAAAATTGATGAAATTAAAAAACAGGATGCATCATACAACACTTATAGTTAAATCACTGTTTTTAAATGTTATCAAAGCTATAGCTTAAAATTAAGAAGCATGGGTAAATGTTTTCAGAACTAATGATCAACACAAATGTGGATAGGTTCCATGTTGCTTTCCATTAAGGTCCCACACTTTGAAAGCGAATCTTGTTAATAATAATCGTACAGGGATAGTGTACTCTATGAAAATGTTCCTTGGAATATGTCACTAACTATAAAGGCCCAACCAAAATAGACGAAACGCTTCGTAATGAGTAAAATCGAAAGTGTTCGGTTAAATACATTTAATTTTTGTTACCGAAAATGAGCCAATGTTACGAAACAGTTTGACAATACGTATTATTCAATAAGAACCGAACTGATAGCTTATCAACTCGTCAACAACAGCTGTGCGGAGTTCATTTTTATTTTTTTCATCAATTTGGTTCCAAAGTTTTGCTGTATTTTCTTAAAAAAATATGAGCAACAATTTTTACAATAAATAACACTCAATTGTTAACTGATCAGCTGATTAAGATGAGTTGAGCAACTCGTCCCATTTTGGTCTAAATGTCAAAACATCCGTAACGAGCAAGAATGTTAGAATAATAGATTAGATCGCAGATCGTAAAAATAATTGTCTACGATCTGCGCATTTCGTCATGATAGCCTTACGATATGAACTTACGATATGAGATTATTGTCAATTAATGTAAACAAATATGAAACTAGTCTGTGAGCAGTGCATCAAATTTTTAGTATAATAGACTAAACAAATTTTTTCACCGTTTTATATTAAAATATGAATAAAGAATTATGAAAGAGTGCTGCGCATATAATTTTTGTGCTAGTTTTTTTATTTTTTTTTTTTTTTAGTTTTAAAGAAAGTTTGAATGAAACCAATTTGCACTGGCAAAAGATTCAAGAAACAAACTTCGTCTAGCCTGACGTCATGATCGTAAAAAATATTTTTATCGTAGCTAGAAAAGTCAAAATAAAAATTAAACAACATGACGTACCTGCGCAATACGTAATCCTTTTTTCTATTATTCTTGCGTAACGAGTGCAGACATTCGTCAAATTGCTAATTGTCTCATCTCGTCTATTTTGGTTGGACGTTTGATCTCTTTGAACAGGATTTATCTACCATATTTACCTGATATGATGAAGATAAAAATAAGTTCAAAAAAACTAAAATTCGACTACTAAAAATCACACTCTAAAAAGTATGAAACAAGAAAATATTCTCATCTGAAGTTATTATCCTCCCGAGCACGCTTTTATGAGGATTTAGCTTCAAAAGAATATTTTTTAGGTTTGGGACATTCAACTTAGACAGGCTGCTTAGTTTCGCCCTTGCCACGTACAAGGCTCAGATACGTTATGTGCAGCAGGCGTGACAGAAGGAATGTGTTCAACCTTATTTTAATATTGGTTTTGTATATGTAATTATAAGATTTTGTGATGTGATGACTTATTATATATGATTTTATTAAATCATTTTTAATGATGATACAAGGAAAACAAAATTAAAATACAGTTCATAGGAAATCAAACAATTTACTAATAGGTACTGCAATGGACTTAGACAAAAAAAAAGGATATGAGTATTAAGTCGGATTGATTTGTATGAAGAAAAACAAAGTCAGCCAGACACCGCCTCAGAAGTTAGAGGAACTTTTTGGCAGGGTGCGGAAAAATTCGTTCGCAATCGATTAAAATACGATCTTATCGTTCATTTTTTGCTGTGTGTAAGAATTTTTCAAACGAAAAATTTAAAAGCAGGCGAACGTTGGCAATCGAAAAAGGAACGCTCTGCTTGCGTCGTTTTTTTTTATCACTGATAAATTTGTGAGCATTGTATTTTTTCGAACGAATTTTTCACACAACAACAAAAAGCAACAAACGTTCGTTTGGTATTGTTCATTTAAAATGAGCGTTTGAAGAAAAAATTCAGGAACGTTCGTTTGTACGTGTTGTTATTAGACAAAATATAAGAATGTTGTTGTTGTATTTTTGTACACTTTCTGACATGAAAAGATGAAACCAAAATACATATGTGGACTGTGCATGCATATGAGGAAAAAAGAATGTTTAAAGAATAAGGTAAATAAACTTGATAAGCCCAATCAAATGAAAAAAGATGGTTTGTTATAATTGTTGTTATATAATTAGATTGCATGATAGGTTTAGTACAATGGGTGATATATGTAGATGTAGGGTGAAGATAATGGGTACAAAGGAGAATGGTATGATGGTAATTTTTTTGTTAAGTAAAATAGTATCGCGGAAAAGTTAACTCGCACAAAAGTTAATCATCGTCAAACAATTCAATTAACGCATCGTTCCCTTAATTCGTATTTCTACCACGTAATTGTAGTAATTTGAAGGGTTTTGAGTTGTTTTGAGGTATTGTGATATTTTGAGGTATTGTGGTATTGTGTAGTAATTTGAGGTGGTATTTTGAGGTCTTTTTTTTACCCACGCGAGAGATTTTTCTCACAAAATAACATGGAATTACCACATCCCACAATCGTTGAAAAATATTTATCGTGATTTTCTGGTAACATAGGAGGTGACGGGGCATAACCCCAAGATACATAATCCCAAATTAAAAATTTTTCAGTTTAAAAAGAGGACATAGTCTCAAAAAGTGTATTAAGTTTTATGACCGCTTAACCCTTTCGCTACGGATGGTACACATATGTACCACCAATTGTAAACTTTGAGAAAAGTGGTAATTATCGTACTCTTTGCTTTCCAAATTTTCCATTTCGTCTCTTCAATTATGCTCTTTGTTAACAAACGGTACTTTATCAAGTATCATTGTCAACACGTGTTCAGTTTATGGATTTTGTTGACAGAGACGGATTAATTGATCGTTTTTTTCATATTTTGCAATAAATGAACCTATATATCAAATTAAAATAACAAATTTCGTCTAAATAAAGTTCGTTTCACTTTTGGTTTTCAGCTGGTAAGAATATTTTAACCTTTATATTATTTATTATACATTTTTTTTACATGGTACATATATGTACCACCAGTCCTGACAGGTGGTACACATGTGCACCAGTAGTACCAAAAAAACGTTTACTGATTTTTCACAGGTTGAAAGAAAAATTATGAATTCAGAAGATATTCGGAAGTTGTTGGAGGATGAAGCTGAAAGTGATAGTTTGGGAGACTTTTCTGCTTCAAGCAGTGACAATTATGTGCCAAGTGATGACAATAACAGTTTAAAAAGTTGCTCAGATGAGGAAACCGAAGATGAAGACGAAGCAACTGCCGAAGAGCTAGTGGAAGATATATCCGCTAGCAACCAACCAGCTGATATTAACTTTATTTGGAATACTACTGATGAAGCTTTTGTAACTAACATGTTCAATCGTTGAAAATGATGTAATCTTAGGCTTTGATCGCTTTTTCACCTCAGTGCATTTATTAGACACGATTCCTTTTCCAGCTGTTGGTACAATTATGGCCAACAGGAAAAATGTTCCTCAATTTACAAAACGACAATTGGAAAGAGGAGAATCAGAATTCAAAAGCACATCATCAGGCCTCTTATGTGTAAAATGGCAAGACACAAAAGAGGTTTTGGTTATTAGCAACTGCCATAAACCTGGCATAAGTAATGTACCAAAAAAATTTAAAACAGGCGATCAAATTCAGGTTCCATGTCCAAATCAAATAAAATGTTATCGCGAGATAATGGGAGGAGTCGACCAGGCAGATCAAATGACTGGCATATATGAATTTGATCGCAAATCGGATAAATGGTGGAAAAAGGTATTTTATCGTTTGATAATGATGACAGCTGTCAATGCATGGACGATCTACAATGATCTTAATAGAAATAAGATTCCGTTCAAGCAATTTTTGGTGATTTTGGCAGAGACACAGATCGAAGAAGGTCTTAAAACTACAGCCGTTCGCAGATCACATAGACCAGGTCGTGTACCTAAGCCCGTAAAATCACTCCATCTTCTTACTGAAGGCAAAACAAGACGCCGTTGTGCTCATTGCACACAACAGAAAAAACAAACACGTACATATACGATTTGCACTGAGTGCCAAATACCATTATGCAAAAACTGTTTTGCAATTTTTCATTCATAAGTTTGCACTTGTCGTTAAAAACACTTCATTAAATGTTTACTTCCTTATTATACTGAGTATTACAGCCCTATTCTGGCAAATTAACAAATTGTTAACCAGTATTTTGAATATTTCTATATGTTTGTTGTTTACAAAACAAAATTTGAGGGAAAAAAACCAAAATTTTTGAATGAAATTGTCAATAACAGAAAAGCAGTTGACAATTTTTATCAAAATTTATTATTTTTGAGCTTCAAATTTTGTTTTGAAATCAAAAAATTACAACAAACACATTAAAATATTCAAAATACTGGTTAAAAATTTGTTAATTTGGCAGAATAGGGCTGTTAGACTGAACTAATTGTTTTCTTTTTTTGTTTTAACATTACATCTCTTAATAAATGAATTGGTTTATTTTATTTTTTATTAAAATTGTTTTTTTTTATATTTGTATTATTTGCGTTTTATGGGACGGTTGGTACACATTTGTACCACTTAACAAGACGACTGGTACAATGGTTTACCAGCCCCCCTGAGTTTCCCCACTAGCGCAAGCACCCACTTCCCACCCAGACTAATTCTGGGAGACACAAAACACATATTGAGTACATAAATTACAATATAGCATTGCAATTCGAAAGCCGTACCGAAAGGGTTAAGACCGATAAGCGGTCATAACACCAAATGGGGACTCAGACCGCTTGGGACTATGTCCGCTTTGAAAGGTCATAATCTCAAGTGGTTCTAACAATTACTATATCTGTGTCGATATGCAATAACGCCTTAAGTCTGATTTAAAAGTTTAGGTAAATCTTGCTTTAAATTTTTTAATCGCCATCGCCATATAAGGTAAATGGAAGTGTCTTTTGTTTCTGTGTCATAACTTTGGCTTTGGTCTTGCTAGAAGCTCTAGATTTTGTGTTTGTAGTGCTATATCTAAATCTTAATGTACACCATTATAAATAAATAAATAAAAATAAATATGCGTAGAACACAGCTACATCAATAACTCAGATCTGTCGTATGTCGAATTAAGCTATTATTGCTTATCGACACAGACATCATGACAAAATTATTCGCCCTTGTACAGAATGGTGGAATGGTGATAACCAGTGATGTTACATAAAATTTGTCTAAATACTGTACCGTACAGTAAATTTAACTGTTTTTACCGTAAAATTACTGTTCTTTAAATTAAAAAAATTAAAATGCTATTAATCATAAAAAAAGCTTTATTTATACTTACAAAAACAAAAACGTTTCAATATAGTTAAAAAATTTAGTAAAGAAACAATAACAAAATATTAATCAACGTATTTAAACAAATTATAATTTCAAAAGTTACACATTAGGTTTGTAACATGGTGTAAGAAATCAAGGTGCAAGTAACGTCGACGTCGTTTGCTAAAGCTGTAAAACTCGTGAAAGAGTGACAGAGACAGAAAAGTTGATTTTGTATGGTTTGACAACTTAAGTGTTGGATTTTTACAACAAAAATTTAAATTCGCTGTCATCTTGTGTTCTTACACAATGGGCTTGTATCATACATAAGTCTTAAAGTCTTTAACATAGTCTCATTATTTCAATCACATGTAGTTTAATTTTTCAGTTTTTATATTTATGAACATATTCCTTAGATTTATAAAAAATTGAATTTAAGGATTTGTTGGTGTTAAAATAATTTGCATTTTCTGGCGTTGTTTGATAACATTTTTTATAAGTTGGCACAAAAAAAGCCTTGCGTTTTTAAGGGAATTTCGCAATGTTGCTATTTTAAAGGAATATTACTATAACCCTTTCCGACCGTATACGCACAATTGTGGGGGTAACTTTAAGTCTGAATATCTTCACTTCTATTTCACTAATGTTAAACAAATTTACATGTATCGATTGCGCTGATTTTTGCTTATGTTTGCCTTTAATAATGTTTCCTTGTTCGTTTTGACGTTTCTTAAATTTTCACTGAATTCTCGCGTCACATTTTTTTTTTTTTTTCAAGCGGAAGTTAAATGGTTTTTTTCATTTACTAAAATATTAATAACGAAACTTTAGTGAAGTGAACACATTTAAGCTAAAAAATAATATATTTTAAAATCTTAAATGATTTGAGGTTATTCGGTTAAAAAAAAATTGGTTTCATTACAAAAATTCGGTTCTTAAAAATCCTTGAAGGATATGAAAATATTAAAATTTGAATTTGTTGCATTGAATTTGTTTTCATATCATATAAAGACCATTTACTCCAAAAATCACAAAAAAAAATTCAGTAGCTTAGCGTTAGGTCGGAAGGGGATAAAAAGTTAAGGTATGTAGATGGTAAAAATGTTTTTTCGAAAATTGTTTTTCTGTATTTTAATAAAATTACTGTACAAAACGTTAATTTTAGGGTACAAATTCATAATTACTGCATTTTATTCACTAATTACTGTACGCCTGTACGGGGCTCAAAATTACTGTAAAATACAGTAATTGCTGTGCGTGTAACATCAGTGGTGATAACATCTGCAAGCTCAAATCAATTTTTTATGGTGTTTTTTATGATAAAATAATTTGCCCTTGTACGGAAAAATGTTAAATCAACAGTAACACAAACAGCACGTGATGCTACGCATCCGCAACAATTTTTTTCGCGAACTTATTTTAGGAAAGTTCCTGAATTTTTCTTTGCACGATTAATTTTTATGAAAAGTTCAAAACGAAAGTTTGTTGCTTGTTATTTTTTGGTGAAAAATTCGATCGAAAAAATATTAAGCTGACAAACTTTTCAGAGATAAAAAATACTACGCCAGCAAAGAGCTCCCCATTCGTTCGTGATAATTTGCGAGAACAATTTTATATGAGCAGAACGATAATTGAGAACAACCGTATGTCAAACGTTCTCCGCACCCTGCTTTTTGGTTCTCCTGAACCCCTTTTTCGGCCAAAAAATCATGTTTTTTGTTTGAAACTTTTTTTCTTCAATATTAATACCCGAAATAAGCAAAATAATAAAGATTTTGATTGTACACAAATTTTGGCTAAAAAAATTTTGTAATTCTTGTTCGTTACATACTCTTTTGATACCCAAAAAAATTGAATTCACATCGCAAAATTTACTGTTTATACAATAATTTATTGAGAAAATTAAATTCACGCATAAAATGTAAACAATTTGCCTTGTATGCAGGCTCATTAGTAGACTTAAATAACTTTAAAAACTTATTTCGTAGATTTTTGAGTTTTTTTCAAACCCCTGGTATACTTTTAAGGGAAGTTTATGATTAATTTTAGGTAAGCACGGAATATATATATATCGCAAATAGTCAAAAGATAAGTTTCAAATAAACTATGACATGACCCAGCATTATTACCACCAAATAAAACGCACCAGTTGACACTACTCAATACATTATTTAATCTGTTAAAATCACAGCTGTTAAAGTTATGCTTCCTTATTTCTGGATGAGTATCAAATCGGTTAAAAAATAGTTTACATTATTAAGAAGCTCCTTATAACTATGCAATGAAACTTTTTGTCGATGATGCATATTGAAAGTTCCACCGGTTGTGGTTTTTTAATACCTGTCAAGTAGTTGAAAACTGATAATTTTTTTTCATTGAAATACGACTTAGACAACTCTTGTTAAAAAAGTGTTATAGTGAAATTTTTCAATCAACAATTTCATAGAATATTCTAACCCTATATGACAACGTTTGAGGGTACTTTCTACACCTTTTTAAATTGCGTCAAAAAACGACCCATAAAAAGGGCACTAGAGGCTTAAATTGTTATACAAAATTATTTCTCATAAAACTAACTATATAAAAGATATGGTCAATTCCGCCAAAAGTGCCCTTTTTCCATTGAAAAATGAAAATATTTGAAAATAAAACTTAAAGCTAGAATTATGGTTTCTTTATACCATTTGGCCCTAAAGTAAGTTAAAATAGCTTGAGGCCACACGTCATGACGTCATGAAATTGATTTTTATGCTTTTTGTGTGTTTTTGAGTTGTTACAGGAATGACACAAAATGTCAGGAATGACGGTTACAGGAATAAAAAAATTGTCTTTATTTGGTGATTGCAGGCATTAGAGAAAACTAAAACAGTTTCCGCACGTTTTTATCATATCAAGCCATAAAAGCAGAAAAAGTGTAACCAATAAAAACAAAATTTTACAGAAGAAGCAATTTTCTATTTTTTTCCGCATACGAAGAACATATAAACTCAATTTTTGTAGTGGTTTTATCTTAAGAACGGTTTAACTTAGAGATGTGAAATTTTAGGAGTAGATGGGTTTGTTATAGTGCTTTTGTTTGTCATTTAATAGTGAATTTTGGATTTCGTGTTGGTTATACTTTTTTTGCGGTTATGGCTCGATATATATGACAACTCCTTAAATGTTTTGTAATCAATTTCGTTTTAGTTTATCACTAAATGAATACACAGTTTGTTACAGAAATGACAACTTTTTGGTTTAAATATTAATAATATAACAAGTAGGTTTAATTTTTCACTTAAGCTTCGCACTCAAAATCACTGTTGCATTTTTGAAACTTGAATATATGCAGTGTAAAAAGCCACAGAGCGCTTGCTTACGACACTTGTCTCTTACTAAAAGGCGCAAAATTAAAAATGTTAAATTCGAGGTACAAAAAGTTTGTACATAAAACATATGTCCCTCATGTAATATAAAATTGTTTTGTAATTATTAAAAATAGTAGAAAATGCACACGGTATACGAAATATTTTGACCTTTTCATCTAAAACATGTAGAAATAAAAGTTGCGGAAGCCACACTCTTTGAACTGTTATAATTTGATTCGAGAATAGGTTACAGGAATGACATTTTAGGCATATTTTGGGATTTTGCACCTGCAAAATTATTATTGTAATGACCTGTTGCTTTTGATTTATAATATCGCTACATATTATTGCTTGAATATTTTAACTTGTTTGAGAACAATCCAAAATTTGTGTTCTGTGCCACTCAGGCAATAAAATAACAAAAAAATTTTGCTTTGTTTCTTGCTGCTACTTTCTAGTATCTGATTCTTAAGATTCTAAATAATTTTTTGCCGCGACAGAAATATAATAAAATAGATACTTCAATAATAATTCTGTTGAAAATCACAAAATTTAAACCATTATATGAGCATCTATAATTAAATCTCGGTAATCATCTTGAATTCTGAATCATCATGAATTTTGTTGGTCATAAATAATTTCACATAAATAAGTATGAACTTTCTCCAGTTCGCCCATTTTCGGAAATGGCAATTTAATATTTTTTACATTCTATTAAAACTTGGTGGAAGTCGTAACTTTCGCATGATCAGATTTGACGGTTGTAAAGCCGTATTTTTTATGATTTTTTTCAAACTCACGCAATAACAGTCGAAAATGCTTAGTCGAAAATCCTTAAAGTGAACAGAGTATTTAATATTGGCTGTTGTGAGTAATGAAGTATTTTTCCCCAAAGCTTATTCTACTTTAAGTGCCTGTTGCTCTTCGGATCGCATAAATTTTCGAGCTCATTACGCAAGCGTATATTACATTAAACCTGGTTATAGAGATTTCTATGAAAGTTATTACGTGTTTGACGCTCTCTTTAATGACAGTTCATTACGTTGTAGCCTGGCATGCATTATGACTTGCTTTTCTTTTATTTTTTGAAAATAAACACTGTTCAGCTAACATAAACAGCACATCGTTTACATCCCAAACACACACAGACACGCACCACATACTCAAGCTCACACTAATATAAAAATCATATCATATTTTTCTAGGCTATTAAAAAGCAATTTTTGGTTATTGTACTATTTACAACGACATTAAGTGCGTTAAATGAATAAAAAAAAAAAACAAGCTTACGACTGCTTTAACATACGAATTTGATTAGAAAGTAAAGGACTTTTTTGTTAGTACGTATTCAATATGGCTGACTTTGACGACTGACATGTTAAAACCAATGACCAAGCACATTAACCAAACAGTCAACATAAAAAAGTTGTGCAAGATACTTCAAATGTTGTAGAAATAAATTTGTTGCGCACTCTACCAACATTAACTCATTAATGTATAAAACGTGAATATTGTGCACACAATTTCAGGAGTGAAATTCTTTAGCTAAATCCGTAGCTTTAGCTAAGAAGTAAGCAAACTCAAATAAAATGTTAGATTATCCCAGCGAATCGCTTAAGACCCCTCTCAGCGATTCGTTCGCGAATTTTCCCGGCGAATTGCTTACGAACTCGCTAGGCGATTCGTTAGCGACTCTTCACATCGAATCGTTTACGAACCCATTAGACGATTCGTTTTCGAATCTTCCCGGCGAATCGCTTTTATGTCCTCAGCTGCTTAGATACAGTCGGCGATACCCGGATAACTCCCAAATCAGCTCGCCGGCGATTGTTTCATTTTTCAAGCCATTCGCCGGAGATTCTGAGGCGATTGAAAATGTTTGCAGCGTATCTATATTTAATATCTTGCGTGTGTTCGATTTGCCTTTTTTATATTGAAGGATTAAAATGCACCAGTTTTCTATGGAACTACTTCATTATTTAAAGCACTCGATATTCCGAGGCACTTTTTGATTCTTCTGCGAGTTCATTAAATATTTGGCATTTTTATGGTCGTCATCCGCTTGCGAAATCTTTGAAAATGTTTTGAGTGTGCAAAGCTATAGATATCAATATGTATGTATACTTGTATATGTATTTTAATTATACTTTAATAGCTATTATTTAATAAAAATACAAAACTGTTCATTAGCGAAAAACAAGCGTCGCGCTGGACAACACCAGCAGCAAACACAGCCCACGCTGGTTTGCTTCACCTATCTCCTTTCTCCTAACCTCCCTCTTTCCCCCTGCCCTTCTCCTTCCCTTCCACTTTACATAAACTACTTGCAAAACTTGTAAAACTCCGTTGCCTTGCTCATCTCCGTTACAACGTTCGTTCATTGCTATTAGCTTTGTTTACGTAAGCGTTTTTTGTTATTTTTCTAATATGTTACTTTTTGCTCGATTACTTTGTTGTTTGCTTTTTGGGCGGTTATTTTTGTTGTGTCGAGAAACATAAGCACCTTAATAATGATTGGCAGGTCAGTTTAAAAGCTTTTTTATACATTCTTCAAGTCCTTTTGTGTATTTTTGTTTTCCTCTCAAGCGCTTGCGTTAGTCCTTTGCCAAAGCCGTTCAGTTGTTATGCTTTTGGGTAGAAGTTTTCTGCTATTTAAAAAGTTTTAACTAGCTTACCTGAATTTTTAGTTTTGTTACAAGTTTGAGTTGTTTTTTTCTGTAACGGTAATGGTACAAATTTCAAAATGTAACGGTACAAATTGGAAAATTTTTAACAAATCCTGGGAAAATTATACGAAAGAAAAAGGACAAGTTTTTAATTTCAAAGAATGAAATGAAATAAAAAAAAAAAAACAATAGAGTGGAAAGAAGATTGGAAAACTTTCAGAAGTTTTGCGCTCTGTTTAAAACAATTGCTTTTTATGACACGAACTGACAGTATAAAAATTATGTGGAAATCTGTGAAACTCTTTGAGAGTCAAACTAATTGATTGCTCAAACTTTCATTGAAATCAACTGAAAAGTTGATTAAAAAAAATATCACCTTGATAGTAAAGAAAAAAAGCTAAAGCAATCGAAACTTCAATGAAAAGTCAAAGGTCAATTTATTAAGAGATATCTTTTATTGTAAAAAATAGCAGAGAGTAGCCGGCATTGCACGGGCTTCTTTTGAAAACAACTCTTTGAAACATGCATCATCTTTACACTCGTATTTCCTGACTCCAAGCTCTTGATTAGCTTTTCCCTTTCTATCGATAGTCATCTTGATGACTTTAATGACTTTAAATTATGTGAAATGTGGTAAAACTTCTTCTAAGAACGTGTTTATAATTAACTGAATGAAATGTATCCGACATCGCTTGAATCTTGTGTTATTTTTTAGAGGTATGGCTGTGCTCCTGGTATATATTTTTTTGTTAAAAATTCTTATAACATTAGTTAAGTTTTTTAAATGTAGTGTCAAAGTTACATGGAAGAAATCACGTTTTGCTCACCAATCCTTTCTTTACTTTGTTTCGTTATTAATTCCAATAAAATTTTAGCATATTTCTAATTTAAGGACTGTATTTTAAGCATTAAAGTTGTATGGGAGGCACCTCGTCTTGTTTCTTGTTCTTGTAAATTTTCTTAATATAAATCTTTTATCATATAGATACCAGTTTTTCAAAGTATTTTCTTTCTATAATCAATGTATCACATGTCATTGCGTTTTATGTACATGTACATATAGACCTAGTCTGAAGCATTTTTAAAAGACAATTTCGAAAAATATTTTTGTTTTTGACCGAACGTAGGGTATTTTAGTTTTTCTTCATATCTTCGGCATTTACAGTCCGATCTTATAAAGTGATATATCAGTGTTTTTTTTTTAAGAAGTCCAACTTTTTTTTCTTCTAAATGCACATTTTTAGGTCATAAAATTAAAGCTCGCAAAAATCATTAAACTCTTTTAATTTTTTTTTATTTTTTGGGCCGAACGTAGGGTTTCTTCTTTTCAATTTTTCATCATATCTTCGACATTTACAGTCCGATATTTAAGAATGATTTGATATAGAAGAGATCAAATGTGTTGCCTTAAAGGTCATTGGGTTCAAGCATCCCGTTCTAGTTTATCTATGCCATTCTCAAAACACCGAGCGTTTTATCTATGTACTAGATGAATCTGCCATTGCTGTCACCGATAAACAACGCATGGGTCTCATTTTGTCTAAACTGGAGAGCCACCAGAAATACAGCCCATGTGAGTCACGTCGAAATATAACCAATTAAAACTCGATGCTTTTTACATGTGAAAAGTAGCTTAGTAAAATAATTAAAGTGGGTTTTTTAGCAAAAGTTTTACCACTATAAAAGTTTTGTTTTTAATTTAAATGATAAAAAAATTAAATGTAGCATATGGTAAGGGCCTTTGAAATATTGGGCAACGGCTCAAAAACACTTAATTTGATTTGGCTCTTATTTTTGTAATTCATGTTGTTATAGTTGATATATGTTAAGTGCTAGAACGGTGATATGACCTTTAGACGTCATATGACCTTTAGAAATAAAATGTTGACCTCCTCAAGACAAAAATATCCATATATCATTCTTTACGATCGGACTGTAAATGTCGAAGATGTGATCAAAAATTTTAAAAAAAGAGCCCTACGTTCGGCAATAAAATTAGAAAAAAATTTTTAAATATTTCTACTAGGATAATCGATAAAATTTTTTTCGGAAGAGTTTTATGATACTGTGCGAGCTTTGATTTTATGACTTTTTAATGGTGCATTAGGATGGTAGAAACTGGGATCTGGTAGGTAAGTACTAAAACAGGGTGCTTGACTCCAATAACCTCTAGAGCAAAAAAATTTTGCCTTTTTGAAATAAAATTATTGATATATCATTCTTTAAGATCGGACTCGGATTCTTTGAAATGCTAAAGTTATGAAGAAAAATTTAACAGCGCTACCCCTATGTCTGTAAAAACTTTTTTTTTAAATTTTGTTTCAAAAATACCTTAGATTAGATGGTGGGCGGTGTTCTTTTTTTTCGATACGGTCTAATGTACGTACATACTTATAAGATAAATAGAAAATTGTACCGATTACATGCCAATTCTAGAAAATGCCGACTTATAAAAATGTTACCATAAGTTTCTTTTTTGTCTTTCTTTGTATTGTGTTTCATAAAATCATTTTTTAACTTTGATTTATTGGCAACGGGTGCTAAGAAAAGAATACACGATAAGTTAACAAGGATATTTGAAATTTAAATGTTTATTGCAGGATATCCGTGTAAAATTGACATGTTGTCTTGCAAAGTTTTAGGTTAATTTTCTTATTTGCAAGAACTAGTCATACTTTTTTTTTCTTTATCTTTAGAGGATTAGCAAAGCTGAGTAGCATAAAAAAATTTCTTAACATTCGATCACTTAAACCGTCTTAACTCAGTCCTTCAGGTTTTATAATCTGAAGTATAGCAAAGCCTATGTCTTACAGAAGATGTTTTATAACACTTTAGAAAAAATTTCATGTCGATTGGTCAGATAAGAAAGGAATTTTCTCGAAACACACACGGATACAAACTATTTCTTTTGTTTTATTTTATAAGTATAGATAATTTCCAAAAATGTTTTTAAAACCATTTAAATACTAAGTGTCGATGTTCAACTCCATCCACATTATTTTGATGATAAGTTCTCATTACATTTACTGATATTTCAAAATTTTGTGATAAAAATACCACGCTAACCCTTTCAGTGGATTTGCTTAATATATTGGACACGTCAGAAAGTAATTTTTATTTTGCAACGCCTTTTTTTAAATCAAATGATTTGGTTCTATGAAAAAACCAGCATGATAAAAATAAGTTTAGAGAGATATTCAACATTAAAGTGAGTTGGATTTTCGATTTTGAGTCGAAAAACAAACAATTTTTATTTTTTTTTTATATTATTTATATTATTTTATCTTATTATGGCTTTAATTAAGAGGGTTTAAAAAGGGATTAACAAAATATTTTTGCCGAACAGGAGCAAAACAATTTTTTTCTTTGTACAAGATTGCAAAACGTAAGTAGCGCAGGTAAAAATCAAAGGTATGTTTTTTTCATCTTTTTAGGACCTAAATGATAGGAATATTACCTCAAAAAATGGTTTTGTTCTTTGCTTAGCCTAGCCATTGAAAGCGTTAAGCTTTACAATCTTTTCCATATTTCGTTTTCTTATTAATTCTGAAAAAATGAGCCAAACCATTGAGATTTTCGATCCAATAATAAGACAAAAATCTCAATGGTTTGGCTGTTATAGGCCAAAATATCCAAAAAAAACGTGACAAAAGTCTGAGAAAAAACTGCAAGTCAAAATATGGAAGCTCGATTTTCACCGTAGACGTATGGTCTAGTGGACTTTTTTGCTCAGTACAATCCCAAGAATCAGAAAAGCGAAGCGCCCATTAAGATGATCAAATCGCCCCACCCTAATGTACATACTTATATTTCTAATAACAAAAACCATTGCTTCAACAGTTATCAGAATATAAAAATTTACTACAGAAACTGGTTAATCATTTTCCAAAATGCTACTATTTCTTTGATATACTAGCAATGGTTAATCTAGGAAAAAGTTTATTGAATCATGATACAAAATAAAAATTTTTGTCAAATTAGATATCAAATTAAAATGCTTATTGTAGGGTATGCGTGTATAATAGACAAAGTGACTTGTGAAGTTTTTAGTAAGTTTCATTACTCGCAAGAATTATCCATACATTAATTTCTAACATAACTTCAAGGACTTGGCAAAGGTCCTGCAGGAGTTGAAGAACATTTTGCTGACATTCGGTCACTTAATCCGTCACACCTTCAATCTCGTTTTCATAAATCGAAATATAACAAAGACCATGTCCTTCAGCAGTGAAGTTTTGCGTTAATCCAAGCAAACGCAATAAATGCCAACAAATTTTTCCTATTTATTATATTAGCATAGCTGATAATTCAACTAACGACTTTTATGTTTAAGATTAGATAAAATCTTTTGAGATCCATCATCGAGTTTTATAGAAAAACACCTAATCTTTGCTTCATGTTCTTCACGCTTAAAAAATTATTTCAGTCTTTATTTAAATACGACGACAGCCTAATGAACATCAATAGCTTTTGTAATTAAATTGTTTCAGGCGCATTCAGTCCATTCACCATCTATTTTTAACTCCATCAACATCAGCATAAAAGGTTAAAATCATTTAATTATTCATTGTTTTTTTATTACTATCTCTTGCAGAGGGCAAAGCAATGGCAACTGCCTATGATTGCAAATTCATTGAAACCTCGGTGGGCATCAATCACAATGTGGATGAGCTGTTGGTTGGGCTGCTGTCACAGATACGTTTAAAATTGGAGAATCCAGAGAAATCCAGGTAAGCATGTTGGCCAACGTTTAATAGCGGATGGTGGAGAGCAAAGCAAATCAAATTCGAATGAAAGTTGAATGAATGATTAAATGTCAGTCGGATAGAAAAAAAAAAACAAAAAAAAAGTAGAAAGAAAAAAAACAAAGCATTCATTCATTACAATGGGTGAATTTTAATTGAGTGCAGTTGTCCGCAAAAATTCGCAAACCATTCGCTTTCAGTTAGTTACAAAGCAAAATGTAACTAACAAACGCGCTCGTGGTTGAAACAACTGTTCTAATGCCTATTCTTTTTGTCACTTTCCATGTTCTTGTTTTCATTCCTGCAGGGATTTATTCAGAAAACGTTCAATTAGAAAGTCCAAACGTCGTGCCTGCTCACCATTAGGCAGCGCCTGTCTGACTGGTGGCACGCATCCCAACACTCCACTCGGCCCAGTGAATAACGTGATCACAGACGTCAGCAATACACCACCCGGCAGTGCACACAGCAGGTGGGTCTCATTTTTTTAGAAAATCTTTTTTTTTCTTGTAAACTTGTAATAAAAATGTAACAAATAAATTCAATATTATTGTTTTATCCTTGCAGTCCTCGCAAATACCGCGGCTCACGCACATCGACCAGCCTAAAGGTCAAGGGTCTCTTGGGTCGAGTTTGGGCCAGAGACTCTAAGTCAAAAAGCTGTGAAAACTTGCATGTGCTGTAAGCTGCTGACAAAACGGCTAAATAAGCGAAAACTGTGTGAACTGATTGCGTGAGCTGTGTGAGTGTGTGTATAGCGTGGGCGTGGCTGATATGTAGCTGATTTTATACATCTTCAAATATTAAACTTCGCATAATCTTATTTCCTAAATTGATGAAACCAAAAAGAAAATTTCCTCGAACATAAAACAAAACCATTTCAATTCAACTGCCATTTTTGCGTTGAATTAGTTATAAAACATTTAATTTAAAAACTTCTTAAAAAAAAAGAACAATCTATCTATGCATAATGTAGTCTTATATAATGTATATAATTATATAAACAATCCATATTAACTTGACTGTATGTCTTCTACACTATAAACTTATCTTTTCGTATATCTTTATGTACTATAAACTTTGTATATTGCGTATTTATTTGTAATTGTATTATTTTTTTTAAGTTTATATCTTCTCATTTTTAACTTAACGTAATTTAAGTTTTTAAATTTAATATCTTTATGAAATACACTTTATACAAACTTATTTTATTTGTTTTATTTTACTTTATTTTTTTTCAGTTAGCAAGTTATTCGTTAACCTTTTTTGTTCTCTCATTATATTTTTTGGAAAGTGTTATAACTCTTTTTTTATATTTCTTCTTAGCCACATTATTCCAATGACAATTTATCTATAAGAAAAACACAAATAGCTTGGTGGCTACATTTTGAGAATATTGTTAGTTAAAAATCGAGCACAAAAGGCAAAGGCACTTTAGAAAAGTCAAATTCAATACTGTGACTGACACTGCAAATGACTCATATTTTGAAATAAATTTTAAGATATTGCATATTGATCGAGCTTTATGAGAGTTATCGCAACTCATGCATAGTGAATTTCTGCGGATTTCTTGCAGAAGATTGTAGATATTCATAGCCAGATATTTTAAATTTCAATTAGTAAAAATTCGATTTTCCCGGTGAAATTTCAAGCGTAAAAACATACATTTATTTTTAATGTATAAATAAAAAATTAACAAATTGTTTTTAATTATTTTTTTTTAATTCTGTATTTGCATATTTTTTTATCTCTTTCCTAGTGACTCTGAGCACTCAACAATCCAATAATACTCAACAGAAAATAAAAAAATGACACATAGTAAAAAATTTATTAAATTATTTTTTTTTTTTAATTCTGTATTTGCATATTTTTTTCTTAGTGGCACTGAGCACTCAACAATCCAATGACCGTGAACAGGTTTAAAAATGAGTAGCCCTTCAACTTTCAAGACAATTGTTGAAAAATTTAAAATATCCGAAGAACGATCTCCAAATGTTCACGGATGCTTTCAAATATCGTTATATTAACGACGATATTGCACTCGAAGTGATCATTGTTTTTTCGCGATTATTATGGTATCCTTAAGATACCTTAACAGGGGTTTTGATAAAAAGATTAATACAGAAATGAAAAGTAATATAGTCGTAGCACTTTAATAAAAAAACAAATATAGAAAAATATTAAGAGGAAAAGTTTGGACATAGAATACGTTAAGGTTGAGCCAAAGAAAAAAATGCATCGTTTTGGACTCATAGGACATTTCGTAATTGAGTATCGAGGTTTTCATAATATCACATTCTCCAACATTTTTCAACTTATTGCAAACGATCCCAACAAAGATAATCTTACGAGTCTTTCAAACGTTGATCCTAGCTGCTGGTTCAACGACAAATCTTATCTACAACGATTATCTATAAACGCTTCTGCCGAGAGGGCAATAAGTTAAATAACACGCTTTAATACTAATACCACTAGCAAAGAAAACAAAAACTGTTGGCTCTGCAAACGAATGAAAATCACAAGAAGGCTTATCGTTACAACATTACAAAAGAGGAGATACCAAAAATATGCAAATATTACAATATTTTGCCAACTGAATTTCTGCTAAAATAATTACCCAGTTTTAATACTTTTTTAACCCTTTTTTAACCTTTCGTAAAATTGACGAATGTGTTTTAACTAGCTGTAACTTCAAGTTTTATTAATTGATTTGAATAAACAAAACGTTTTTATATACTTCCACACAGGTTAAATAATAAATACAACAATTTACAGTATGACAAATATGCGTTGATACAAAAACAAAGTAGGTTTTTTCAATAAAGCTTAATTTTATTTTAAGAAATATGAATACACAAATATTAAATAAAGTTTAGATATTTGATTTATATGACAATTACTCGATGGCCAGCCCTTTATTAGCCACAACCCGCCGCAGTCTGCAATCAAAATTGTTACACGCAGCACGCACTACTTCCATCGGTATTTTGTTCTATACAGCAATAATAGCAGCTTTAAAATCCTTCAAGCTATTGTACTTGTATTCCTTAACCCGGTAAGGCCCAGAACTATAGTTGTCTCAGATTTTGTTGAAAACTGGAACACTTATGTATGTATTTTGACCACCTGAGCACGAAAATGAAGTACATTTTCAGATATAGTACTACACTTTTCCGGAAATACCGAAAAACAAGCATTTCCATCTGGTAACCGTGGGTAGATGGGTAAAATTTTTTGAAAATTAAGATTAAATCGAATTTTAATCTAAAGAATTTTTTTAAAAATAATTAAATTCTTTCTATAGATAAAAAATTAATCAAGTTTCCTCTAAATTTTAAAAAATATTCAAAAAAACAAAAAAAAAAAAAGATTTTTGGGAAGTGGTTTCTATTATAAATAAATCATAGGGTTCAGGTTTTTTTATGAAATATAAAATGATTTCTGGACTTTAATTTTAAAAAATTATCACAACAACTACATGTTTTTACGCATTTTTATTCGATTCCAAGCAAGAAAATTGTATGAAAATAAAAAAAGAGGCATATATTTCGCAATAAAATTAATCATGGTTTGGTATGGTAGTTTGCGAAACACTTAATGTAAAGTCCAACGTCGCATTTTCCATATGACGTTTGTCTATTAACTTTGCTACATTTACCTGCACAATGCCTACGATTGGATGGTACTACAAAATGCCCAGTCTGGTCATAGCGGAGAGTGTGTTGAACTGGACCTGGTTGCTGAGCATAGCTGTGGGAGGACATCGGACTAATTGATTTGGCTTTTGTACCATAATGTTCGCAGTAGTATACAGCCAGTTGTCGTCGAAAGTTAAATGGAGTCATTGTCGGTTGCACTTTTCGATGAAGCTTCCAAGCATTTTGAACACAAGCATCTATCAGTCATGTAAAAACACTAGACCACCAATTTTTCCCTCAGTATGCGATGCAGTATTGGGCCAAATTTGGGTCGCATCGGTTTACTCCACACATATATTTGTTGTATTCCGTGATCGCACAAGGACGGGGTACACTTATTTTGGCTCCCTTTTCCTTCAAATAACGCTATGCCATTGATTTGGGATATTCGCCAAAGTTGGAAGATAACATGCAGACAACATTATTTTCTTTCCATTTTACCAAACGAATACCAGTGCTCTGCATCGCAATTCATTCCGAGTAACCTCTTTCCATTGATTTGAAGTTTTTTATGCAGCAGTGGACAGCTTGCTGGAATGCGATTTTCTCGGATTGGTAAATTTCGAAGTTCGCCATGTAGCCTGATGGAGTGCATAGAGAACAAACTTTGAAGCCAAATCGCAACGGTTTTCTTTTTATGAACTACTCAGATCAATGTCTACCAAAATAGGATACCATTCTTTCATCGAAAGAAAGATTTAGCTCGGCATGAAAATGTTCAATCATTTTGGCTTTTAAATGATCAGTAATGGGCCGCAATTTGCACATTTTGTCGGGCTTTGTGCCATCTCTTGAATAAGCCTTGGAGTTGTCTTCGAAGTGAAGGCAACGCAAAATTTCTATTCCGACGCATGGTATCACTTACAAGACTATTGCGAATGTCCAATAGGCTCCATAAATTTCTGTAATTAGCGTGATAATTGTAGTCAGTAATGATCAATATGCCGATAAACGTTCGAAATTCGCCGACTGTGAGTTAGTCGATTCTGTTCGATAGCATATACCGCATTTTGTTCCCAAATGTGTGTCAATAATGCGTCATCAAAAAACTTTGATAAAAATTGCTGGTGCGGTAGTAAATCACGACAATCTTTATAGTTTGCATCCGGAAAAATGGGCACAGAGATGGCGAATCATTCTTCACCCATTTAAATGTAATTTCTTTGTTCCCTGGTGGCAATGCCACATCTGAAAGTTTTGGTTGCACTTTACGTTATCGCTTTCTATATGGTGATGTACGATTGGATGTTGTTGGTTGATCTTCCATTTTTTGATATGTGTCTTCGACCACAATAACGGGCAAATCTTCGAAATGTGCAGCTGAAGAATTTTAGGTTTAAATAATATCATCTTCTTCATCAAAATTTTGTAAATGTCGTCCACTAGCCATAACAACTTCACAGCCACGTTTTAGCTGAGCTGGCAAACATTATCTGGGATGCCTCCAGTATCGTCTTCAGCATTATCTTCACCAGATATGTTGCAATCCACAGAAGGCTCGATGTAAATAACATAGTAGTTAGCAAAAAAACACAGAAAATCACAAGAAACGCAGAAAAAACATGTACCCTAGGTGACTCACGATTACCATATGGTAACGCCTTAAATAGTAAAAATAATATTTTGTCGACAAAACTTAATGCGCATTTCATAAACTGTTTCATAAACTATTGATTATTTTTTAAATCGGTTGAAAAATAAGCATTATATGCATGTATTTACCGACGTGGCATATCAGAAAACGGGATTTTTTTCACTTTAATTTTTGTCACCTCAATTTTACATGCGATAGCTTCGCTAATTGAACTCAGAAAAACACAAACTTATACTTATTGGAAAGCTACAAATGTTGCGCGTACAAAAATGTTTTAATTTTCTTGTTTTGTTATGTTGCATTTGAGTTATTCATGTAAATGTAATGGAACATTTTGCATTACCACATGGTTATCGTGGCTGTTTTCGGGTTAAGTCGCTGTACCATATATCCTCATATGCAAAAGTCCAAGGGATTGCAGTCTTGTGAGCTAGGAGGCCATTCATCTTTAGGCATAAAATCAGTGAATTTTTGCTCACACCAGTCTTGAACAATTTTAGTGGTGTGGGCAGGTGCACCATCTTGCTGGAAGCAATAATATTCGGTGCCATACATGACCTATACTCTAGGCTTCAGATTTTTATGCAAGACTTCTTCTAGGTAATACTAAGTGTTTATTTTTACACCTTTGCCAATGAAGACTAGCGAAAATTTACCTTTTCTGGATGTCGCACCCCAAAACATAATGGATGACGAGGTTTGGTATCTTGGCACATGCTTTTTTCATTTGGGATGTCCTTGTATAATACTGCCCATAATCTGTCATTTTGCGTCGGAAAAAACGATATCAATGCCAAGAAAAGATAAGTTTCGTTCTTTGTAATCGCTAGTCCACGGTTGCGTTAGTAAGACCATGCATTTTCTTCTTTTTAAAGGCTTTTATATTGAGGTCGCAACGCAAAAGGAGCCTTAAAGAGCCTATAGAAATCTCGGTTCATTCTATATTTTTGGCCGTCTTTCGTGCTGAACGGCCACAATTTCGTCGAATTCGTGCTCTCACTTTTTTAATCGCATTCACGGTAAAGACGTTCCGTTTTCTCCCACTTTTCTTAGGGTCTTGTATGGAGTCACTTTTGTATTTATTTACAATTAAGGAGCGTATACTAACCATACCGAATAACTTTTTACTGTCGCGACTTAAACAATTTCAATGTAATTTTGTATATAACTAAAATTTTAACGAATATTTTGTTATGCACATTTTTATAATGATACTATTTTTCCAAAAGATACAGTGCTACAAAGTTTTGTATGAACACATATTTGTTACACTGTATGTATTCATATTTATTTATTCATATAAAAAAAAAAACAAAAATTTAAAACCCCTTCCAAAAGTAACAAAAATATTTCAAAGACGTATGCGTAATTTAACACATGCGTCGTAACACACAAAAAATTTCTTTCTAGAGTTAAATAAACTACAGGAAATGGTCCACAGTAGTGTGTCCTTATTTTTACAGTAGTTGTAGGATCTCGTCAAAGGTACGGTTTAAAATCAATACAAAAAAATTCTAAAATTCTTGATTCGACATGGGTTTTAAGGTCAAAGATTAGTTGTATCAAAAATCCATTTGCATATTTGCATTTAGCGAATAATTTCACATAAAAGCATGTTAAAAAACTTTTTTTATCGCTTTAATGTTTATAAAATTAAAAAAAATTTGTTATATAGCGGCGCCCTTTCAGTCTTTGGAATAATTTGATTTTTTTTTTTTTGACTCATGCATAAAAATTAAATACAGGATTCATACTCTGCGCGTGCATGGAGGTTCTGAAATATAATAAAAAAATGTATGGAGCTCTGAATCTATCATATACCAGGGATGGGCATGAGTAAGACCAATAAGAGCCACATTAAGATTTTCAATACCTTCCAAAGAGCAACATCCCTTTAGGAAACAAAGGGTTTCAAAACCACTTTCAAAGCACTTTACAAAACCACAATAGCGCTTTGTTCTCGCTTTAAATAGAGCTTTATTTAACATTGTCAAGTCATTGGAAAGAAGACCTTTGTTCTCGCTATGAAAAGTGATTCAAAGAAGCGCTTTTCTCTCCCTTTGGAAAGAGCGCCTTCTTTGTGAACACCTACACTCACGACTTAATTTTTGATGGCGTATATTTTTGCCCGATGTTATATTTTACATTTACGTTTTGAATATCGAAACCACTTGCCACTAATTTTATTACCTTTTTTATGAAAAAATAATTTAACACTTTATAAACGTTTTAACCATATTTTTTCCCTATTTTGCTGCAACACTTTTTCACGAATTAAACTTTTTGCATATACTAGTGATGGATAATGATGAGAAAAAAAACAAGCGATGTTAGTGATGAAAGCACAATTAGTCAGCAGAGTAGATAACGAAAAAGAACGAAGAATCTCGAAAGCAAACAGCTTTTTTAAGCTTAATTTGTAGCGGGAGCAAAGCACTTTTCAAAAGCACTATTCATAGGCAGAGTGAAGACCTTTTTACTTGTTTTTTAATAAAGCACTTTAAAATTTCCAATAGGGATAGTACTTCAAATAAGAAAAAAACCTAAAAAAATGTTAATGCACTCAGCAAAAAAATTAAGAGAGCAGAAAAATTCTAAATTTTTTTTAGATATTTTTGAAAAGCTGTAACTTCGTAAAAAAATTATCGTGACAGGATTTAGAAAAGAATTATTTTAAAACTTAAAGTTTCTAGTTTGACAGCCTTTTTGCCAAATAATTTCATCAGCTACGATTATGGCACAATCACAAGAAAAAGCATGGATCAAAGTTAGTTAGCTTGTTAATTTAGCTTAAATTTGGGCTATTTTTATTTTTCTAAGTCATTTTTTTGCTGAGATATCCTACTTTGAATGGAAAAGGACAACTTTACCTTTGATCATCGATATCTCAGCAACTAATTATCACACAGAAAATTAAAGTGCGATTCTTAAGGCCAAAGTAAATTTCCTACAAAATTTTGATTTGATTTTTCATTTTAGGAATTCTTGATTTCAGTTTGGAAAAAGTGAAAGAAAATCACTTTTTCGGGAGTTTTGAAAAACCAACCCTTATTTTCTAATTATTGCCTAAATGTCCTATTGTTTCTAGGTTTTTTAGCTCTTTCCATACCCTAAAAGCCCAGACTGGTTGTAGTCCAGATCGGCTAAGCCTTTTTTCGTTATAAATCGTCAAAATTTGAATTAAGAGCATGCGTATTGCTTCTTAAACATGAATTTTTGATGATTGAAAAAAAAATGTATTTTATTTATCTTAAAACTTTGCATCAAAGAATCAGAAATTTCGAAATTTTTTCGGCCTTAAACTAGAAACTTCCAACTTTAAAATGCTTTTTTCAAACTAACAGTCTTTCGAAAATAACTATAAAAATTAAAAACTATTCGTAGTGATTATTTTCATCGACTATCAAAATATTGTATACAATCTCTCTCTCCTTAATAATAAAAAAAATTGTTTTGTCTCTTTGTTTTTTTTTTTTGAGGATTATCATTTTATTTTATTATATTTTTAAAAAATTCAAATTAAAGGCTTATATCAGTACACTTAGAACTACGTTCTTTTATAGTACAAAACTCATTTAGTTTAGTTAATTAAATACAAACTAAATTAGATCAAAATCTGTCTCTTTGTTTTGTGTGGAGTTCCTTGAAAAACAAAATTGTTTTGTTTCTCCTAAAAATCTAAAGTTTCGGCTCTTTTGTTTATAGGGTGCGATATGCACCCATCTCTTTGTTACACACTAATAACAAAAAAAATTTATTAATTTCAAATTTTTTAACGTTAATGACACAACAAAATAAAAACGAGATTAAAACAAATCTTTGGCCAGTATTTGACAACTTGGTTCTGTATTGGTTTAAGCCGTTCGCAAGAGCAAACACTAGAAAAAAGTACAACTCGAACAGTTGACTTTGACATCTAGCTATACTTTTGTGTTACTTCTCTCCAATCTGAGCTTACCTTGTAATTGAATCATGAAGAAAAAGTACAACATAATTAAAAAGAACGTCCAGTAAAGAAAAACAGGGTGCACATTATCAAATTTTTCTTCAAATAGTT
Organism: Dichetophora obliterata; assembly: GCA_963920525.1. NCBI lineage: Eukaryota > Metazoa > Arthropoda > Insecta > Diptera > Sciomyzidae > Dichetophora > Dichetophora obliterata. Next base: position 9,198,884 of record OY986437.1, read on the forward strand.
GGTCCAACAATGATAGAACAACATGAAATTACATGGAATTTGAGAGAAATAAAAATTTTCTTTTTTTTTATATATTTTTAAATATCAAAATAAAAAAATGCCGCAATTTACTTAACAATGAGCCACATTTGCCCACCGTTGTTATACACATTAATTTTTTTAAATTTTTAAAATATTATATAAAAACATTTTGCTAGTACATTTCAAAGTGAAAATTAAAACTAGCTCAAGCCAAACATTTTTTAAATTATTTCTTTAAGCTTACACTTGATATAAATTTTTGTAAGGATTAAAGTTGTCAAAAGGTATATGTAAGGCAATGTAAAAGAGGACTAAATGATTGGTTTCTATACATTTTTTTTTACATAAAAATGTTTGTTCAGTTCCGCAACTTTTAGCTCTTTCATCCCATAAAAAATTGTTGGAGAGCTCAAAACCATGATTTTTTTTAAAGCAGTTTAAAAAAATTAATTTTTTATTTTATATCGGAAGTTTCTCCGGGAATATTGAATTGTTTTACAAGTTGAAAATGACAGAATTTTGTATAGTACCCTCAAAAACACTGCACTGGCTTTCTGCATCATGCATAACCCTATCGGAAATTTTAAAGTGCTTTTTTAAAAAGCAAGTAAAAAGGTCTTCACTCAGCCTATGAATAGTGCTTTTGAAAAGTGCTTTGCTCCCGCTACAAATTCAGCTTAAAAAAAGCTGTTCGCTTTCGATATTCTTCGTTCTTTTTCGTTATATACTCTGCTGACTAATCGTACTCTCATCACTAGCATCGCTTGTTGTTTTCTCATCATTATTCATCACTAGTATATGTAAAAAGCTTAATTCGTGAAAAAGTGTTGCAGAAAAATAGAGAAAAAATAAGGTTAAATCGTTTATAAAGTGTTAAATTGTAATGTTTTTTAAAAAAAAAGACAATAAAATTAGTGGCAAGTGGTTTAGATATTCAAAACGTAAATGTAAAATATTACATCGGGCAGAAATATACGCCATCGAAAATGAAGTCGCGAATGCAGGTGCGAACAAAGAAGGCGCTCTTTCCGAAGGGAGAGCAAAGCGCTTTTTTTAATCACTTTTCATAGCGAGAGCAAATGTCTTCTTTCCAATGACATGACAATGTTAAATAAAGCTCTATTTAAAGCGAGAACAAAGCGCTATTGTGGTTTTGAAAAGTGCTTTAAAAGTGGTTTCGAAGCGCTTTGTTTCCTATAGGGAAGTAACGGCTCAAAAAAAAAAAAAATCGAGAGCTTGTAGCTTTAATGTTTTGTCCTTGATTGCTTAACTTCTCATCTTCTTTATTTAATTCCATCTAATAGTTCGAAAAAATTTAGTTAAAGCTTAAAAGACCTCATTAAATGGTCAACAATACAGAAGTTTTTATATATTTTGACGTTTACTCGCTTTTCGCATCGATACTGAGGACATGTTAGCAAAAGTAGTAAGAAAAGACTAGTAAGAGTCACAAAAAGTGCACAAATTTATGCACTTGACTGATTTGAACAAAATTAGACTTATCAGAAAGGTCATCTTAACCCCAATTTTTCAAAAATATACATGAATGCATTTCGTTACATGTATTTCGTAACTCTAACGCAAAATATAAAAAGTTTCGCGGATGGAAAGAATTGCATTTCAATTCATATTTATGATATTGGAATGTTCGGATTGCAATTTTGTTTTTTTTTTTATGAAAATGATGGAAGATTTTCTTATAGAAAAAAAAATTTTATTGAATTATTTGCTGTCTAATATCAACCAATTTTCGCGAATTTATCGTATGTGCCAAAATAATATTTTTACAGAACCGATTTTTTTTCTGCTTTTCTGTGCTTTAGCTTGCAATATCAAAACCAAATTTTAAATCCGCTTAGATAATTAACTACTTTACTATAAGGATTTTAGCTACAATATTTTACCAAGTGATGCGTGGGGACTGCATAGCAAATTTGCATCAAAAAGTCAGTTTCGAAAAAATGGCACATATCATAATTTCTAGCAAAGGGTTCGATATGTTCTAATAGCTTTTGTCATCTTTCTGACAGTAGCATGAATCCACATTCTTAAAATATTTGTTCTTTGCTGGCAAAAAACTGATCATGGTGTTTTTTGACCTCCTCTTTTGAAGTAAATGGAGGCACTTAAAGTTACCATCTTAAAAAGTTTTCAAAGACAGTATCTATTAATAATCAGAAGTTGGCAGTCAAAAAAAACATTAAGTCCTCTTCGTTGGGAAAAAACGAAATTACATATAAATCAACCCACTTCAATAGCGGTATTCATGATTCAGTATACTTGTCTGTGCAGTTGAGGACTTGTGCAGTTGTGCAGTTACATTTCCGTGGACACAACACCATCACTGTTTCAAAGCTGTTAAATTTTTCAATACACACAAGTGCACAACTGCTCTAGTCCTCAGGTTTGAGGCTACATTAGGGGTATTCACGATTCAATGCACTTGATAGTGTAGTTCTCGACTTATTTTATAGGCCGGTTTTCGTGAACACACCGCCATTATTATTGCTTGAGCTGTCAAATTTTTCATTGCACTAAAGTACACAACTGCTCAAGTTTAAGGCAATAGTAGAAAAGCACTTTTGCAGATTTTTGACGTACGTGTATTTTGTTTTTGTAAAAAGCACAATTCCTCAAGTCTTCAACTGCTCTGGCAAGTTCACTGAATCATGCATTCCCCTAATAGAAAAGCTCTTATGCAGCTTTTTGACGTAAGTGTATTTTGTTTTTTGTAAAATGCAGAAGTCTTCAACTGCAGTGGCAAGTGCACTGAATCGTGAATACCCCTAATGATTAACACTTAGAGGACAGAACTTGGATAATAAGTTAATAGTTTCATGAGATAAGAAATAGAGATGGTATAACAATACCATCACACTAAACATAGTGCAATGATTACACTATTTGACATTTTTCAAATTACATACTTTGAGCAACGGATTTTGGTAGAGAAGAAAAACAAAGAAATTATATGCATATCGAAGTTTTAAACGTAATCTTAAGTTTGCGTCTGAGTAATTTTTATTAATATAGGTTTTACATTTATTCTGAATTAAGCTATTTACTAACATAAGAAATAAGAAAATTATTTAACTCATTTCAGTCTGGTGGGGTAAATTTTACCCCCTTCATAGGTATTTTTCTTTTGGCGTTCTAGACAAATGTTCGTAGCTTTTGTTTGAAATTTTGTGAAGGAAGAGAGAATGAATGGGGCATGAATTCGTGAAAGGTTAATATCAATCGGATTATTCACCTGTGTATTATGAGTGATTTACAAGAAGTGGGTAGGGAAGAAGGGGGACCATTCGCCACTTTTTTTAATGGATGTTAAAAAGAAACTAATATTGTTTAAAAAAAAACTCTTTAAAATTTTCGAAAGTTACATTTATTAGTTTTAATTTTGCATTTTTATAAATAAATAATCTTGAAAATTTTTTTTTTTATAATTTCCAAAGGTCTCAGTAGTGGTGAAACCACCCTACCAATTCTTCAAGGGAATGGAAATGAGCCACCAAGAAATTATATTCACGATTTTGAGAAATAATAAATATGTTTCTAAAAAGTTTTATTTTTATATTTTTATCTAGTATCACCAGAAAAATTCCTTGAGATCTTTAGTTAGTTTTTGTGATTTTTAAAAATGGAAAAAATAAATTTTTCAAACAAATATTTATTAATTCAAACTAAAACTAGCAAAACAGAAATAATTCATTCTAAAAACAAAAACAAACGTTGTAACGAGAAAAAAAATATGGTTTTGTAAACACAAACATACTAGAAATAAATTTGCATGTAAAAGTATATAATCATTAGGGTGAAACTACCATATATATTTTTCATACACATATTCATAAATTTTTTAAACTACACACAAAAAAAATAATCTCTGCATCTTTATTTTTTTTTCTGTGACGTAACTTTTGACTGCGCCCGAGGATTTATATATTTCATTGCCAGACATATTTTTTTTTTATTTTTTTTCTGAAGTAAAAAAAAAAGAGGAGCTAAGTTTTTTGATGCTAATCTATACATTAACGCATAAATAACAACATGTCAAGAGTTCCCTATGATACCTATGATACCATGCTAAAAAATATTTATAATATAATACAGAAAATATGTTTACAAAAAAAATTGTAGATCAGATAATTCTCTACAAAAATGCTCTGAACAGTTTTAACGTAAAAGATAAAGTTTCCACGCTATTCGACTAGATATTTTTCAAAAGCTTAAAGTAGGAATATCTTACCTTTTGTACACTTATTCTTATATAAAATGTCGTTCATACACCACAGTGCACTTTCATATCAAATCAAGTTTTTAAAATGAAATTACAGAGTGAATTATTTCACCGTATCCATATGCACCCGAAGAGTGTTTTTTTTAAATTTAACGTAGAATACGAAAAGCAATGAATCCAGAACGAAAAAATATTGATACGCCCTAATTAGCATTGTTTATTAATAATTAAAATAATATTTGCTTACCAAACAATTAATAATTAAAGTAATATAATTTTATTATTTATTTATTTATTTGATAATGAATATTAGTATTTTAAGAAAATGTTCTTTTGAAATGCAAAGATAAAAGCTTAATAATAATAATATTATCTTGTATATTAATATTGTAATTTAGTTTTAATATTTAATATTTATTTTTATAACTAAATCAAAACAATTAAATTTTTCACAGGATTTTAACAAACTTAGGATGATTTGGATAGTAATTAAAAGGATTCATTAACCTCTGTTAAAAAATCGATTTAGTGCTAAAAATATTGCTTAATGAGATAAGAAAGGATTTTTTTTTTTTAAAGTATTTTATTAATTTTTATCGAAATGGTTTTTTCGCATCGAATTTCGGTCGTTTTTTTTCGTTCGGATAACGTAACAGAAATTTGGCCCTCTTGAATTCTTTGAATTGCTGTGCCCGTAGACGCTTCAGTGACAACTTTGATGTGCCGCTCCGTTGCTGGAGTGGGACATGGAATTTCCTTCACATTGTCTTCGATTCGATCACCGGTTTCAGCCTGCCTTTTTATTTCCTTATACGGCATCATTCGTGTGAAAGTGGTTCAGTGTATACCGCATTCCAGTCGATGAACTTGTAGTAATGTTCTTTGTACAATTATATACTAGGGTCAATCAAGAATGATAGAATAATGGTCCAGTTAGCCTCGCATGGCATAGTAGTGCATGGCTTAACAAGCGTCACATCGAAATCTGTTTAGTGGGATTTGTGTGTATCTGATTATGCACAACATGGCAACGCATGGCAATGCTCAGATAAAAATAGAAATGCATCTCTGACTACATAGATAAACATGGAAGATCTATTTCATTTTAATTTCTGTGTATTCTTCTATGTATTTGACGTTTTGGCAAAACAGATGTGAAGTTGTAAAATTTTTTGGCCAAGTGCGGTTAACTTATTAAAATAAAATCGTTGTATTCTTTTTTTTATTGGTTTATTTTGACTACGTGACTATGGGTTGAATAATCACCATTCATTTGGCTGTGTGCTAGCTGCTTATCTGCGTTGCATGCGCTGCTGTGCCGTGCGAGGCTAACTGGACCATAAGAGATTACGCTTTGCGCAGGTCCGTTACTTCTGCTAATGGAGTCTGACAACCAGCTGTTCAGTTGACTACGTCACAATATTTTATTTCTTTGAGAAACGTACTGCGATCGGTTGTGTTTTATTTAATTGTGTATATATCAAAGTTTATTTGAGAGTTTTTAACTTAAAATTTAAAAAATGAAGTGTGCAGCTGCTAATTGTGGTAACAGTAGCAAACAAATATTTTTCAGAAACCTGATGCTTGCAATAAAAACAAAAATTACACCAAGAAATTGTAGAAAACGCACACAAACGAAAACAAAAAAACAAAAATAAATTAACTTAACAAAATTTGTTTCATTATTTAAAAACTTGGAAATATCATTTATTTGTCCTTTTAATTCACAGGTAAATTAATTGAAATAAAATGTCTGGGAACGTTTAAACTACATCAATTAAACTCTTAATAAACATTTTGATAAAATCCAAGTCAAAAAATAATGCTCATTAAAGTTGGTTTCTCAGACAAATTTTTGTTTTGACTAAGCTGTTTTCTGGCTGTAATAAAATAATAGTAAAAATAATGTTTGCAAAGGAGTACTTAATAAATTAACCTCTTCTCGTTCCAATAAATTGCTTCTAACTTCTTTTATTTTAATTATACAAACTCAAATGTATGCAATTTTCATTTCTGTGTAGAAATCGTATGCAAAGTGATCGCTCTCCAAAACAGCATTGATATTATGACGTACATGCGCAGAACGACGATTTTGTTGTACTCATTTTCTTGTCTTCGGCGCAATCTTTGTATTCTATCATTCTTGAGGATCAATGTATTCGCGAACTGCTTCATACTCCACGTCCTTGTTATCGTGTCTCGCGCGTAGTATTTTTTCGGATCCGAGTTTTCGAACAGTCGCTTCTTCGTCGAATATCATTGCCAGAGTAATGTTTTCGCTGTGCGCAAAGTACGAATTTCGTATGCAAACTTGTTTCACAACGTCGAAGTATGCAGCCGGCAGATATCGCAAAAATTTGATTAAATTGAAAAATGAATGCTGCCCTACGTGCATGAATATCGGTACTTTACGTTGAAATACGTGGGAGTATATACTCGCATTATGTACTTTGTCGACTTTATTAAGTCTCGCGATGGTAATGTTGTTGCAACGTTTAAACGCACCACTCGGCAAGCCTTTGCCAGCCACTGAGCATGGTGAATTGGACCAGGCTTTTTATTTGCAAGAATCGTGGGGCAAACCCTGTCGCTACTGCCGTCGCTATTTCGTACAAATCTATAGCATCTGTTGACAGTTTAAAATTTTCAATGTTTGGAGCCATGCATTAGGACAAAGCAATTGGATCGAAGTTTTGAATCTGTAATGCAAATCAAGATAATACAAAATTAACCAATAAAGCGAGGTCGAAGTCATACCGCTCACAAACTTCATACATATAATTTATGTTAAGAGAATCTGCTCAAAGTTAATATGAAATTTCTACTTTGCGCTATTGAAACATATCTAGTCGTATAGCGTGGAAACTGTTTGTTCTACGCTAAAACTGTTAAGGGCATTTTTGTAGAGAATTATCTGATCAACAATATTCTTCTGAGCATATTTTCTGTCCTACAACAGACAGGAGCGGAGACATAAGCGAATCAACGATTTCGGTGATCTTTGAACCTAAATATCTTCCAGCGCAGACGTGGTATCATAAGGAACTCTTGACAAGTTGTTATTTATGCGTTAATGAATAGATTTGCATCAACAAACTTGGCTCCTAACTTTTTTGGATTTCAGAAAAAAAAATATGTCTGGCAATATATAAGCCCTCGGGCGCAGTCAAAAGTTATGACGCAGAAAAAAATAAAGATGCAGAAATTATTTTTTCAGAGTAGTTTTCGAAACTATATGATGCCTATGAGCTTAAAAATTCGTTCCACTTTAATAATCATATTGACCCTTACGAAATTTATACCCCATTGTGCTGAATGTGCCCCAGGAACAGCCAGTCTCACAAAAATTTTTTTTAACTTTTGGATCAATTATAAAAACAAAATATTTGTTAAAGTTGATTGAATGAAAGATGGTCGATAAATGCACACATAATCGATTATTTCAGTGAGAAAGCTTTTTTAAAGTTGATGTTAGAGAAGGTTTGGCAAATGTACCTCAGTGGCGTAATCTCCCGCAGCAACCCTAACATTTTTCCCCATCATTATCTCACTTTGTTTGGATAGGTAGAGACCTTAAATTATTTATTTTTAATACTCTACACAGTAAAAAATGTGAGGGTAAATTTTATCTTTTTTATAACATTTGTGTGGTATAAACTTTTTTTATTCCAAATAATTTATAAATTTTATACCACTCAATATTATAAAGATAATAAAACAAATATAATTTAAAAATTTCATATGGATATCCTGTGTAAATCAAAATATATTCTGGTTCGAAAGAAAAAAATTCACCGAAATCGGGAAATTTAAAAATATAGTGGTTTCGATTGATCTGACGAAAAAAATGGTCTGGAAAAATTTATAAGATTTGATGAAATAACTTTTAAAACATTTTTGGTTTGGATTTATGTATAAGTATACAAAATAGTATAAAATTTATGCTCATATTTTTTACTGTGTAGATATCCCTTGTTAAGATATGTTAATTTGTACAAAATCGACCGGCGAGAGCTATGTGCAGGCTAGATGGGTTAATATATGCCTTTGATATAGTTGTTGTTTTCACAGACTTATAGTAAAATTTTATAAAAATTTTTTTATTATAATATTATAAACCTTTAGTGTCATTTTTAATACGTATTTCTTGAGCCTTTTTGAAAAACTTTTTAAAACAGTACGCTTAAACGTAATAGCGGGTCCACATATGTTTAGAAAATGTTCCTTCTATAAAATATTTCTTTAATGGCCTTATTTTGTAAAACGAACGCAGTCACTCGCGTTAGATTTTTTTATCTGGTAATATATTTTTTAAGGTAAATGTCAGTGAGAGAGAGAGGGCTTGTTTTTATTAATATGTAAATGGAACTGCCAGACATAAAAACCCCAAGTGAGGTGATTGCATGCGTTTTACAAAAAAAGGACATACAGAGGCGGACGAAATTATTCACACATATTGCATACTAAAATTTCCCACTTAATATCTTCCAATCGTTAAACATTACACTAATACGATGTCAATACAAAAGATTTGTTGTTCCATTACATATCTAAATACAATAACAAATTTCCAAAAAAATGTTCATGTAAAAGAAAATTAAATAAAATGTAAAACAAGTCATACGTGAGTTGGAACAAAATTATTCACACAAAGCATGTTTTTCAAAACTTGAACTGATTTTACCTTGTAACAAAGCAACTTAATGCGAGCATTCAAAAGTCCACTTATTTATATTGGGGGTTGGAATTAATTTTAAAGGTTTTTTTTCGGTTTTTGAGCATTTATTTAGAAACAACGGTACAATGTATATTATTCAAAGTATTGTCCATCGTTAGCTACAACATTTTCCCATCTTTCTGGCAGCATATGGATTCCGCGCCGGAAGAACGATTCGTCTTTTGAGGCAATCCACGAATCGACCCATTTTTTGGTATCCTCGTAAGAAGTGAAGCGCTGCTCAGCCAAGCCATGCGTCATCGATCTGAATAGGTGGTAGTCGGAAGGGGCTATGTCTGGGCTATAAGGCGGGTGGGGTAGCACATCCCAATTAAGCGCCTCCAACGTTTCCTTGACGGTTCTTGCAACATGTGGCCGTGCGTTGTCATGTTGAAAAACCACTTTGTCGTGTCTTTTGGCATATTCCGGCCGTTTAACCTTTAATGCTCGGCTCAATTGCATCAATTGTTGTTGGTAGCGTTCCCCAGTGATGGTTTCGTTAGGTTTTAGCAGCTCATAGTACACGACACCCTTCTGATCCCACCAAATACACAGCATAAGCTTGGCGCCATGAATATTCGGCTTGGCCCTCGATGTTGATGCATGGCCGGGTGGTCCCCACGATTTTTTTCGCTTAGGATTATCGTAATGGATCCACTTTTCATCGCCAGTGACAATACGATGCAAAAAACTCTTCCTTTTATGCCGTTGAAGCAGTTGTTCGCACATGCAAAATCGCCGTTCAACGTCTCTCGGCTTCAACTGGTACGGCACCCAATTTCCTTGCTTTTGAATCATTCCCATGGCCTTCAAGCGTTTGCCGACCGTTGATAAGTCGACTCCCAATGATTCTGACAATTCTTGAAGGGTTTGACACGGGTCTTCATCGAGCAAAGCCTCCAATTCCTCATCTTCAAACTTTTGCGGCTGGCCCGGACGCTCTTTGTCTTCCGTATCAAAATCACCACTTTTAAACCGACGGAACCAGTACTCACAAGTAGAAATCGATGGAGCATAGTCCCCGTAAGCCTCAGTAAGCGTGCGTTGTGCTTCAACCGCTTTTTTCTTCAAATGGAAGCACAAAAGTAAACCTTCCTGCAAATTGCGTTTTGTTGGAACGAAAGTCGACATGTTCACAGAGAAAAAATATATGTTGTTTACACTTCAGTGGAATAGCACATACTGAAAAATGAAGCTTAGACAATGTGCTTTGAAATGAATATAGTCACAGGTGATAGTTACGCCATCTTTTAGAAAACCTTTAAAACTAAGTCCAACCCCCAATAATTTGACGTTTTTGGCTTTGGTGTGAGTGTTGTTAAAAATTGATCTTGAGTTAAAAATGAGTCGGAAACAAAAAGTAACAAGTGAAGCTAAAAAAAATAATTCTACATCTGCACAACGAATACAAATCAAGTGCAGAAATCTGCTAAAAATAAAATCGAAGCCGTTTTACTATTTATAGTATAATAAAGCGTTTTGAAGGAAAGGGAAATCCTCTAATCCAACCTCATACCGGTAGACCATGAAAACTAACCACATTTGATGAGTACAAAATAATAAGAAAAATGAAAAAAAAAAAAAAAAACAGAAACTACTTCAACACAGGTTGCAGTCGAAGTTCAAGAAGAAATTTATAAAGTAATTCATCCGAAAACAGTTCAGATTGCCAAAAAACGTGCCGGTTATAGTACGCAAGTGGCGCGAAAAAAACCTTTTATCAGCAAAGCCAATAAGAAAAAGAGATTTGCTAGATTTCGCAAAGGTACATAAAGAAAAGCAACTTTATTTCTGGAGCAACGTACTCTTCAGCGACAAGAGTAAGTTTAACATCTTTCAATCGGATGGAAGGATTGGAGCCTGGTGAAAACCTAACACTGACCTCAAAAAATTAATACAATTGGTGCAGTGAAACATGGTAGTGGGAGAGTCATTGGTTAAGGGTTAATGTTAGCGGCCGGTTTGGGGAATCTTGTATTTATTGACGGTATTATAAACAAATCGGTTTACCTCAAAATTAAAAAAAAAATTGTAAAATGTGCCCGGAACCTGAGCCTTGTTAACAACTTTAATTTCCAACAAGATAATTATCTCAAGCATACTGACCTAGACGTGCATATGTGAATCATACATAAAGCGCCTTGCATTCTCCCAACACCCCACAGTTTACAGACTTCAACCCATCGAAAATTTGTGGGATGAAGTCAAGAGGCGTGTCATAACATAACCAGAAAAGTCCAACTAAAACAAGTACTCCAATAGGAATGGAAGAGTTTGGATGAAAGTGTGACTAAAAAATTGGTTCACTCCATTAAAAATAGATAAAACGAAGCTATTAAGCAAAAAGCCATGCCAACTATATATTAATATTTTTCTGAACCTAATATTTTTTTGTGAAAATGGAATGTGTGAATAATTTTGTCCCTTTAAAATCTGAAGATGCTTATGTTTAATGTTATTTTTTATTTAATGGAAAACAATTCTGTTTAATTTTTGTTATTTTTAAATAAACAATAAAGACATAAGTTTTTCCTAGAATAAAATTTTTCAAAACATTAATCCATTTTTAATATATACCTAATTAAATGAAAAAAATGGGTGCTGTGTGAATAATTTTGTCCGCCTCTGTAAGTCTTTTTGGACAAGATTTGGCCAAGGCGTAATTCTATGGAGCAAAATTTTCAGTAAAAAATTGTCAGAGTAAATATTGCCATGTAAAGGTTCTTGATAACATACGCTGTTTGGAGTCGGCATAAAACTCGTAGGTCCAGTTCTCGATAATTTGTGTTCAAACATTTAATAGCACGCACAACACACTTGATCAATAGACGCTCGGTCAAAGGCCTTTCAAGGACGGAAGTGGTCAGTTTATTAATTTTTAATTAAAACATATTTATAAATATAGAGGAAACTTAAAAACTATACTAAAAATTACTCACGCGTAAGCTTTCAAAACACCGAAACACATGCAATTAGATTATTGAACTGTGTTATTATTTCCTTACTAAGGTTAACTATGGTGTGAAATTCAATTTTCATCATTTATGGTGACCAAACTTTTACACATTTACTGTGAGCAATTCACGTAAACACGTAAATAAACCATTATATTCATATTAGGTACTCATTGTGCAATACACAAGTGGAATTGTAAAAAACCTATTACCAATAACAAAAGCAAAGACAAAAAAAAAAATATAACAAAATTGAAATCATTCCAATCAGTAAGATAATATTTCATAAATCAATCATAATTTGGTTTTATTTTCAATTTACAAAAATTTATAGAAAATTATTTGTTAAAATAAATCAATAATTTGTGAAATATACTTGAAAAAACACAAATTTTTTCAAATTATACATAAAAACATACATAAATACATGCATACATATATATTTAAATAAATTTCGTAATTATTGGCATAGCTTAAGTAAGTAATAAAAATCCATTGGGTCCATTTAAATGAAAAAAAAAACTTAGCAAAAAATAGTTTTTTTAACTGAATTAAATTTTAATCATAACATATGCACTAGAATTATAACGTTTTTTCATATAACATAAAGTTTTCAACATTTTTACGTGTAGAAAAATTAAACAAAAAACAAACAAAAAAAAAATCTAGATCAAATGTTGTTCAAAAATAATCTAATTGTAAATGTAAGTGAAATTTTTACAAAAACCACAAATAATTTTTAGTAGTAATGCATTCGTGGTGCATTCAAGAGCCCTGTCAATAATTTGGCCTTAAGTTTTTTGTACTGAAGAAATGAAAAAAAAATTGTTTATAAATCAATAAATATGTTTAACAATTTTATTTAGAAAAAGTTTACAAACAGTATGTCGATTAGATTAAAAGTAAAATTATAAATACTATGAAATGTATTAGAAACAAAAATCAAAAGCAATATTTATTCGAAATAAAAATAGCTTCATGCATTGTTTTTTTGGCACAAAATTGTTTTGCAACAATACTGATGTTACAATTTTGATTGTTAATTTTTGTTGAGTAAATGTTTTTTTTTTACAAAGTGTTGCTGTTTTTGGCATAATGTTAAGAATCGCATATTTTGTACTTTAAACAATTAGAGAAACATAAGAATTTAACCAATTGGTGCAAATGTTGTAGAAATTGTTGATCAAACAGTAATTTACTGTAAATTATGAAGATTTTTGCACAAAATTTTATAGATATTCATCATGTGTTATTTTTCTTTTCGTTGTTCTGCAAACATAGCTTGGTAAAATGGTTTCTTTCAGCTAGTGGGACCACTTTGTTAATATTACAACAACGGCAACAAAAGCAACAACAACTAAAATTACTGCATTGACGCAAAAAGCGTCATAAGTTCCCGCTGCAAAAAAATAAAAATAACACGTATTTTAGCAAACAAAAAAAAAATTACACACAATTCGATTTTTTCCGGTGTTAGCTCTAAATGTATAACTGTATTTTTTATTAATTAATTATTCGATTTAATTATTAATATTTAAAAACAAACAAATTCAACTTGAAACTAATGCGTTTTAAGTATTTGAAATATGCTGCACAATGGAATTAAAACAATTAACTAATAGTTAAATAGCTAAATGCAAGCAATGCCATCATCATGGTAATCTTCACAAGACAAAATCATCTAAGCGCGCAGTATTGCATAACTAGTAAAGTAGTCATATAAGTTCATTAGAACTCGTACTGTTTATAGCAAGCTCTCCAAAAATAAATGTCCACAAAAATTCATTAGAAACACAAAAAGAAATAAAAAAAGAATTGAATCAAACACTTTTTCATCTTTAAAAATTCAAAATAATAAAATATTAATGTTTAAACTATGTGTAATTTTTATGTATATATAAGATAATTTGTAACAAGGTCAAAGCGAGAGAAAAAAGTTCACTTATGACCATCATCAAGACCAGAGTTGAATGCAAGTTTCGATTTGTTTCGAAATGATGTAATGGAATTTTTGAAAAGTTTTTCCAAAAACTCTAGCAATAAGTTGAAAACGATTGTAAGATTTCAAATATTTTCTGAAATATACAAATAAATTCAAATATTTAATTAAAATCAATACAAATCTTTTATTTCGACAAAGATGGCGTCTTTAATGTGATATTAAAGAGAAGAGAAGTTTTGAAGTATTTAATAAGGTAATTGTAATTTTTTAACTATATTTCACTGGATTGATTGCCTTGTGTAAGTAACTGGAACTTCATTGGCAATAATACGTCGCTGTTGCATCATATTTGTAGCCTCAAGGCATAACAGCTTAACTGGAAATATGGTCAAATTGAGTTATTGGCATCATTACGTTCCTTTTATTCGATTCCATTTTGTGTCAAATTTTGGTGATGATGCGGTTTTTAGTTAAGAAGATATTCAAAAAAAGCCTAAAAGCACATCTTTTTATGAATTTGTTGTACAAATTATTCGTATTTTCTTCCTATTATCTAATTATCTTAAAAAAAATTTAATGTTCTAAAGCCGGTTGCGAGATAATGTTATTCAGCAATCCCATTTTAAGCAGATCGGAAAAATAAAAATTACGGAAGGACCATATCCGATTTTGGTCAAATTTTGCATGGAGCATCACTGATGTAAATAATAAACTTAATTTGGAGAAAAAAAGTTTGGCGTTATTTTTGGCGGAGTTACAGGGTGCACTAAATTGAGGAAAATCTGCAAAAATGTCGAAAATCGATTTTTACGACAATTTTAAGTTTGAACAAGCGTTAGAAACGCACCTTAATCTAGAAATAATTTTGAAAATTTAAAATAATTTTAATTTAAATCAAAACGATCGGATAAAAACCGTCTTAGTTATACTGTCAACCAGGTCAAAAAAAAAAGTGATTTTGAATAAAATCATTATGCAAAAATATACCATTTATAAAGTTATTATTTTAGTACTTAATTATGTACTAAAGATGTGTAAAAAGTTTGATATGAATCCATCAAATAGATTTTTTTAATAATATATATAAAACTTAAAACTCTTATCGATAAATTAAGCTTAGATCATTAACAAAATAAAGTTTTAAGATTTTACAACGCTGAAAAAATTGTTTTAGTTAAGTTATGTAAGATTTCAATAAAATTTTGTCATAAGACACAGTTTTCAAACAGTAAGGTAACGAGACAAATGAATTTAAAGGAAGTATGTATTTCGATATTTGAATATTCAATTCAATATGGCAGCGAAAATAATGAACATATTTTATTGAGACATGAAGAGGAATTCGAGCCACTTGATAGCGTTTTAAAAAGATGGTGATGATATCATATAATACAATAGGGGTATTCACGATTCAGTGCACTTGCCTGTGCAGTTGAGGACTTGAGGACTTGTGCAGTTGTGCAGTTAGGCTTTCGTGAACACACCACCATCACCATTTCAAAGCTGTTAGCATTTTTCAATACACACAAGTGCGCAACTGCTCAAGTCCTCAAGTTGAAGGCAATAGTAGAAAAGCACTTGTACAGATTTTTGACGTACGTACAATAGGGCTATTCCCGATTACGGGCAAATAGCGTGGCATCGTGGCATTTGCAAAATATGATGGCAAATATTTTCAACACACCAACAAAATGTACAGATTTGCATTTGCCCGACTGTGTCAAATTTGCAACACTAAAATCGCATTGCATACACTCGAGCATGGGCAAAACTTATTTGCCAATCAATCAGCTGTCACATTTTAACCAAACGCCGCTAAAAAAACAAAATTAACAGCCTCTGATATGGAACTCACTTTGATAAATAATACACTTTGATAAATAATAATGAAAAACACCACAAATACTGTTCGTGTTGTTTTTTTCTCCTCCAAAACAGCTGTGAGTTTTGTTTGCAACAGTGTTCTAAAAAGTGTGCTCACAGTTGATGGCAAATATTTGGTAGGGCATACATTTGCAAAGCTATTTGCCCGTAACTGGGAATAGCCCTAATTTGTTTTGTAAAGTGCACAAGTCCTGAAGTCCTCAACTGCACAGGCAAGTGCACTGAATCGTGAATACCCCTAATATTTTGACACCAAGTAAATAAAAAATATTAAAATGATAGTGATGAGAGCGAATTCAAAATCTTAACTCACCAATTTTCACGAGTTAAATATTTCTGGGGTTAAGCCATGGCAGAATTAGAGAAGGTATATGCATTTCAGACTGCGCTTTCTTTCTCATAGCCACAATTGTCAAACTCAAGCATTTTGCTATTCTTGCCTGTTTTCGCTTTCTTATCGCATTCTCATCGTTTTCAGAGTTTGTATGAGCTGTCAACTTCGTTTTGACAGTTGCGGCAGTCTCCCTCTCCAAAATGCATATACCTTCTCTAATTCTGCCATGTGTTAAGCTATCTCGCCACCATTTTTATCTCCAGCTTGAAGAGTTTAATGCTTAACTCACTGTGAACAAATGAAAAACTGGAAAAATCATGGAATTAAATTTATCTCTCTGTAAACAAAATGGCCCTAAAACAGACAAATGTTAAACTCTTGCCTCCTGGTACATTTACCTTCCTACTTCCTTATCTCTTCTTTTGACATCAAAGTGATTCGGTTGAGTGAGGCTAGTGTAGACCAGCACTTATGAGCAATGCTTCAAGTTGTTATAAAATAAACAGTCAATTTTGTCAAAACACCTGAATGATATCGCTTTTTATTCTCCTTGAAAAAAAAGACTAAAATGTAGTGTTTTGTTTTTCAAAAAAATTTTATCAGCAATAAGTAAGATAGCGAAACACTTTCTTTTTGCGCAATGGGAAACTCGCCTAAATATCCGCTAAAAGTATCGTTTTCGCCTCACCTAGGCGAAAGGAGAACAATAGCTCATCCAAATGCTGGCTGGGCTCATCTCATTTTTATAAGCGAATATGATTTTTAGCGAAGACAAACACCTATTGCTCATATAGTTTCTGAACGTACGCAGCGCCATCTGAATGTCGTTACGTATCATCACCATTCACACTACCCTCGTAAACGTCAAATTATTTGACAGCCGCCAACTGTCAGCGTTAAAAATTTTTTCTGACAAACTTTTCACACACACACACACACACACACAAGAGTCTAATTTATCGAAAGGAAAAATACTTTGTGCCAATCAGTTAACAAAATCTTTGCTGAACTTAGCAAAATTCACGCATTTAATTTGCTCCAAATCACTTGCAAAAGACACCCAAAAGTCTATAGCTGTTCTTGAAGTAGACAAACTATGGTAAGTTCGTGTAGTGACCAGTAGAGTGTTGCATAAAAACAGCCGATATAAACAAGAAAAATCCAGCCAAAGTGTGAACGGAAAAAGTGCAGCAAACGCAACACCACAAATAAGAATAGAAAGAAAAAAATCACTGCTTTCAACGACTACGCAACAGCTTCGACGAGATAGCCATCGACGCACTGTAGCAAAGTGGAACGCCGGAACCTTTTCCGGTGTTAAATTGAGCAACAACGCTCGCACGAACTCACACAGCTCTCACTCAGCTGCAGTTCAGCTCGAATGTATCCGTGGAGTTCCGCAGCCTACAATCAGGCAGGCTTAGCTGGCAGCGGTCCGTTGTTTCCGCCGCGCATGGTAAGCGCACAATGCCTAATGCACACGCCTTCCTTGCTGAAGGTGTAGGCGCGACTTAAACTATTGCTAACATTTTATCAAGGTTTAAGCGGTTTTAGTTAATTACTATTGGATCAAGCTCATTAGCACCTTAGTTCTCATCTGGTGAGTGACGTTTACTTGTGCGTTGAGTGGTGGATACCGTTGCAGCAACACAGTAAATGCAGTGGTGCTACCTTTGCTGAAGTTCTTTTGTTCACGTTGATCTCATCCGTTATTGTCTACTCATTTTCACTTGTAGTCTAATTTCTTCTTTGTTCTTGTAATTATTTTGTTACTGTACGTTTTTCATTTTATCTAATTAAGTAAATTTTATCACTTGTTTTTGTAAATGTTTTAAGTTTTGAGCTGTTTTTAAGTTGTTATCTAAGTTTAAGCAAATTTACTTAAGTCAGCAGAGCTTGGGTAGCCGCCCCTCGCTATGGTACAGTGGGTAGTTTTGCTGGAACAACAAACATAATTGAATTTTTGAAAATAAATTGTTTGCAAAGACGACACACTAGACCTGCTTAAAAGCCATGCAATAAGACTTATAAGTCAAATAAGCGTTTGAGCTTATAAAAAGAAGCAAGGCAGCTGTGAAATTTCATAAAACTTGAAGATAAATAGTCGTTCTTGTCAACAGTTGCTAGCCAACAATTTAAAAAATCGTCGCCAAGTCTTTTGTAAACTAAGCTGCTTGGCCTGACTGTTCATCATTTATGATCCTTTAAAAGAAATCCGCGAAAAAACAACACATGTGTACGATTAATATTTGATTTTTACCTGAAAAAATGTACTTTTTTTAACTAACAAAAATGTTGTAAATATATATGGGACATGGTAGCACCTTATCCAATCATATATATATACTTATCAGATGTTTTGATTAGCAAGAAATACCACCACTGAATATTTGGGGGCCTTCGTTTCAAAAATTGACGTAATTGTCAAACAGATCGTGTTAGCTCCAAGCGAGAAATAATAAAATATAGCTTGAAGATTCGTATAGACTCTGCAAAAAATTATTTGAAAAATTTTCCACAGACTACGGTTTTATAGCGATCGGCGTGAACCCCGCCTATAGGCGGACCTGGGCATTAGAGGGTTAAGTGCAACAGCGCGTCGTTGAAAGCATCCATTCATTTTTCACTGATAGGTACAAGGTTATCGTCACGAAAAATTTGCTTTTTGTTTGAATCTGCATCCAAATAACCTGCGTATTTGTGGCCCTAGCATTCAACATGGATCCAGTGGATTACTGCTTTGAAGAACAAATTTTTTACCACCAAATATAAATAAATAGCTGTATGAGTCGATAGACCAATACCCTATTGAGTCTACTGTAAGGAGTTGAAGTTTGATAACAATTCACGTCTTGATAAAATTAAAATCTGGAAGTATCTCAATGCAGCAGAACCTACAAAACAAAAATCCGAACCTTCGTAGATGATGTAGCAGAGATATCGATATCGAAACTTGTCTATTAGTATAGGTGGGAGCTTAAACGTTCCACCAAACCATACTAAATGACAAACTTGCCAGGTTGACGCCATACCTTTCACATGTCAAGTTGTGAATGGAACTATAAAAACTAAATTCGTACCTTCTTCCATCCTGCCAAGTCTCTTGTAAGTGGCACACATGCGTTAAGTTTATCGGCGAGGTCCTTCCAAAAGACATTTTGTTCACTGATGGGCCTTTTGGTTGAACCTCGAGAGATGTCTTCTGTTGCCATTATCTCGTTCGCCAACAGTTTGAACTGCATCCTTGTTGTATGCTTCTTGAACAAACATATAATTATTTATTAATGTTTTCAATTCAAATTATTTGTAAAGTTGTACTTACATGATGATTTCTATTTTTGTATTGATTAAAATCCGCTACATAATTTTTAATATTTGTTCGACGTCGTTTGCTCAATAATTGAGTGTTGTTGAGATGTTATAATTTGAATAATATTATGTAAGTAAGCCTATGCTTACTGTCGTACTACAAACGAATCTTGTTCTTATTGTACCAATATCACTGTAGGGACGTCAAAAAGACACACGAAAATGCCGAGAAACGTAAACTTATTTTTTGCTCGTAGAGTTTAGTTCCATACTCAGCTTTTCCTAATCAGATCACAATCTTGAGATATTTTCGATTGAAATTTTGTCACTTTTAAACCTATTTTTAGCTATATTTTCCTTATTTTTGGAGACAAAATAATTGGACTACCTTTGATTTTGCTTAAACTTTTAGAATTTAATCTACTTATGAAATAAAAACTGTGGCGACCGTGGCCTAGTGAGTAGAGTGCGTGGCCCCTAAGCTAAGGAACCGCGGGTAGCCCCCGGGTTCAATTCCAGCTCAGACAGAAAGTTTTTTCAATTGAATTAATTTTTCTGTTCGGTCGTCACCTCTCTCCAAACAATGGCAAACTTCAGAGAGTAAAAATTGCCATGTGTAAAGCTTCTGGACAACATAAGCCGTTCGGAGTCGGCATAAAACACGTAGGTTCCAGTTCTCTCGGTCATTTGTGATCAAAAACTTAATAAACACGCACAACACAATTAATTGACCACCAATAGAAGAGGTCAAAGTCCTTCAAGGGCTGAAAAAATGGCCAGTTTATTTTTTATTTTTTTATGAAATAAAAACTATAAAATTTGGTCAAAATGGAAGAAAAAGCGAAATTGCTAAACTTAGGAAAAATCATAGATTCAACAAGGCTTACTCGATCTTCACGTTGGAGGTATTTTTGAAAAGACAATAAACATTTTTTGGTAAAAAACTATGAAAATTTTTTAAATGAAGGTCAAATAAAAAATTTCTGAATATCTCGAGACTAGGATCTGAATGGGGAAAAATGAGTATGCCACTAAATTCTACTACCGAAAATTAAGTTTACGTGTTCCGGCGTTTTTTGTCTTTTTTTTTTATTTATTTATTTATTTATTTATTTATTTATTTATTTATTTATTTAAAATGGTGTACATTAAGACTTAGTCTTTTTAAGTACTTCAAGTTGCTTAAAATTAACATCAGATAAAATCCATTATGATATGAAAACTATATTAAAAGACTCTCAAGGATTTAAACAAATTAAATTAAATAAATTAGTTAATCGATTGTGTATAATGATCTTAGTGGCTATATATTGCTATAGAACGCAAGTTCAAAAGTAGAAAATTTGCCTACAGTGTAATTACTTAATAATAAAAATAATATATTAACAACATAAAAATCACTGCTGGTAAAAAAGTTCGCTTGACGTCGAAATTAAAAGTTTCAAGAATAGAAAAATTTTCTTTCAACGTTGTTTTGAGAGCGAGCGCGGTTTCTAGAATAAGGGTGATTATTATTTTATTAATATGAATAGTTTTTTATTATACCGTTTTGTTTAAAAACTTGTCAAGTCCAACAGGCTTCATACGATCCTGATAAGTTATTTTATTTCAAAATTGGCCCCCTTATTTTATTTTTACATTGCCTAAAAGTATTCAAGTTCAACTAGCTTAGTTTCTAAAGTAGCCAAGTCACAGTATTGAGTTTGATAAATGGCTAAATCCAATAATTTTTGTACAATAACTAAGTTGTTAAAAATATTTGTTTGCTAATGTACAATCTTTTAACAATTATCATTATGTTTCATTATCACCAGAGCTGGGTTGTAATGATTCCTTTTTAATTTAATTCCACCTCAATTACAATTCCTTAAAATTAGGAATTGGTAATTGTACATTTCAATTCCTCAGGAATGTAATTGGAAAAACTTCTCACTTACATTACAGGAATTGTAATTGGTAATTGGACATCTGAATTCCTCAGGAATAGAATTGGAAAAAATTGTCAATTCCATTACAGGAATTGTAATGGGTAATTGACCGCTTCAATTCCTCAGGAATGGAATTGGAAAAACTTCTCAATGAAAGTGTAATTGGTAATTGAACATCTCAATTCGTCAGGAATGAAATTGGAAAAAATTGTTAATTCCATTATGGAAGTTGTAAATGTTAATTGAATGCCTCAATTCCTTAGGAATAGAATTGGGAAACATCGCTATCTTAGAATTTTTGTACAGCGGTGTGGAAGTTGTGTACCGAGCACCTTACGTAGCAACTATATATTTTGTTCTAACTCAAAATGTATTAAATTAAAAAATTGGTATCTTCGATAATACATTTCTAACAGTGGGAAAGTTTTCTAACAAATAAAGTTTTCTAATACATAATGAAGTAGTTTTGAGTTAATGAAAAAGTAATTGAAATTTTAACTTCAAATTATAATTCCTGTAATAGAATTGCCGATTTTTTTCCATTCAATTTATGAGGAGTTGAAATGTTCAATTACCAATTACAATTCCTGTAATGGGATTGACGATTTGTTCCAATTCCATTCCTGAGGAATTAAGGTGTGCAATACCAATTACCATTCCTGTAAGGAAATGACAATTTTTTCCAATTTCATTCCAAGGAAGTGAAGTGTTCAATTACCTATTACAATTCCTACAATGGAATTGAAGATTTTTCTTCCAATTACATTCCTGAGCAATTGAGAGGACCAATTACCAATTCCTAATTCCAAGAAATTGGAATTGAATTGTAATGACTACTTTTTGACCCAGCTCTGATTACCACAATGCGTCTGCTCTCGTGTTAAAATTTTTTTGTATATTTCACAAAAAATTTAAATGTAAACTTGATCGTTTTTATATCTAGACCTCACATTTTGTTAATGGGTATATCGCAAGAATGTAGCCTATCTTCATTTCTTAATCCGGTACATATTTCAAATAAGCCTATTCCATCACTTCCATAGAATTTCACAATGTTTTATATCTTAGAATTGACAGTCTCCAGTCTGCAAAATACCATAAAAAATGCATGTTTCTGGACCAAATGTCACCGATATACAGCCCCTGCTAAAAAAGCACGCATCATCTAGAAATATTTTTTAGAAGAGCTCAAAGATCTCCCAAAATTAGCATTTAAAAAAAAAGTTGGATAAGGATGTGCTAGTTGATGTCTTAACTTCAGCTCTGCTACAAAGATTTTAACAACTCAGGCAGGTACAAATCAATAGGTTGCTTTATATAAAAAAGGCGAGAGATCATGCTATTTTTACGTAGGGTTTTTCATCAACAAACTTAAAAAGAATTATGCAAACATAACATTTTTACGTATTTTTAAATGCAAAATATTTTTTAAAGTAACCAAAATTTTTGATTTTTAAAAAATAATGGCTGCCCGTTTAAAAATAACACTTTTTTCTGAAATTTAATTTTTTTTATCCTCTTTTGCAAAAAGCTGCAAACATTTTTTTTTTATTTTTCGAGTGTCATACATTTTTACCAATTGCCATTTATGAGAAGACGAAGTGTAATCACAAAATTTGGAGGAATACATTTATTTTTGGTGTTAAATAAGAAAGAAATTGTTGTATAAGAAATATGGCGTTTTGGGCGCAAGACTAATAAAATGCATCACTAATGGAAGGGCATGAGTCACGTTCACCGTCGGATTAAAATTTATATATAATAGGTGCGATGGAAACATGGCAGACCCTTGAGAATCTTAATATATAAAAGGCAAACACGCTGCTTCGTGCCCAATATCTCTCAAACTGTTCGGCCTGAAAGTATGCACATGTTGATATATAAAAGAAAAGCATGCTGCTCCGCACAAAGTATTTCTCCAACTGTAATTATTTTTTGACAGTAAAGTACTTTTACAAGACATACTGCTCTCAAAAATGTTCAGCCTGAAAGTATGCACATAGAATATATTTGATACTCATAAGTGACAATATTAGGTTTTTACAATAGTACGTTTTTGATCTAACTACTTTTTCAACACTGCTTCAATACATTAAGTGATATTTAAAATGGTACATTTGTATTTTTCAAAAATCAATTGAATAAAAGCCAAGCTTTAAAAAGAGAAAAAAGTGCTTTCGGCAAATGATCTCAAAAAGGAAGTGTGTGGAGGACCTGTCGTAGGACAGGCTTTTATACTAGTAAAAACTATAATAGGTTAGGTTAGGTTAAACCGGATGCCCTCGTGAGGGCTCACATAGACCAATTCAGGTCCTTAGTGGTACCGGTAGCGAACAAAAAGAACCTTTGTGTTTGTTTTAAAAGTCTTCAAAGATTTGCGTTGAGTTCGCAAACCTTAGGAGGGATTCTAGAGACACCCTGGCTACATCTTTAAGCGACGGGAATGTCGATGAGCCTAGGTATTTTAGTCTCGATCTAAGTAGTGCGGGGCA
Source organism: Dichetophora obliterata (assembly GCA_963920525.1). Lineage (NCBI taxonomy): Eukaryota > Metazoa > Arthropoda > Insecta > Diptera > Sciomyzidae > Dichetophora > Dichetophora obliterata. The sequence continues at coordinate 9,222,705 of OY986437.1, forward strand.
TGTGCATAGTAGGTGCTCCAGGGTCTCCACTGTGCCCGGTTCCTTGCACTTCCTGCAGTTGTCATCCGTGGTGATGCCAAGCTTCCTCGCGTGGGCTGCCGTCATGCAGTGACCAGTGAGCATGCCCACTAGTGTCCTGCAATCTTTGCGCGGGCGTGCCAAGATGAACAGAGTTCGTTTTTCGCATTGTGCATTGCACATGATTTTCGAGATTTTGCACGATGTCGTATCTCTCCATCTACGATTCACTGCTAGTGTGGCTCTTCTTTCGAGGTTCCTGTACAACTCTTGTAGCGGAGTAAGTACATGTTCTGCGAGTTCTGATTCCAGCCCGGTGCCTTCCTTTGCTAAACCATCTGCCATCTCGTTTCCCTCAATGCCCTGGTGGCTAGGGACCCAGCAGATGCGCACTTTTTTCGAAGCGCATAGTGCATCTAGTGCATCTCTGCCAGCCTAGACACTTTTGGACTTGATGCTAGTGGAGCGCATGGATTTGATCGCCGCTTGACTGTCAACGAAAATGTTGATGTTAGAGTGTTGTGTGTCCATGCTGAGGGCTATCTCAGCAGCCTTCCTTATGGCAAATATTTCCGCCTGGAAGATACTGCAGTGGTTCGGCAGTTTATATGGCTGCCTTATATTAGGCTCTGCGCAATACACCGCCGCACCTACCCCCATAGGCATTTTGGAGCCGTCGGTAAATATGTTGACCGCCTGCTGTGCTTGTTCTATACCTTTGCATCAGTCATTTGGTCCCAGAAGAGTTCGTGCTTTGGAATTGACTATCGTGCGAGGCACCATGTAGTCCGTGCTACTAAGTAGATCCTTTCCGATTGTACAATGTCCAAAATTTTGAATGTGCATGTTGCCTGCTGCCGTAAGGCGTTGTGCCGTTTTTCCGGCTATTAGTTTTGCGTGTATGTCCAGGGGATCCATACTTAGAATGGTTTCAAGCGGTTTAGTTGGAGTTGACTTCAGTGCCCCCGTGATGCATAGCGCTGCCTGCCGCTGAGTTTTCTCCAAGTGCCTGAGGAATGTTGATTTGTTCACAGCCGGCCACCACACAATAATCCCATAGAGTAGAATAGGACGCACTACCGTTACATAGATCCAGTGCATCAGAAAGGGTGAGAGACCCCAAGTAGTGCCTAGCATCTTTTTGGATGTGTATAGTGCAATGGTGGATTTCTTCACCCTTTCTTCCACGTTGGTTTTCCATGACAGCTTGCTGTCCAGGACGACTCCTAGATATTTTGTGTGAGTTTTCGGTATGAGAGATTTATCGTTCAATTTAGGTGGTATCCACTGTGGTATCTTGTACCTTTTCGTGAACAGAACCAAATCCGTTTTCTCTGCGTTAATACTAAGACCGACTGAATTTGACCATCTAAGTACATCTTTGAGTGTGCTTTCCATTATGGAGCTTACTGTTGATAGACATTTCCCTACTATAATAATGCTTATGTCGTCTGCATAGGCAGTTATCCTCGGGGCTCTACCTGCGAACTTTTCGAGTAGTTCATTAACTACAAGATTCCATAGTAGTGGCGAGAGGAAAGACTATAATAGAACAAGAACAATAAATTCGGCTGTAAAGAATTCATATCAAAAATTAATCAAGGCCAAGAATATGAATTGAAGTTTTATACAATTTCAGCATCTGTATGTTTCTGTGATGGCAAAAGAGAAAAAAAAGAAGGTAAAAGTCGGAAGAGTTGTCTTAATATGGCTCTGATTTCTAGGTACATCGATTTTAATTTTTAATCCATTGAATTTCTTCTTTTAAGTTCCCTCGGCAACAACAAAATGCAATAGCTTTTAAAAATCATTTAACTGAACTCCAACCACTAAATTGTACACATTTTATTGATTTTCAAAACAAGGGAACGAAACCTCCATACAATCCCTTTTTTTATTCCTTAATCAGAGCATAAGGCGGAATACAATCATTTATTTACCAGGAAATTTTTACTCACATGGTTTTTAATTTTTTTTTTAATTTGGGCTCAAAATCTGATTTAAATAACTTCATTAACATGGCTCGGATTTTGATGACCTAAAAAACAGCAAAAATTTCCTAAAAAATTACAAAAATTATCTAAAAACTTCAGAAACTTACCTAAAAACTGAAAAAAATTACCTAGGTTAGGTTAAAGTGGCGGCCGGTCAAAGACTGGCCCACATAGACCAGATATTTGGTCCGTTGTGGTACTAAAAAAAATTACCTAAAAAACGCAAACAATTACACAAAAAATAAAGAAAAAAAATAAAGCTTTAAAAATAATACATTACTAAATTTAAAATTTATTTTATAAAATTTTTATACATAGCACTACAGTATATTTTAAAGTTATTAAAATTAAAAGAACGTTTGGCTAAATATTTTTGTAAACAGAACAACTTCTTTCTGCTTCTGCACTGACGAGAGAAACATATTTAAAAGTCATTCCTATATGTCATCGGATGTAAGTTCCTCTTCTAATTTCATAGTATTAAAATTTTCACCCCTAATATTTCAGCAATAGAGCATAAAAATAAAGTTAATAGAAACTAGCATATTCTGATTTCTTTATCCAACACTTGTTTCATCTTTCTACATACCTTTTCGTCAGTTTCACCACGCGCAGAGCTTTTTTTTCATCGACTATAAACAAAACTACTCCTTTGTGGAGAGGTAATGTTTTCGATTGAAGGGACTATCTCTATTGTTAAAGGAATATGTTTAAAAATTTGCATTTTTACATTTTTTAGTACGAAAAAACAAACGAACAATTCTTTTAAAATTACCTAATGTCTCTTTTACCTAGTAAAAAAAAATTGCGCTGAGCCTTTTTTTCATCAAACAAAGCTACTCCTTTTTCGAGAGGTAATGTTTTTCATTGAAGGAACTATTGTTAAAGCAATATGTAAAAAAATTGCATTTTTACATTTTTGAGTACGAAAAAAAAACGAAAGAAATTATTTTAAAATTGCACTAAAATTACCTAAAAATCTGAAAAATGCTATAAAAATTAAAAATGTCCGAAAATGACAATAAAATAACTTAAAAATCGCTAAGAATGACCAAAAAATGCCCTAAATCTAGTAAAAATGACCTGAAAACTAAAAACGATGAACAATGACAATGATGAAAAAAATTACCTAAAAACTTTTCATATTGGGAATTTAGGAAACATAAATGGACGTTCTAAATAACCAGGAAATGTTTTAGAAGCAGCAGATAAAGATGAAATGTCATCGAAATCCTAGCCCTGTTCATTAATAATAAAATAACTTCAAACTGCGATGATATCAAAAATGGACCGCCCCTTTTTATTCAAGACTCTAATTAGGTATTGCTTAAGGCTTAAAAAATTTCTGCTTTAAAAAAAATACAAATTGTTATGTTTGGACAATTCGTTTGACATTTATTAATTAAAAATCATTGTTAAAAACATTAGTATTTTTTACGGTTTTTACATAAAGTTTTCTACTGAGCACCATTTGCCTAAGATTTACATTTTTTACATTTTAATACTTTTGGGGTCATTTTGGGAACCCATAAAATTAATTACTTTGGGTTAATTTGTACTTTTATTTACCGCTATTATTTTAGTGGAATAAAGTTGATTAAAAAAGCTTAGTTTTTTGTTTAAACAAAACTTTTATACGCAACACCGGCTTCTTTTTAATTATGGGGTAAATTTTAACCCTAAGGGTTAGGTTTTGAGGGTTAAACTATTGGACAAAAGTATTTCCCAGGTATTTGTTAATGTTTCATCTGAACACATGACGCCGCTAAAGCTAATAAAAAAACTTTTTCTAGCAGAAACTGCATTAACATGTACTTGAACTTAAAACTCGACTTTCTTGAAAATGGGACGAAGGATTATAAAACGGTCAACGCCATTAAATTAAGCGACCTTGAATGTAATGTCACAAGCTTGTTTGCAAAAAAGTACCCGATTCATACACAGTTTAATTAATTCACTCTCTTCACGCATGAGTTCCACTGTGCAGCAGACTTATCTTTCATTTATATGGCTTTACCCTCCGCTTGCAGATGTTCATTTAGTGGTTTTCATACTTGTCTCGTTCTCCACATTCACTTGAGACTCAATTTTGAATCAATTCAAATGATTTGTTTATAAATTTTAATTAATTTAAATTATTTTGCTGCATTGTTTAAATCAGAAGCGTGCCATTTAAATTGATTGCTTTATATTTTGCTCATCAGCTAGCGATGCATTCATTGTTGCCCACACTTCTCTCATTGCAGACCATGCCGAATGGTTTAGATGATCAGGAAAAGCTGCTAAATGAAGCTATTGGTACTGCGCGCAAGCAAGCCTTTCAAATGAATCACTTTCTGGATAAGGAACGCATGTTGGATGCGCTAAAGTGCGCCAGCACAATGCTGAGTGAGCTGCGCACTTCCATGCTCTCACCCAAGAGCTACTACGAGTTGTGTGAGTATGCAACGATGTAATGCCTTCGTTCTCTTGTAACAATATACTTTAATATGCTCGCCCGGCTTCTTTCACTTACCGCAGATATGGCCATCACCGATGAACTCTGCCAGCTGGAATCGTATCTATTTGATAAGGATCAGAAGGAGACCACTGATCTGTATGAACTTGTCCAGTATTCGCACACCATTGTGCCACGTCTCTATCTGCTTATCACCGTTGGCATTGTATACATTAAAAAAGATGCCTCACTGAAGCGCAGCATACTTAAGGATCTGGTGGAAATGTGTCGTGGTGTGCAGCATCCGCTACGTGGTCTCTTTTTGCGCAACTATTTGCTACAGTGCACGCGTAACATACTCCCAGATGTATTGATTCCGGAGAATGAGTATCAAGGCAATGTTTATGATGCTATCGATTTTGTGCTCACCAATTTTGCCGAAATGAACAAGTTGTGGGTGCGCATGCAGCATCAGGGTCATTCGAGTGAAAAAACTCGTCGTGAAAAGGAACGCGAAGAGCTGAAAATCCTTGTGGGCACAAATTTAGTGCGTCTCTCACAGCTTGAGTCGGCTACGCTAGAAATTTATCAGCGTTTGATTTTGCCTGGCATTCTAGAGCAGGTGGTTAGTTGTCGCGATGCTATAGCACAGGAGTATTTGATGGAGTGCATCATACAGGTGTTTCCCGATGAGTTTCACCTGCAGACATTGGATCCGTTTCTGAAGTCATGTGCGCAGCTGGAGACGGGCGTAAATGTAAAAAATATCATCATCTCGTTGATAGATCGTTTGGCTTCGTACAACCAACGCAGTGGCAAGGTGAGAGACAGCTTTTCAATTTAATGTGTGAGTGTGTTTTTTATTGCCTTGCTTATTTTCACAGACAAGCGGCACCGATACTGAGTCCATTATTCCGGCAGAAGTTGAGTTGTTTGAAGTTTTCAGCGTGCAAGTGGCCAATATTGTGCAGGTGAGCTAAGTAAAAAGAACGTAAAAAATTGAGCTTTTAACTTTATTCCCTTCAAAGGCACGCACTGATATGCCGTTGGAAGACACAATTTCATTGCAAGTTGCTCTGCTGAGTCTGGCACAAAAGGTGTATCCAGATCGTGTTGATTACGTCGACAAGGTGCTCGCCACAACAACACATATATTGGAACGCCTGAATATGAAGAAGTATTAATAAATGTTTTTATTTCCTCATCTATCTCTGAAAAATGTATTCTCTCCCCCCCAGCATTTCGCATTTTCTTTCGGTGAATCAGGAGCTATCTCGCCTGTTGCGCATTTGTGTCGATTTTTACAACAACATTCTAACCATCATACAACTCAAGAGTTTTTCTCTGCTACTCGAAAAGTTTGACTACACATCGCGAAAGTCCTTGGCCTTGTATATTGTTATGAATATTTTGGAATATGAAACACTGATACCCACAGCTGATGAGGCGGACAGCGTGCTTACAATGATTGCTCCTTTGATAAAAGACGAAGAGTCCAATGATGCTGCGTCAAAAGCAAACACTGAACGTATTGATCAGGAGGAGTTTGCAGAGGAACAAGGAATTGTAGCCAGGTTTCTGAAGGCCTTTTAGATATGTTCAGAATAAATTTAAACTTTTTCTCAATTTCTCAGATTTATTCATCTCATGAAGTCCGATGAACCGGATATGCAGTACAAAATTCTGCAATCAGCTCGCAAGCATTTAGGCACTGGTGGACCACAACGCATCAAGCATGTTTTACCGCCACTCATCTTTGCTGCCTATCAGCTAGCCTACAAATACAAAGTAATCTCTGCCGAGGATGAGAACTGGGATAAGAAATGTCAAAAGATTCTTCAATATTGTCACAGTACAGTCGCTGTGCTAGCCAAGGCGGATTTGCCCGAATTGGCGCTGCGCCTGTATCTGCAGGGCGCGCTCGTTATAGGCGAAATAGGCTATACAAATCACGAGACAGTCGCCTACGATTTTATGACTCAAGCCTTTTCATTGTATGAAGACGAGATCTCCGACTCGAAAGCGCAACTAGCTGCCATTACACTCATCATGTCCACATTCGAGCAAATGTCCTGCTTCAGCGAGGAGAATGCAGAACCACTGCGCACAAATTGTGCGCTCGCTGCTTCCAAGTTGCTTAAGAAACCCGATCAGTGTCGTGGCGTAGTGGCATGTGCTGCGCTTTTCTGGAGTGGCAAGTAAGTAGAATGGAGCTAAGACTTGATAGCTTCTCAGTTTCGAAATTAAAACTTTTTAACTTTACACAGAAAAAATGGCGAGGAAATGCGTGACGAGAAGCGCACACTGGAGTGCCTTAAAAAGGGCGCACGTATCGCCTCACAGTGCATGGATACCGGTGTTCAAGTGCAGCTATACGTTGAGCTGTTGAACTATTATTTGTTTTACTTTGAGCGTGGAAACTCGCTGATAACCGTGGCTATGTTAAATCAGGTCAATCATTGTGCTAAATTAATTTCATTGATTATCGAGTACTAATCTTCTGATGTTCTTGTAGCTCATTGCCAAAGTCAACGAAGAGCTGCCCAATCTGGAGCCCAGCGAGGAGACAAAACAAATTGAAATGCACTACAAGAATACGCTGGCTCACATAAAGAGTCGCATGGAGTCGAACGATGCTGGTCTCGAAGTTTCATTTGCTGGCATTTCAATTAATTAGAAAATATTTACATAATCAGTGTTTAATTTTTTTATATTAAGCTATTCTTTGTTCTAAATTTTGTTTGTTTACAACTCAGTTAACAACTGTCCATTGCATCTTTATCTATTCTAAAACAATTAATTATTTTTGATCATATGTGAAGGTTTTTCTGTTAAAAAAGCAAAACTAAAAAAAAATAACGTTCTAATTCAATTCCATTCGTAATGCTAAAACTTTTTAAATTTGTTCGCTTATGTTTATTCTTTTATTATAATTATATATATTTATATATTATTCATATTATAATCTTAATTATAAATTAAGTTTAAGTCAAAAACAAAAACAACATTCTTGAAATTATGTTTATGCTTTAGTGTTAGCTACTGAAAAACAACAAAAATCAAATTAACCAGCAACAAAAATACTAATACTGATGTCTGACATGATAGAAATAAATAAAATTGAGATAAAAAAGAGTTTTTAACAAGCTGTTGGCTTTTATAAATGCTTTTTCTCTGTGGCTAGTGATGATGCTGGGAAATGGGTTTTAGGCGATGGCATTTAATAAAAAACTAATCTTACTAAAATGTACATAACTTAGTACAAAAATGTAGATAACTTAATGTACAAAAAAAAATGTAGGATTGCATGAGCAACATTCGCCTTAAAAATGCCTTTTTCGTTTTTTTTATCATGAAATTCTACGTAACACCGAACGGTGTAGGACTCCCTGGAACTCCTGGAACACCGAACGGTGTAGGACTCCCTGGAACACCGATCGGTGTTAAAATTCTATATAAATTTTTAAGTGTGTACCAAATTGAAATATTTTTTTTTCATGTACAAAACAAAAAACAATATTTTACCAACATTTTTTTTAATGAATATTCTTTTCGATTAGTAATGGGCACTATCGAATGATTTCAACCATCGATAGTTTACTATCGAATGATTTCAACTATCGAACAATTCGTTCGAATATTTCGTTCATTCATTTACTTTAAAAAATAGTAAATAGTGCCCGAAACTATCGAATGAATTGAACTTTCGAATAATTCACTCATTCATTCGAATTAAAAAAATAGTAACTAGTACAAAGAACTATCGTACGATTTTTACTATCGAATAAATTATTCATTCATTCGAATTGCAAAAATTGTACCTAGTACAAAGCAAATGATTTTAATAAAAGTATTAATTTATTCGATTTAAAAACCTCTAAGTAGTTTATTACTGGTGCGATATCATTATAATTTTAATTTAAACACAAATCAATCAGTTAAACGAACTTTTTAGTTAAATTTTCAGTACTCACGATTCGTTCAATCAGTTGAAGGAAAGCAAACGAAGTGCAAATGAAAAAACTATCGAATAAAAAAAACTATCGAATGAATGAATGATTTTGAACTATCGAATAATTCGAATATTTTTATTCGATAGTTCCCATCACTATTTTCGATGGGTAGCGTAAAAAACTACTGTTCAAGAAGCGTCAAGATTTGATTTTATCGTTAAAAAAGATATTGTAGAATTTTAAAATTTGTCTAAAATTATCCAATCTCCCTACAAGGAATGAACATGCTTAAGTGGTCAGGGGCAGTTAGAAGTATGGAAAAAACAAAAACTTTAAATAATTTTTTTGTCACTGGTTTAATTTATTGTATTAAACCAATAATAATAATTTAATATATTGTGGTTTCATTTGATTTGATACAAATTTGAAAAAAAATATAAATTATATATGAAGTTATCGCCATAAAGCGAAGATTTTTTTTTTTTGAAAATAAGCGAAATGATGGTCTCTGAAACAGTTAATAATTTATAAGAAATAGAAGTTATAAAAAATCCTTCGACCAGGCACTAGATTTGTATGCTTTCAAAAAGCTCCATACATTTCATTCAAATCCATAGAGCGGTTTTTGAATTATAGTGGTCACCGACTTTGAAAACGTAGTTTCGAGAAAAACTCGTAACTTCTTTTATATTATAAATTATTTTTTTAAATTGGGTCAAATCAAAGCCATTTCCTTATATTTATATAAATAGACTATATATAAATAAGCGAAATAGTTCGGTATCATTTTCTCCCATGATTCTGAACCTATTTTGATAATTTTTTTTTCATTAATTAGAATAGGGAAAGGAGTGCACTGATTTTTTATATTGAAATTTACTTGCTTTAACCCTTTATAGGGCAAGTGCTTATTTTTCGAAAATTATAAAAATTGATAAAGATAGTGTTTTTTATATGGAAAACCAAATTGAAAACATATTTGTTCAATCACAGAGGCTATTAACAGAGGTGTCAGTTCTAAGTTCACTCAATTTACGTTGTACAAGCGTCAGGAGGATAAAAGAACAAAACAAAAATAATTATGCTTTTGTCTCGGCAGTCGTTTCATGCACCTACATCCAGAAAAATAGCACCCAATCGTTAGAAAATCGGGCTTTATTGAAAAAAAAATGAAGTATATATTTTTCGTTAAATTTACACCAGGAGCGTGAAAGAGTTTAGGAAAATTATCCAATCATTTACGAATTATTTTGCTAAATTGAAGAAACTTAGCGCAATTGCATTGAAATCTTTTTACATTTGTGTAAGTTTTTCTACCGTTTATTTATATCGAAACTAAGAGAAAAATTTTCTCTGGAAATAAAAATTTTTTTTTAATCGAATCCGTGGAAAAATTTTCCAATTTTTGCAAAAAAAAAACACTTTTTAAAGATTTTAATTAAACAGCATCCTGTGAGAATTATGATTTTTATACGAAAAACTGCATACATAATTATTTTTACTATTATTAATTACATTAAATTAACAGCCCTATTCTGGCAAATTAACAAATTGTTAACCAGTATTTTGAATATTTCTATGTGTTTGTTGTAATTTTTTGATTTCAAAACAAAATTTGAAGCTGAAAAATAAAAAATTTTGATAAAAATTGTCAACTGCTTTTCAGTTATTGACAATTTCATTAACAAATTTTTATTTTTGAGCTTTAAATTTTGTTTTGAAAACAACAAACACATAGAAATATTCAAAATACTGGTTAACAATTTGTTAATTTGCCAGAATAGAGCTGTAAATTGAAAAATTATCACTATTCGGAGACTTGAACCTCGGCCGCGTGAGTGTAAGTGCATCTGCTTATCCATTCGACCATCGCAGTTGTTAAACAATCGTCGCTTAATTTACTTCATTAAGATTCGTTAGCTTTGTAAGTAATTTTAAAGAATTTTTCTAGAAATACAAGAAAAGCATCCTTAAAATAAATCACTTGTAGCGTAAAAAAAAATAAAAACTTACATGTAACATTGTAACATCTTTTCTTCAAAACCAAGAGGTTTTTTTGATATCGTTGCAACGAAACCAAGACGTGAGGTCGCTAAATCATGTAAAAATTCTCTACATTAATGAGAAAGCACTATAGAATATACAAAACCCATGCCTGTGAATTGAAGCTACAGTTTCTTAATTTAAGGGAAGCAGTATTTTTTGAGTGTATAGAAAAGTATAAGCAGCGTCAAAACGAACTCGGAGGCAAAGCATAATTATTTTAGTTTTTTTCTTCTATCCTCCGGACGCTTCTACAACGAAACTTGAGTTCGAAGAGCATTCGAAGTCGAACTGGGACCTCTGGATAGTAAAATCTCTGTGGTTCAATTAATTAGGATTTTATTTAAAAAAAACGAGTGACTACAAAATTTCTGAACGCGCTTTGGGCCTTAAAATGTGCAGGTTTTTTGTAAATTGTGAATATTGTTTGCTAATTCAATCAATTTTAAATTTTTGGAATGCTGTACTCAGTACTGAGCTTATCACAATTAGGCAATTCACAGTTCATGCTAATTAAGGTTTAATGTGCTAATTCTGAAATGTGCTATTTTGCCTGTTAATTTTTTGTTTTTGTTTTGCATGTAAATACAAATTATACCGGTGTGTTAAATGTTGCCAGTTTTGTACATGCCCTAAGGCATGCTTTTGTAGAGTGTTAAAGTGTTATTTCGTGAACAGTTGTTTTATGTGAATAAAATAAAGTTGTCTGGCAAATAATTTTGATGAAGTTTTCAATAAAACATAATATTAAATATAGTTATTTAACTTTTAATAGAATCCAAAACATCTGAGCTACATATTAAAGATTTAGCGCTGTTTTGAAACTGCAAATAAAAACTTTTCACTTAAGTTGTGCTCACAGTTGTAAAAAATTAGTAAATTAAAATATTAATATATTAAAACATTACAATGAACTGTGAATTGCCCAAATGTTTTTTATTAATTTTTTTGAATTTTATACTTTTTTTTTGTACATCGTTACGGACGATTTGTACGAATAAATATTAAAAAAATAGAATGAAAGAGTCTAATTTTTAAAAAGTTTTTTTTTATATTTCCGTAGTAATAAAGTAGCAGTATAATTAAATAAAAACAATGACAACAATTTATCCTAAGGATCGAAAGATATAAGCAAAAATATGTGCTGGTGTTACGTCAAAAAAAAACGAAAGTGATTTCTGACTTGAATTAAAAAATTTGCAAAACTCTCTGAATTGGGCAAGACTTTTTGTATACAAATTTTTTTAGAAGGTTTTAAAATAACATAAGTTTATTTTCCAAGTGATCAAATTTAAAAATCTTTTCTGATTTTCTTTTTTTTTTTAATTTTTGATCTGATGTTACGTTAGTTGTTTTTAAAATTGCAGTTAAATTGGGTATTTGAATAATTAGGTAGTTAAGTAATTATGTCATTAAGTAATTAAAAAACAAATTTAATATATTGTCCTTTCCTTTCCTCAACCATTTTTTCATTATATCTATCCAGTGCCTTCCATTTTTAATAAAACAAAAAAGCTTACGAAACATTTACAAAAAAGAAAAATACATTTGTGAAACAGTGCAGACGATTTGATCATCATGGTTAATGGATTTATGTAGAAAATGTTGAAACTAATAAAATTAAAATGTTTCTCTTAAATGATATAATAAAATAATAACTTTTTAATAGGTTTTAATTTTTTGGTCACGGTGGTACGAATACGAACTTTATATGATTAGCAAAAAACTCCATCTATTTTTCCCTTTCTGTCTTATGCTTGGTTTTCACTATGTCATTTTTATGACTTCACAAAATTTTATCACCTGAAATATCACATTAATAAAACTTTAGAACATTTTCTGCATAGCTCCATTTAATAATTTATTTGTTTTTAATTTTCCAAGATTGCCAAATGTAGAAAAAATGTCAACATGTTGTCATTTTCAATTTGATTGACAACAATTGACCACTGAAAATGACATAGTGAAAACCAAGCATTAGAATCATATTCTTCATTTGTGACTGTCATGCAAAAATTATTTATTTGTTGTAAATGGACCATGAAGTGTTTAACTAGGAACTTATTCAGTTTGTTACAGTTCGCTTACACGGCCCAACAATTGGTTAAACAGGTGAAATGATGTATGATGCATTTCACGCATTGTGGATTCATATACACGTAGAAAATCCGCACAAAAAGAGGAGTAAAAACGTTCGGCATTGTTAGGTTTTTTTTTCTTTACACTGTGGTATGGGTTCGGTTATGGGCCGAATAAACGCCACAAATTATTTGCGCCAATCGCAGTTTGTGCAGTTTAGCTGTGCCGTCTGTGGCTGGTTTGTGCAACTGGTTGCGTAAAAATCAAAATGATTTTGATATTTACACAAACTTTCCCCTCCGATTTGCGCAAATAATTTGTGTCGTTTATTCGGCCCATTAGGGTCGCAAATGAGCTAAAAAAAAGCGGTAAAAACAACTCCATAGCCCTTTATTTCTATTTCTATATTCAGTTTGCCGCTCCCATTGCGCTCTATTCTAAGCGAGAGACCTGGTGGCTTTTTCATTAGGAAATTAAAAGTGATGCCAAATTTGTACAAAAAACATACGTTTTTGACATTCATTTTGTATCGAATCAACAGAAAATGTATGCAAAAAGGTCGAATTTCGACCACTGGCGACCACTATAGAAAATAAAAAGTCTGGAGAAATATCCGTGTATGAGGTACAGCTCCGTGCAACTAATTAGGGACACCATATAAACATATAAACATTAGGAAAACTCGATATTTTGTTTACAATTAACAGTGAGTTTTGGTCTAATTTAAAATGAATAGGTTTTTAAAAAGCCTGTTTTTTAGTTATTCAACAGTAATTTTGAAAACCTGGAAAAAATCATAAATACATAATCAAATAAGTTGTGCATATAGTTAAGGACACTTGAGTTTTAATATTTTATATTGTATATTATTATTATTTTGTCAATATTTTGTAGTAAAGCCATTGTTGTTAAATACTGCTTGACATCTGCGAGGCATAGACTCCACTTAATTTTTAGAAAACACTGTTAGGAAGCCCTTTCTAAACTTTTTTGTTTCATAGTACAGCTTATCAAAGTTGCCTAACTTGAGCAAGCTTCTTTTTTTACAACCTACCATAAGTTTTCAATTGGATTGAAGTCAGGACTGCAAGATGGCCAGTCCTAAACAGTACTTGATTATCGAAAAACCACTGACTGACCAGCAGAGCGGTGTGCTTGGGGTCATTGTCCTACTGAAATATGCGAGTTACGGGCATATTTTCATCCGAATTGTCCAGAATTTCAACAGGGGAAAGTGGGGCAGATTTGACACCTTTTTACGGGGTCATATTTCTCAGATATTTTTGGGCAAAAATTGAGAGTTTAATAATTGTTCGCAAACATTCATTATTGATCTCAGTAATTGAGTAACTAATAACCTATAAAAAATCGTGTATCTACTTATTCAACAATTTTTTAAAAAAAAGTAAATTTGTCAAATGTGTCCCGTGGAAGAGGCAGCCTTGACTTTTGAAGGGGAGCATTTGATAAGTACGTTTATTCTCATTAAAAACTCGAAATACCAGCTCAGAAAATGTTTATACTGAAACTACATAATATTATTTAAACAAAAATTTAATACATTTGTGTATTTGTGTATTGTTAATGCCCCTATCCAGCTCTCAAGTAATTACTTAAGAAATATTTGAATATATTTCGTTAGTAGAAAAAAGTAGTATGAAAGTAAATTTGACATCTCACAAAAATAAATAATTAATTTTTATTTTGGCAGAATGGTTTTCCAAAAAAAGGGCTGTCGAGCCGTTAGCTGATTTTTTTGGTTTATTTGAATGGTGATCGGAGATTCGAATGAGAAAATTCATAATGTTTGCCATTCTAATAACAATCGCCATCAGCTACAGTTGCACACAAAAATGAATGAATTCATATGGCTCAAGCTCGTAAACAACGGTTTGCGAATGAATACGAAGGCAGCATTCAGACAATGAAGACATTCGGATGCTTCGCTTGGTACTCGAGTGTCTGCAACTCAATATATATACTTTTACACCTCCCTGCCGTTCTCTAGCAACGCGTTCCTCTTTGTTGTTGTTCCTGTTTGTTTCCATTTAGTTATTTTTTGCGTACCCATTTCTATTTAATATTTATTTAATTATCCGCTACAAATAGCTACTTCAAATGTCGCACAGCAAATAACATGAAAGCTGCAATTCGTTTGAGTGACGCAATTTTTTTTCAACACGTTCAGACGCTTTCCGTTAATACGCCAGCCACGAAACGAAAATGCAATAAATACGTACGATATATTCTCGTTAGCGTTTTCTCTTTACTTTGAGAGCTGCAGTTAATATTTTTTTCATGGAGCGAATGAACGTAAAAGCATGAATTTGCTTGCGAATGCTACTAATATCTTGCTTCGTTGTGCATTCTTGTGTCGTAGTCGTTCGTTATCACGAATGCTCTTAGGCTGCCCGCAAAGTAAACGCCAAAGCAGGCAGGCAGGGAGGCATGCTGACGCAGGAAAACTATGTGAACTATGCGCAGTGCACTGCCTGCGCCTGCCTGGTTTATGCCTTGGTTTTACTCTGCTTGCAACCTATGGCTGCCCGCAGAATAAACGCCGATTCGGACAATCAGGCAGAGAGGCGCAGGCAGTAACCTGCGAAGAAACGAGAGAGAAATAAAGCCAAGCTGACTTTTATCTCGCTTGTTCACACAGTTTGCCTGCGACTATCTGCCTGAATTGGCTTTCACTCTGTCTGCAGCCTTACGCTATAGCATTTTTATCTGCAGCGATTGGTACATGTATTCACGTAGCCTTTTACATGCAGGCTATTCAAATAATCTGGGTTAACTTTAATGCAAAGCGCATATTCGTATCTTGTATATTAACGTGACACTCTAAACGTCATTTGAATGTACTCAAGTTGTTCTCTCTCTGATGGTGATACTAACGATCAGCGATATCTAATTAGCTCTATTGTTCTATTTTGCTACTATAACCCCCACTACCTGTAAGTTTAAGTGTGTAACACACCAGAAGAATTAAATAACACTTAGTCCAGTGTGGTTAAAAAAAACCAGTAGGATGTTTATTTTTGTAGTTGTAAAGTTCCCCTAAATTGCTTAAAAATGCTTACCTAGCGTACTCAATCGAAACCTGGCTAGGCTAAAAAGTGGGTAAAAGTTTTTTTCATTATGTTCGTCGCAACTGCCACAATTCATTATTATTGCAATTAAAAAACAATGTAATTATTTAACGACAGTATGTACCTCATGTGGAGACTCCATTAAAAAAGGGCTTTTTTAACAACCGGAGGAAAAGATTTCTTATTAACTGAAATAATCCACAGATGTCTACAGTATTTACCTAACATAAAAGTTCTAGATTATTATGTATAGGTAGCTCGCGATCTCCTAAAAACAGTGATCATGGCTCTTACCAGGAGCCTAAATCAGAGTTTTTCCTTTTTGAAATCTCAATTTTGGTGCATTTATGAAATGAAATGGTTAGCATTCTATAATATTATCAGAATAATTCAGACGAAAAGAAGTATTCGTTTCTACCCCGAGAATATGCATGTTAAGTAGACTAGGGAATGAAAGTACACTATTTTATTACTTCTTTACATTATCTTCTTTGTTGTTGCATTGGCAGCCTAGGCTACTGACCAAAGTCGCATAACTTTTACCATATAATGCTATGGTATCTAACTAACCGAATCTAATTTCCGTTACGCTGGACTAATTTTAGTTTACGAAACAAAGATTTTTTTCAGGCATTTATATGAAGGCTTAACGATTTATATGAATTTAAACGATTTTAAAGATGTTTTTCTGTATGAATTTTTTGAGTTTGCTAAATATTTTCTTTTGCATGGATTGCATAAACTCTGCGTTACCTCTACCTTACATGCATTTATATCATCATTTTGGTAAACAATCATCAAACTATAGCTAAGAAAAATAAAAATATATATATCTGCAAAGATACTTTCACAACTTTACTTAAAGAAACAATGCCTCGAGCATATATTTCTTTTCAGTCACAGTGTTTCCGTGCCTGATTTTCATTGAAAAAAAGTAGTAAAAATAAAAAAAATTTCTTAAGAGCTGGATTCACTTCTAAGAAATTTTGAAAAAAGAAAATTTCTTTTTGATTACTTTTCAGATTTTTATATGAAAAATTTGCTTTACTTAAGAGCTGGAAACAGGCCTTATATTTGAAAAGTACAAAAAAGTAATATACAAGTAAATTTGACATCTCACAAAAATAAAATAATTTTTTTTTTGTCAGAACATTTTTTCAAAAAAAGGCTGTCGAGCCGTTTGTTGTTTATTTGCGGTTTATTTGAATGGTATGCGAATAGAATATTGGTAATTTTTGCCATTCGAATATGAATCGCCGTCAGCCACAATCGCACACAAAAATAAATTAATTCATACGGCTCAAGCTCGTATCACAACGGTTTGTGAATCAATACAAAGGCAGCATACAGGCAATGAAGACATTTGGATGCTTCGCTTGTGAACTCGAGGTCTGCTGCTGAATGAATATGCTTTCATACTTCCCTGCCGTTCTCTAGCAGCGCATTCCTTTTTATGCTGTTTGTTTACGTTGGGTTAATAGTTTGCGTAGGCATTCATATATTATATCTTATTAAATATCCGCGACAAATAGGTCCATTTACTTAAAATGTCGCTCAGTAAATAACGTGAAAGCTGCAATTCGCTAAAGTGACGCAATTTTTTTTCAACACGTTCAGATGCTTTCCGTTATTCCGCCAGCCACGAAATGAAAATTTAATAAATACGCACAATATAATCTCGTTAGCGTTCTCTCTTTACTTTGAAGGCTGAGTTAATATTTTTTCTTGGAGCTACTGGACATAAAAGCATTAATTTTCTTGCGAATGGTATTTATGTCTTGCTTTGTTGTGCATTCTTGAGTCGTAGAAGTTCGTTATCACGCTCTTACGCTATGGCATTAGTATCCACAGCGATTGACACATGCATTCGCACAGCCTTTTGTAACGGTGATCCCCGTTACAAGTTTGCACCCCGCACACTACGCCACTGCCTTACTACACCACTGTGCGCTTAACTCAACCAACAGCCATACCTACACACACACGCACACATACAGCCAGCACATTCAACGTAGTCAACAGCCGAGTCTACATAAACCACACGCAACGCTATAATTCCCAGAAGGTTAATGGCAGCATACGGATAAATAGACCGCGTTGTGACAGACTTCGGCACGGCTCGAGAGCGTAGTGCTTTGTACCGTCGCTACTTGCTGGAAACGAGAACAAGTTTGTTCATAGTCGGGTCTTGCCTTAGTCAGTCACACCGAACATCACCGAACATCACCGAACTTCAGCAAACACCGAACATATCCGAACATCGCCGAACATCACCGAACAGCACCGAACTTCAGCGAACACCGAACATCACCGAACATCACCGAACCTCAGCGAACACCGAACATCACCGAACATCGCCGAACATCACCGAACCTCAGCGAACACCGAACATCACCGAACATCGCCGAACATCACCGAACAGCACCGAACTTCAGCAAACACCGAACATCACCGAACATCGCCGAACATCACCGAACATCACCGAACAGCACCGAACGTCAGCGAACACCGAACATCACCGAACATCGCCGAACATCACCGAACAGCACCGAACTTCAGCGAACACCGAGCATCACCGAACACCGCCGAACAGCACCGAACAGCACCGAACTTCAGCGAACACCGAACATCACCGAATATCACCGAACAGCACCGAAACTTCAGCGAACACCGAACATCACCGAACTTCGCCAAATACCAAATATCATCGAACCAGCATCGGCAGACTCACCCACCGCTGTAAATTTATCATATTCCTAAAATATTGTGTATTGTAAGAAAGACTTGATTTAACAATAAAACAGAAAATATCGTCTGAGCACGAAAATCACCAAGTCTACTTATTTATTTTGGACAAAAGTTTGAGGGTCTTTTGTTTGACCCTGGAACCGCTGAGCATACCTCAGCCTGTGAACAAAACCCCCATTACACTTTTATTTCTGCGGTTGTAAAGTTCCTCTAAATTGTTGAAAAAGGAATAACTAGATTACTCAATCGACACCTGCATAGGGCGAGGAGAGTGCATAAAAATAGGGTAAGTGTTTTTTTTTTAAATATGTTTGTCGCCACTTATAAAAGGCTTATTTCAGGAACCGGAGGAAAAACTTAAAGGATCTACAGTTGCCTACAGTATGTACCAAACAAAGAAGCTTTAGATAATTTTTTTTCAACTAACGACCTCTTAATAACAGTGCTCATAGCTCTCGCCAGGACCTTTTATTAGAGTTTCCCTTTTTTAAATCTTAGATTTGGTGCATTTATGCAATGGGTCGGGTTAGCATTCTTTAATATTATCAGAATAATTCAGAAGAAAAAAAGCATTCGCTTCTTCCCAGAGAAAATGCATGTTAAGTTGACTAGCGAATCAAAGAAAACTATAGTGAGGATGTAGTTACTTCTTTACACTATCTTCTTTGTTCTTTCATTGGCAGCCTTGCATTGGCAACTGGACTAAATTCACATAACTTTTATCATATAATGCTATGGTATCTAATTGACAGAAGTAATTTTCGTTACTGCTGGACTAGGATGCAATTTAAGTTTACGAAAGAAAGATTTTATTCAAGGATTTTTAACAAGGATTAAACATGCAATGTTTTTCAATTTTTTTCGATTTTCAAGATTTTTTTAATTAATGGTATTAAATATAAGAAAAAAAATTGATCTGTAAGGGTACTATTTCATATATTTGTTATTGTATTCAACATCCTATTCCTACACGAGCATAGGATTTGAATCATTTTTGAGTTTGTTAAATATTTTCTTTTGCAAGGATTGCATAAACTCTGCGGTACTTCTACCTTAAATGCACTTACATCATAGTTTTCTTAAGCAATCACCAAACCATAGCGAAAATAAATATATCTGTAAAAATACTTCTCACAACATTCACAGTGTTTCCGTGCCTGATTTTCATTGAAAAAAGTTGTAAAAATAAAAAATTTTTTCTTAAGCTGAGCTGGATTCACTTCTAAGAAATTTTTAAAAAGGAAAATTTCTTTTTGATTACTTTTCATATTTTTATATGGAAAATATGCTTTACTTTTGAGCTGGAAACAGGCCGTTAGTAATGAAAAAATGTAATAAAAGTAAAAAAGTAAAAGTAACGATATCATATTTATCACAGGTTGATTATGCTTTAAGAACACCAATTGTATCCACTTATTTTAAATAATAGTTTCCAAATTTTATTTAAAAAATGTACTTTGTGCGGAACTTGATGTGGAAGATAGATTTACAGGATACCGCAACTTTAGTTCAATTTCGTTGCGTAAAGTTAGAGCAATATTCTCAGCAACCTTGTCAAAAGTCCCCTTTTTTAAAAAGGTCAATTGTGCCCCATACGTTTTGTTGTTCCTTTTTATTTAGTCATATTAATATTAATCTGAATATGTAAACAAATAAAGAGTTATTCCTACCTTTTTTAATAAAACACTTTGATATAACAGCTAAGATCACTTTGAAAAACCCTTACGTATCTATACCATAAAATTACATCAGCACAACAATAAACACAAAAACACGAATTGCTTTTTTTGAGTTATTTAAAAAGTGTCAAACTTTGTGACACTTCGTGAAATCACATGCTGTCAAATTGCACAAATAAAATTTATTAATATTATGGTGCGTCCACACCGAAAACGCCAAGTCAAATGTGCCCCAAAGTCAAATGTACCCCACTTTTATCTATATCGGAACCGGATCATAAGACCCCCAATATTTTGCAGTGGGCCGACACCACGCCAAGACGTAGCACCCCAAAGCATAATGCTTCCTCTTCCATGTTTTAGTGTAGCTCGGGTGTACTTTGGGTCGAACTCGTTTGAACTTGGGCGGTGGACATATTTTTGCCATCGGGTGATACTCCATTTATTTTAGTTTCGTCAGAAAACAATGCTATCTTCCACTCTTGTGTTCCCCAATGACGATACTTTTTAACGAACTCAAGCCTCTTCTTACGATTGCGTTCTTCGATAGAGGCTTCTTCTGTGAAATCCTTCCAAAAAGTCCGGCTTCGCGCAAACGTCCGTAGTGTCTACGGATGGTGCTGCTTCATTTTTTAGATTTGCGGACAGTTAGAGAATCTTCCCGAGCAGAAGTAATGCGGCTTCTTTGTTTGCGTTGCACCTTTTCTGCAGTCGAATTTTTTTAAATACTGAAGAGCATTACCTACAATGGTTTTAGAAACTTTTAAGGCAGCCGCAATTTGATGATCTTACATCTGAATAACGATTTTTCGGATGCTGACGTCACAAGATTTATTTTGCCCATTGTAAACTACCAAAAATAATTCTTATAATAACTTGTAACTATAAATGTATTAAAAATCACCTTTTTTATTTTAAAAGATTATTAATATTTAAATTTTGTCACTGTCCCTAAATACGAGTTTTTGTTGCACGAGCTATTTGTAACTTTTAAAAGCCTACACTGCTAAAGAATACCGGTGAAAAAAGTGATGCCGTGTGGTTTTTTCGAAAGTTCCAGAGTTGCATTTTCTGAAAGGTATTGCTACTATGAATTTTGTTGCATTTTAAAAATTGTATGCATTGCTGTACATACCAAAAATAGCTTTCCCAATTAGTTGCACGTAGCTGTATATTCTATTCATTAAAATTCACCAATATATTGCAAACGAAATATCACAAAAAATACTTTCATTTTTCATATATTATAAAAATAAATTTAAATCATAAAATTTGAGGGCATTATTCGAATACAAAAAATAACAAAATTTTTGATGGCGTAATTTTGGGAGATGCAGGAAAAAGGTCAATATCATGATTACTTTTTTCTCATATCTTCTTCATAACCTTGAAATTAGCCCTCTAGCTAGAGAATACATCATATTTAAATCACTCCATTCTTCTTCTTTGATCTGCTTTATTGACTTCAAATTTCTTTCACTTAACAAAATTACATCGATACATTAAATCATATACATGAGTACATCATCCACGTTAATTTATAAATTTAAATATAACTTAAGTATATTTAAAATATCTTGCAAAAATATCTCGATCTATATATTTAGATAAATATTAATATATCTTGGTTTTTATTTTTAAAATAATATTAAATAAAAAAAAACTTATAAATAATCTGTTGCATTTAATTACAAAACATAAAAGTGATTTTTAACTAGACTTGAAACAAAAATTATTTATTGTTTTCGCAATATTTGGCAGTTAAAAAAGTTTCAAAGTGGGTAAATCATCCAAAGACAGGTATTTTTTTTTAATATAAATTATAAAATAGAAACATGTAATTTTTTTACACAAATACCTATAATTGTAAATCACAATAAATTATTTAAATGATTAAGATAACTTAAGGGCAGTGTTGCCAACACAAAAACAAGTATTAAAAAAATATTTAATTTTCATTCTTTTGTGCCTTGAGTTGAAGAAAAATAAAAAAAGGAGAGAAAAAAAACATCAAATACATGTATGAACAAAAAGGTGTTTAGCTTAAAATTAAAATAAAAAATTAATTAAATTAGTACAAAGTTTCATTACAGCTAAAGTGAATACCAGTGTTTGCTTCAACATATTCCTCAACTATTGTCATTTTCACATTAATCAAGGAAAGCCTAACTTAAAGCTTAATTCTAATGCGAGCTTCGAAGCTCTTAATATTTTAGTACAAAAATTATATATTTTTGATTGCATTAAATTAACTGGAAACATTTTCACGAGATTGATTTTCTTCCGAACTCCAACACTTAGACTGACTGAGATTTGAAGTAGTTGTAAACATTGGGCCAGGCGGCCAGAACGTATTCCTCGATGCCGCATTCATTGGTGCCGCGTTGAATGCGGAAGTAGCCATGCTCGCCCCACCAAGGACCCCAAGAATTGGCGGCAACCTAGTAGCGAGAAAGTGAGTAATCAATTTTGCAGTTTAGAGAGAGCGCAACACTTCTACTTACCCAGTATTTGACGCCATTGTGTTCCTCACCCCAGCCCACCAATTTTACAGAATGGAATCCAGAGGGTGTGCCGCGATTGGCAGCCGATTTGCGGTAAACGCCCCCTGAGTAAGCGAAGAAGTCGCGATAGATACGCATCGTGGCCTGTACTGGGCCCGAGTGGAAGATCTCGGACATGATGTCAGTCTCGTTGTTCAGCGAGTAGGCAGGACCTACGGTGTAGAAATCATCGCGATCCACACCAGGCAGGGAGGAGCATCCGTTGGCGCTCAAAGTGCGCCGATTGTGGCGTATGGTGCAGATGTCGCGCCGGGCAGAATAGGGATAGCAAGCTTCGTCAACAACACTGCAGTGAATTTGGAAGAACAGGTGGATAAGTTTTTAATTCACTCAACTGAACATAGCTGATAACCTACCCTTGTTTGTGCAGATAACGCCAGGCAGCATCCAGATGACCACCAGCGCAACCTTGCTGCTTGCGTGTACAAGAGAGAATGTTCTGTGGCGAAAGTTGAACAATTTCCTTGCCTTGACTTTGGATGGCGAAACGATCGGAGGCAACCGAAGTGGTTGAGAGCACCCAAGAGGCACCGCACCAACCTAGCGGAGGCGAAAATTTTATAATTTGGTTACATTAAATTTATTTTATTAGGTCGGATTTTGTTAGATTTGTTTTTTACTACTATATTTTAACTTTTATTGGTTACATTTACTTGGGTTTTTTTTTCGAAATGGTGTTATTTTTGTAATATTGAAGTAGGACTCACCTTGATCTGGTACATCGCTGATGTAACTGGACCACTTTTCGACTGCATTAAACTGCCTGGGCAAACTGTCTGCCTTGCTGGACAGTCTAGTCATAGCCTTGACTCGGAACGTGGGCTCTTTGGTACCCAGACGCAGCTTGAGTCCCTCATCGTATTTGCGTGCCCACCATTCTGGGTATTTGCGCGCGGACCAGCCGAGCTCACGAATAGAGTTGACATTGCGTACGATGTCGTCGTCGGTAAGGCAAAGATCATTGCTACAAGATACACGTCCGCCATCCAGGCAGCGGCACTCGTTGCAGTTATCTGTCGTGGTATTGAATTTATTGAAATAGATGCCGTTATGCAGGCAGCTCATGATTGGATCCGGTTCCTGCATGCAGAATGAGCGATAGTCGGGGCAGCAATCGCTGGAGTGATCGCGATCGCAGAACTCATCGCAGTAACAGAGGGTATCTGTGTTAGAAAAATAGAGAGATAGAGATTAGCGGATAAGACAAGATGTTAAACGTTAAACTTTAGAAAAATTTGAAATAAACTTGGAAAAAAAACACTGATCGATGGATTGAATCAGATCAATGATCAAATAAGAGTTCTAATAGAAATTAAAAAAAATCGCTATATTTATAGATTAAATGTGGTAACATAGATCAGTTAACGTTTGCTTCAGAAAGTCGAGTCGAGACTTAATCAAGCACAGAACAGACTTCCATAAATTTATGGAAGCATTTAAGGATTGATCATTTCAAAATGGATTCCCTAATCTTGGTTAATTTTTTCGAAATCATTTTATTACGCCTTTCAATAATTCGGTCAAATAAAAAACCACTGATAAGCTAAACTTACTTGCAATTGGCAGCGAACAGCCGTCGTGTCTGTCTTTGCAACATGTGTTTCGGATTTGGCAGTAAGGACCTGGATAATCGAGACGCAGCGTGTGATCAAATGCGGATGTAACTGTGATGAATAGTGAGAATGTGACCACCAGCTGAACGCAGGTGGGCGTGGCAGTTCGTTTGAGATTCATTTTAACGTATCCTGTACCACTCAAAGAAGTCAAACGGTTCAATCTGAAAGTAAAAAAATATACTTATATAATTACACTACTCCACAAAATTCCAAAAATATTCTGATTTGAAAGTTTGAACAGTCAATCTAGATGAAAGCTAGGACTCTGATTTCAAATATTAGGCAAGCGCGTAGGAAGCTAATTTCATCTGGGGGGGCAGTACAAATGGTGGTGCAAAAAAAGTTCACCAAAATTTCTTCAAAGAAACATGAATGTGAATAAACAAATTTTTTATTTTAGTTTAAAATAAAAAAAATATAAAATTATATAAAAAATATTAAAATTTCATTTTAAAAGTTCTTCCAATTTCAATATTAGAGATCAAGGATCTTTCATATGGTAATATGAAAATATAAGAAATAATGGTTGCTTTTATAAAGCAAGACTAGGCATATCTTTACATGGTTTAAATGCGATAAGGTACAAAAAGTTATATCAATTTAAATTATTCCAAAATGTTTCTTTCTGTCCTTGCGAGAAACAAACTCTTTCACCACCTCCATCGAATTCAATTCTTCGGTTTTATCTTTGTGAATGTGTATAAGTGCTGCATGAGTGAGTCGTTTCTGTGTCATAGTTGCTCGAAGATACGTCTTAAGTCGTCTTAGTGCACTAAAAGAACGCTCAGATGAAGCTGCTGATGCAGGCACAGTCAAAAGCAAAGCAATAAGTTTTTCAACTTCATTTAATATTTTTTTTATAGTATCCGAATTTTTCGCAAATTGGGATACAATGCCACTACAATTTCAAGGTGTTTGGCCAGGCAATTGCTTCAGCAATTTCATCTGCATAAAGATCTAGTTTTGTTTTTAGATTTTGTTCAGAAGGCACTTTTCCGTTGAAGGCTTCGATTACAATATTTTCCAACGATTCCAGAGTGTCAAGATCTGCTTAAATGTACAATAAGATTTACAAAGTGCCAGTTTACACTAGCTTCACTCAACCGACTCACCGAATGTTAAATCAAAGTTAGTCGGTTGAGTGAAGCTGGTGTAAACATGCAAAAATAAACAAAAAAGTAAAATATCAACCTGTTTGGTCGAATCTAGCCGTTATCTCATTTGAGAGAAGATCAAAAATTTCGAAATAATCTTTTCGTAGCCGATCATATAATGGTAACTATACTGAAGGAACCGGATTTGATGTTTGTTCAAAGCGTCGAGGTGGATTTTCATCAGCTTATTCACAGTAGGGGCTTTCGCATGGTCCAAAACATGGGACCAACATGGCAGATTGTACAACATGTAGTACCATGCGTAAGCTAAAACGAAAGTCGAAATTTTTGGTTTTTTTCTGCCGATTGTACAATATTGTACAACTATGTAAAATTACTGCTCAATTGTTAGGGCATCTAAAAGTTGCTTAGCTATTAGCCGGATGTGTTCTGCTTGAGAGCTTGCAATTAATGATGTTGCTTTACAAGTTGGATCGTTCGAACGCTCAATCAAATAGTCCCATTAGTTTTCCATCTAACTTATCGTACAACATGTCGTCCAATAAGTGCTGTTCACATTTCAAACCGCTCATCAAATCATTTGTCAAATCGTTTGACCACAGAAGTGTTCTTCAAATTTTTCGTCAAATTTCATTTTATCTTGAACACCGAAGTAAGCACATCGCGATGACGGAAAAATTTTAATACCTTTTGTTATTAAAATCGTATTGGAAGAAGAAGAAATTATTTTATAAATTATTATAAATTGTTTGCAACAGTTATTTATTATTATTTTTATATTATTTTCTTCCGCTCCTTCTTTTGCCGCGATGTGCACAGGTTGAAAACTTTTTTGAACTGACAAAATCGTACTACACGATTTGACGAGTGTTCACACTGGTCAAATCGTTCGGCAAATCAGCAGAAAAATCAAAAAATGTTGATTTTCATCAAACGATTTGACCAACGATTTGATAAGTGTTCACACTCGTCAAATCGCCATCTGTTGGTCAAATCAATTGTCAAATCATTTGATGATCGATTTGATTTCGGTTTGAAATGTGAACAGCCCTATATGGAAAGCCCCTAAGAACATGTCAAATTTTTTCTTACCAGAGTTGCAAAATTAACAAGCATTAAGCTACATACTTAAGGGTGCTTTTAAACTGAAGTGGTGGGTTTGCAATAGAAACTCTAGATTTTGTTCTATCTTTTTGCAAACACAGAGAAAGAAAATGGTTATCCGCAAGCATGCTTATGAAGAAGAGAGAAAGAAGAGGAAAATATATACTACAAAAATATTATCGTTGTAAAAAAAACTGATATTTTTAATAACTTTTGAAGTTTTCCTTTTAAATTGTTTATCTAGCTAAAAAAGTGGGGGGCAACTGCCCCCCTTTCCCCCCGCTTCCGACGCCAATGATATTAGGTTTAAAAATTATTCTTCAACACTGTTTTTAGGTTATCGATAGGTTATTATTTTTAGTGAATTTTGAAAAAGTGTTCCTACATTATTGCAAATAAGATAATATAACTAAGATAATTATTATAAAAAAAGATAAAACAAGATAAGATAAGACAATAATAAGATTGCACACGACTCCGCCGATGTCCGGATACAAAAATTGTTGCTAACTTGACCTTGTTTGTCTTGATAACGCGATATTTATAATATTGCTAACTTGACCTTGTTTGTCTTGAAAATGCAACCCTGCTTTGCTGTCTCGTATTATCGATTTGACTTAACTTTTTTATTATTTTTATACTTTTATAAAATTATATACCTTAAGCAATTTCTTCAAACTTTTTAATTTATTAATAATACTTGATTTCAATCAAAATCATACTTTATATTTCTGAATTGTATTCAATATCTTATTTTATAATTTTAATTTGCTATAAAACCTTCTAAGGTTTAGCAATCGAATAAAAAAAACAAAAAAAAAAACAACAAGTTTTTATGAAATGATTTAAATAAATAGTAGATATATTTAATAAAAGTCAATTGAAATACCTTCACTTGATTTCTACTTTATATTCCAATAGGACAAACATCTTATGCTTTATTAATTAAAAATTTTTAATTTTTTATATTTTTTTCTAAAAATTTTCATAAAATGCAAAATAAGTTTGGTTGCAAAGTTATAAATATAAAAGGAATTATATTTATACGTCAATGGCTCTCGCAGGTAGCAGAATTGTACATTTGAAATTATAATTATTTCCTATTTTTTCCCCGATTTTCTACAAAAAAGACACGATTTTTTAAAATTTCTGTTTAGAAGTCCGCCCTTTTGTTGTATTTTTATGAAAATGTTTAAATCTGCTACCTATTAGAATGACAAGCCTACAGAACAATATTATATTTAAATTTGTTGCTTCAGTGACTTCAAGTGCCGTTATCACCGGGCCCTAACACACCATTTTAGTGTCCACTTTAGAAGTAAATAAATTAAAAAAAAAAATTTTAAAAAATTTTATTTTTTTGTACAGCTGAAGACGTTTATAACAACATATCAAAAATTGAAATAATTGCATTTTAGTTTTTTATAAAAAAAAATTCCGAAATAAATTTGGCTAGACTAGGCACCAGACTACATCCTTAAATAAGCTCAAAATATAAAAGAACAGATGGGTGACATAAAAAGAAATTATTGGATCTGCTTTGTCTCTTTTTTTCCCCTTTGATCTGTTTCTCTAATGAGAAACCAAGCATAGTAGCCCATCATGGACTCGTTCCAGGAGCCTGTGTATCGGCGCTCCAAATTTTTCATTTGCCTGTGAAATCTTTCTCCACGCTCATCGCTTTTATAACCAATATTCGTAGGGAAAAATATTGTTTATTTCAAAACAAATACTTTATAGGTACTTACCTTGTAGAACACAAGGCGTTTTCAGAAAGTCAAGATTTATTTTTTTTTGTATTAATCGATTTTGTAATCGATTTTTTTCTATTTTCAGTCAGGTAGTTTTTACACTTGTACTAAGTGACAGATTTTTTAAGTTGTGTGTCATTTTGTTGAATATACTTAATAAAATTTACTTCATAAAAAAATTATGAAACCATATATTTTTTTTTTATTTTTATAACTTTGTAAGCAAATTTATTTTCCATTTTACGAAAATTTTTTGAAAAAAAAAATAAAAAATTCAAATGTTTTCATTAATAGAGCCCAATATGTTTATCCAATTGGAATATTATGTAAAAATAAATTAAAGGATTTTTAATTACCTTCAATTAAATCTACAACTTATTTAAATCAATTCGTAACAACGTGTTTTTTGCAATAACGTGGGATCACCTTTTCGAAATTCACTAAAAATAATAAACTATCGATAACTTAAAAACGGTGTTACAAAACTATTTTTTTAACCTAATATTTGGAATCAGCGTTCGGTTTTTAATAAGAATTGCCTTATGTTTAACACAGATCAGAATGGCTGTCGCATAGTGTTATTATTTTTTTTAAATTATTTCTAAAGATGTCCACAATATATAGGTAATTTAATATTTATACTTTATTTTCTCTTTAACACTTTCAGTGGATTTGCCCAATATATTGGACACGTCAGAAAATAATTTTTATATATATTTTGCAACGCTTTATTTTAAATAAAATCATTTGGTTCAGTGAAAAAAAGATGAACCAACATGATTAAAATAAATTTTTTAAAGATATATTACATTAAAGTCAATTGGATTTTCGATTTTGTGCCGAAGAAAAGTAAAAACATTTTTTGGCCTTTTTTATAAGAAAAAATCAAACGGACCAAAATCAAATTTTTTTTTTATCTTTTTATGGCTTTAATGAAAAGAATATTTTGAGAGTTTAAAAAACAAAGATCTAAAGGGTTAAAAAAATCTTCAAGGGAAAAAAAATTTTTTGTGTCGAACAGGAGTAAAAAAATTTATTTTTTGTACAAGCTTGCAAAACGTAAGTGGGCAAAAATCAAAGGTAAGTTTTTTTCATCTTTCTGATAGGAATATTACCTCAAAAAAATTTATTTTGTTCTTAGTGTAGCCTAGCCACTGAAAGGGTTAAAAACAATTTAAAATCTGGGATAGTTGTAAAAGTCACCCAACCCACAGAAAGTCTTATGTTTTTGTTTTGATAAATTACATATTTTGGTAAATATTTTCAATGTTTTGGTAACATTTTTTTTATCATATGTTTTTGTACAAAATTGAAAGCATTTCAATGCAACGTTTGTATTGTTTATATTGCGTTTTTAAAATGTTATTGTTTTGCTTCTTTTCATAAGATAAGATAAGATGATGTGCCGAAAATTGTTGGTAAACAACTCTCATAATGAAGTTGTAAAAAACATTTCTACAGTATCAGCGTCTTCTGTAATTTGTTATCTTGACGAAAGGTTATCAAACCATTAAAATTTCAACATTTTTATTTAAATTAAGTTTTAAGATAGTAACATGATAGAGTTTCTGAAAAAAGGCTGCAAAATTTATTTATCTTATTCATTCATCTGAAGTTTTAAATGCTTTTTTTAACATAATTATATACGTTTCAAGATTACAGAATACAATTTTTAGCTCATTTTGCTCCACTTTATAACGGTTCATGAATAGAAGGCGAAAATTATGTTAATTTTGGTGTTTTAGGTCGTAAAGTCAGACGATTTTTTGCACGGCACCGTGATAAGAAATAACCTGAAATTTCATAACTAACCAACTTATGAAAAATTGAGAAAAATTGCACTCCCCCTCATCAATATTATTCAATTGACGAACGATTCACTTTGCTCTCCTCAATCGTGAATAAAAAACTTGAGCGCTCTTATCAGGCCGGTAAACAAGGGGGATGTTAGGAGTTAAACCTCCCCTTAGGGTCTAGAAAGTATAAAAATCTAATAAATATATTAGCATTAAGGTAGCTACAATGCAACAGCGTAAAAAGTTGCAACCCACTTCAATTTTGAACTGAATTGAGATCATAGATAGCTTTCAGATCATAGATAATATAAGGACTTCGGCATACATTGCGATTTTATGTTCGGGCAGGGTTACGATGGTGCGGCTGTCATGAGTGGTACACTGCAACGTGCACAAACGTATTTAGCTAAAGAATAGCTACAGTATGCTGTTATTAAAGCTTAAAACATCGCAACCTAATTTCGAAATACCACAATATCGCCTCACGCATTTCAACTTATAAAAACAATACAAACTTTTGATTTTCAAATTGCTATTAATGTGGTCGCAGTTCCAACTAAATACATTTGTGATCAAGATTGATAGAGTTGCTAATTTAAAATATTTAAAATTTCTATATTAATTAGTACTGATTTTTTTTTAAAACGAAAATCAAAAATATTTTTTAAAATTATTGAAATCATTTTAAATGATAAATATAGTTTTTTTTTAAATTTCTTAGGATTTTTTTTTTATTTTTGTGTTTGAAATGCCCAAACACAGGCACTTTGAGGATTTTTGAAAAACATCAAGTTTGAACAGTTTGATCCGAGTTTTGTTTTTTGTAATTTTGTTTTCACAAAATAGCTAAAGACGATGCTATAGCACCCCGTTATGTCATTTATTTTTAATTTTGCAGTTTCGTATTTTCGGGGGTTCTAGGATTTTGGTGTCTGTTCAAAAGGGCTTATTTCGACATTGTATGAAGTTGAAAATAAACTGAAAAAGTCTAGTTCTTTTTGTGTGGTTAATGGTTAATGGCGGTAAACCAAAAATTTTAATGGTTTCAAAGTTATAGAGATTTCAAATTTAAAAATATGTCCTTTTGTGCAGTCACTGAAGAAACAGACATTTTTGATAAGGTTTTTAAGATAAACGCAACAATAAAATATACATAAGAAATTTTCATAGAATTAATTAATTCACTAAACAGGTAAATGCCTTATGTTGGGCTCAATACGTTCACATACTTCGTCGGGTTCTCATTGTAGTAATGAGGATTCATTGAAGACTTTTATTCATTGAATAATCAGTTTATTACCTTAAAGGGAACTTGTAATTGAGTCTTTAAAAAAATTTGATAAGACCGTTTGATAAAATATTGTACAAAAAATAAAAACTTCTATGGAAATTAGTCCCTTTTGTTTAAATATCTTCAAAAGCAATTTTTCAGTATGCATATTTAGGCCCTTTTGAACAGAATCATAAACTTTTATGCACAAAATATTGGAAAAATTTACGATTTTCTTAATTTTTTTTGTGCAAATAATAGGATTAAATATTTTAAGTGCTAACCATAGTAAAAACAGCTTTTTTTCAAAAATGTTAAATAGGAACTTTTTAACAGACACTCCTCATTTGTATTAAGTGCTTCAGAAAATATTTCAACAACATTTCATTGCAATTTCTCAAATTTGGATTTTTACAATTTTTTTTTTATTGAAACAAGAAATAAAATACATTTTTTCGAAAAGTAAAATATCACAACTCTGGTACTTTTCATCCGGTTTTTCTGTTTATAAACTCTCATTTTAAAGAACACTTACATTAAAAACGAAATGCATACCTGTTTTAAAAAAAAAATTACTTCAAGAGATGTTTTGGACTCTTGTTAAACGCTTCTCCATTTATTGGTCTTTTGAGCTAGTTTTAGAAGTCTTTAAGTGAATAGCATGAAACTTTATAGATTTTATTTTTATATCAAACCGACTATTTTAAGTCTATGGCGTCAAAAATTTGATCTATGGGGGAGCAAAAATACATATAAAAATTCCTTTTAATTTATCGATATCAAAAACTATCAATATTTTTTACCCCCCTTGGTAAATCCTGGCTACGGGCCTGGCTCTTATGTTAAATATTCAGGGTGATCAAAACTTGTTCTTCGCTCTCTGTTATCTGCAAGTGATCTTGTTAACTAAAAATAAATACGTGTTTTATGATGAACTATATTTTTTGCGTTTTAAAATGAAATATGTAAGTACTTAATAACCCTTTTAAAATGTTCCTTTTTGTTTTTTATCTTAGTTTCTTTTAATTTCATAAAATATAATGATTTCTTAAGTTTTTTTAATAAAATATATTACTAAGAAAAATACTTAATATTATTGATTTAAATCCTTTCAATTTATTATGTGCGAAGTGTTTAACTAAAGTTTTGCATCAAATGAAATCGAGCGATTCAATGAGTTTATCATTTCAAAATTCACGAGCGATGAAAACTCAATATTTCTCATCAACACGACGCACAGTGGGGTATTGAACCCTTAAAATTGTGATCAAATCACCTAGCAGACGGAGGGAATTTTTGACTTTGTGTTTTAGTTAGAATGGGTCCAAATATGAAAAAAAATTTCTGTCCGTCCGTCCGTCTGTCCGTCTGTCCGTCTGTCTGTCTATCGACACAATTAAAGGTGTAATTTTGAAGCTATTGTAATGAAATTTGGTATTTAAGCTTGTTTCTAAAATATAAAGATTAGAATCGAAAATGGACCAAATCGGATAAAAACCACGCCTACCTCCCATACAAAGTGACTTCATTCAAAACGGTAATATCTCTTTAAATTCCACAAAACTTCATATATCGACTTTTTTTGGTATATAAGCTTTGACATTTAATATCCGCTTCAAGTATGAAATTCAACCAAATCGGATGAAAACCACGCCTACCTCCCATACAAAGTGACTTTATTCAAAACGGTAATATCTCTTTAAATTCCACAAAACTTCATATATCGACATTTTATTTGTATATGAGCTTTGATATTTAATATGCGCTTCAAGTATGAAATTCAACCAAATCGAATGAAAACCACGCCTACCTCCCATATAAAGTGGCTTTATGAAAACCGTAAAATCTCTTAAAATAACTTACTTTTAGTTTTTTTTTGGTAACATATCACTTATATTTGTTGTTTAAAAAAAAAATAGACTTCCACTGAATTCACAACTTTATGCTTACATACGAGTATGTACCTAAAAACACACATTTTATAAGCCTAGACGGGAAAAAACATTAAAAATACGAACTGGGGTAATTGATAGCAAAAAGTGTGATTACTAATACTAAGAGTCAAGCCTCTTAGTAACGAAATTTATATTTTTTAGTTAACTAACAATTAGAAAGTATAAAAAGCATCACAAAACCATTTAATATATGGAACTTTATTTTTTTTCCTTAATATTAATGAAATACATATGCAATACAAAAATATTGCTATTCTATTACTATTCTTCGGAATAGTGATATAAACCAAAATATTTCGTACTTTTACCCCTCTAATAAACAAACTGAAGCTACATCACTAACTGTTGACGTTAATTATATTATTAAAAAAAAAAACAAAACATAAAAAATCACTAACAAAAACAACATGAACACAGCAACGTACACACAGCACAGAGTACCTTTACCCTTCCAATAAACAAATAGTTGCTTCGCCACTTGTTGTTAACCTTTATTAATTTATTAAAACAAAGAAAACAAAACAAATAAAAAATAACAGCAAAAACAACAATAGTAACACTAACTTTATGTACACATTTCAATTTTTCGACTATTACTTGCATATATGTATTTCAATTGCATGGGCATGAAAAAAAGTTTTTCTTAAAAACCGCAGAAAACTTGCAAACTTTTTTTTTTTAACTTATCACTTATATTTGTTGTAACAAAACAAAAAAAAAGAGTTTCACTGAATTGAGTGGTATTCACAACTATATGCTTACATATGTACCTAAAAACACAGATTTTATAAGCCAGCACGAGAAAAAACATTAAAAATACGAACAGACACTTTTTGTACTAATATATTTCATTTGACGTTCCAAAAATACCTGAGGTAGAAGGTTCCATTGCTCAAAGAATTTTACTTATTTAATTTTTCAAGAAAAACCACTTGGAAATATAAAAATTTTTGTGTTTTTTCTATGCGCGCACCAAAAGTAAAGAAAATGTCAAATTTGCAATCGCAGTGCACGGATACCGTTGACTTTTTTTAAATTTTTCTTTCACATAGTGATGTAGAATTCTATTCTCTTTCGAACGATACCAATCATGGTTGGGTAGCTTCGATTTGATTTTTTTAATTAATCACACAAATTGGTATGAAATACCCCAATGTGCGACGTCGCTGTTTTCAAATTTCTCAGCATACAATCCCACGAACGAGGAAAGCAGCTGAAGAGTTCAAAGAAGAGTGAATATTTTATCCGCATACGCTCTGAATATTTTAAAATGATAAACTCATAGCAAAGATAACTCAGAGGAGTAGAAATGTGTTTTAATGGTGATTGTTTTAGAGTTTGCTTATGTTTGAGGTCCCATGTTGACAAAAGTTCCCGAATAGCTTTTGATTTGTGTGTTGCCATGGTTTTAGTATTGGGTTCAATTATATTTTTTAAAAAATTAAAAATTTTGATGATTTTGGTTGTGTGATTTGTTTTCTCCACACATCTATTTTATTTTAGAATTATCAATATTGTCTCCCTACACCTTCCTTGGAAGTAAAATAAGCAACACTTTGGTGTTTTTATTCAGTTTTTGTATCATCAGAGCATCGATAGCTTTCGTATGACATGCAATGTTAAGAAATATATGAAGGTACATACGAAAAGGTATCGATGGTTGACAGCAAAAACATCACTGAAATCATACTAAAGCATCGATACCTACTACTGCTGAAAATAACAAAGAGTAACAATAAGGAATAACAATAGAACACAATTTTTACTACATCGATTTTAACACATCAAAACATAAAATCAATAAAAAAAATTATGAAAATTTAATTTAAAAAAAAATATTAACAAAGACCTTATATCATATGACATATTATTTAAATAAAATTTGTTCATACAAATAAACATGATAGCAATATGCATACATTCTGTGGCAATGTTAGGAAGAGTAGAAAATTTTAACACAAATTTTTATGAATGACTAAATCATTAACTATTCTAACCATTCTTTAGGAATATAAAATGGAAGCATTCTTTTCCTATGACATAGCTGTGTAAAAAATATTGCTTTCTGGAATATATTGTCTATAGAGGCTTTAAATTCTAAAGCACTTTTCAATGCACGACTATCACGTGTTGACATTATTTCTCTTTATCAATAGCAGTATACCTCTAGTAAAATACTCAATCAAACAAACACATTTCACTAATGAGCTGTCAGATTAGTTTTTGTCCACACTCAACATAAAATTAAGTTCATTCAGATTGGAATGTTATGATTCTTGATAGAAGATTTTTTTTTTTAACAATATGTTATTGAAAGGTTCAAAATACGAAAATATTCCGATATGAAATTTAAGATAAGCAAAATTTTCACAAATCAGGTGCAAAAATTCTTACTGTGTTTGAGTGTATTTTTCTTGAGTATTGTGACAATATATTTATAAACAGTAACTATTTAATCTCAAGTATAATCTTGAAAACACGATCACATCTTCAAGAAACACTACAAACAAGTGCATTATCGATCAATCTGAAGAGCGACAAATGGCAAAGGAACCAAGCATGTTGTGACGTAAGCATGAGTAATGAATATCTTAATCGTGACTGCAAAATGCCACTGATTTCTAAAATTTAAAAAGAAAAAAATCGAAACTATAAATAGAAAAAAAAATAAATTAAAAAACAGAACAAGCTTTAAACAAAGCAATTAAGAATGCTTGGCAATTAATATAAGCAAATTAGCCAAATATGCAAAATTATCTAATTGCTATTGTCGAACACAAGACAAGAACAAAAACAACAACAACACCTCACCTAAACAACAACAAAGTCAAATAACACTTTAAAATCGCATTATTATGATTAACTGTTGATTCCAGATTCAATTCGAGTTTGATTCGAAACAAACTTATTTGAATATAAAATTGCGAGCGTGCATGATTCAAACTCTATTTTTATATTAGCAACAAGCTTCTCGCTGCTGGCCAGCAGTTTCGAAGCTCTTTAATTATGTTCAGAATTAATAATTTTGCTCCAAAGGATGTTGTGACATACACAAGTTTGTAAGTTTGGAAACCTTTTTGCATATTTTTTATATACTCGAAAGTAAATAGCAGCAATAAAATTAAGCATTAATTTGTTTTTATTGGAACTTTTTTGTGGGTTCATCAGCGTGCAGAATATAAATTATAGCTTTAGTAGCACTGACGTCATGCTGAAAGCCAAAAATAGCTTAAAGCTAACTGTTTAGCAAAAACAAAGCTTAAACCTAAAAAAAAACAGTCTAAAACTAGTTGAATAAGCCGCAGATTGTGAGCGCGATTAGACGCTGAGAACGTGCGCGTGTCGCCAGCAGCGGCTTGTTTTATTTAAAGCCATACGAAATTTTAATTGTTACTATTCTTTTTGTTATTTATGTCATTTTTTGCGCTTCACCAAAAAGCTGCTATAAAAAATAATTTTAAACTTTTGGGTTCGCTTCTTTGCAAAGTTTCAAGTTATGAAAAAGATTTGCTTGGGATATTTTATTTTTTGCCAATCGGCTTTTTGCTTTGATTTTGTTTTTTGTTTTTTAATTATTTGCTGTTTTCTTATCGTTCATATAACTAAACGCAAAATATTCTAAACTGGTTCTATTTTCCAGTTTTTAGATAACAAACACATTGTTGTAAGTCAAATTAGGCAAATTTATTTGCCTGGTAAACAAGGAAGTTACAAATTATCACTTTGCATTTAAACCATGTTTCATTTGTTTTAATTTCCAGTTAATAAGCATAATAAGAAGAAAAAAAAAACACCACCATCACAAAATTTTTGTAAACAAAACAATAAATGGACTGGTAATTGTTTGTTTATTTTGTAAATGTTTTTTTGTTGTAACACTCGCAATCACGCGGCGTATGAGTAACGTCTAACCGCAATTTCTAGAGTAGTGGGTAAACTGTCTTCAGTTGTGTGCTTTGCGCGTGGAATTTAATCATTTTCACTTTAGTTTTAAGCAAAGAAAATCAAACAGAGACATTTTTACAAATTCTAAGATATATTTTTTTAGGTTCCTCTCATTTGATTGCGTTAAAAATAGAATAAATTTCTAATAAAATTAATACGACGTAGTGTGCATATAAATGACAACCACTGCGATAGTTTTTTCCAATACCGCAGATACTTTTATTGTTTTCACTGTCAGTTGTGTTGCGGTGAGTGAGTAAGCAAGCCACAGCTTCATAAATAAGCAAAAAACAAAAACATTGCAACAAGAACGAAGATGAAAAATTGAGTGAAAATAATAAACATTCTAATGCATCATTCTAAAAATCGTTGAGTTCAACGAAATTTTAAGTATTTAAGAGGTATTTCCGCATGGAATTCAAATAAAGAGGAAAATAGTTTTTCACGAAAGACTTTTGTTTATGGACGATTTGTTTTGGAGGATAAAATAAGTTTTCTAATGAAAGAAAAGGTAATTTAAAACCATTAAAAACTTTTTATAACACAAAATCAGTTTTTAAATCATAATGGGCTTTTTATATTTGACCAATATTTTATCTTTTAATATTACAAAACGAAGTACTTTTTATTAATAAAGTAAAATATAAATGTGAAGCTTTTTTGTAGTTTTTTAGTTGTTGGTGCTGAATTGTTGGTTCTTTGTGAAATGTTGGTTTCTGAATATTGAACACAAAACAATATTTTTTTTCCTTTTTGCATTTTACAATGCTAAAAAATAACATGTTTTTGAGGTAATTCCAAATAAGTTTATCAAGCTACAGGTTGCCACAACAACAAGTTTTTTATACATAACAAACCAACAAGCAGACTAGACAGCTGTTTCGTTGGTCGCTTTATCAACTCTTCAGTAATCTTCTGTGGATCTTGCATTTAACTTACTTTGACAAGCTAATATGCTCAACTTCTGCTTGACAAAAGTAGAATTATAGGTGCTTTTTGCCTTTCAATGCAGTGTTTTTCTACTATTTTACAAAAAATCAAAAGTGACTACATTGATTCTCACGTTTCAATTGAGGCCCCAACATTTTGTAGCGTAACGAAGGTTTTTGAAAGAAGATGTTGCTTTCTTAGGCCGCGTTCATAGTGAACGATTTTTGCCGAGCTGAACTGAAACTCAAAAACGCACTGGTACAAAAGAGATGCATGACTTGCGTTCTCTATTGCTCCAATGTATTTTTCGGCTCGGCTTCGCTATGAATGCGACCTTAGGTTGGGCTCGCACCAGTGTTACATGAAAAACTTAATTTCCGTAAAGCATTTAATGTAAATATAGATTAACCCTTTCAATGGCTAGGCTAAACAAAGAAGAATATAATTTTTTGAGGTTATATATATATATATAGGTTATATATCATTTAGGTCCTAAAGAAATTAAAAAAATATACCTTTGATTTTTACCTGCGCTACTTTCGTTTTCCAAGCTTGTACAAAGAAAAAATGAGTAACGGAAGTCAATGACAGCTATGGTTTTTGAATAATTTAATTGGTTACATTGAAATGCAGGTTTGTAATTTCTTTAAATGTAGAGTGTTTAACAATTTTATTCAATTAGCCGTTGTACCCATAAGATGTTAACAAAAAATCAACAAAACGTCGGTACGAAAAATGAATTAAAATTGTTTTAATTGCATTAAAAAATTTGAACTCAAAGCCTATTTTTACAAAAATACAATTTAATAAACCCATTTCCGGCGGCTCCTTTACTACCGGGCCAAAATCGATGAAACTTCACCCAGAGTCTATATATGGCCCTAAACTTTGTCTGGCAAAATTTAAAATTTTTACCTCCACAGGGCTGGGCGGTGCATTTTTGCACCACTAGCTGCATCACATACCTTAACAGCCGTACTTGCCCATTTTAAAAGAGCAAACGGGCTCTACATTTTGTTAAACATAAAATTTAAAACTTGCAATACTTACTATTGAAAAGCAATTTTCGATATTGCGATTTAAAATTTTTCAGAAATTTTCAAAAATAAAAAATTTTAAAAAAACCAAATATTGCTACGCGCCGTGGTCGTAAAATCCAAGTAAACGACCGAATCGACTCAAACCAAAAATAACGTATACTGTCAAAGGTCCATACTAACATAAGCTCTACAGTGCCGGGTAATATCACTTTCGCGTTCACCTGGAGAAAATTCTAAAGCTACTGGTGCAAAAATGCACCAATAGCTGGAAATGGGTTAAAATTGATCTCAAAAACACTTCTTAAAAATATTATTTTGCTCCTGTGCGGCACAAAATCTTTTTTGTAATCCCTTGAAGGTTTTCAAACCTTTAGATATTTGTTTTTTAAACCCTCTTAAATTCTTTTCATTCAAAAATAAAAAGATAAAAAAACTTAAATTTAGCTTTTGTCCGGTTGATTTTTTCTTATATAAGGCCAAAAAAAGTTTTTTTACTTTTCTTCGGCACAAAATCGAAAATCCAGCTGACTTTAAAGCCAAATATATCTCTAAATTTATTTTTCTCATGTTGGTTTATCTTTTTTGATGGAACCAAACGATTTGATTTAAAAAAGTGCAAAGTAAATAAAAAAATTACTTTCTGACGTGTCCAATATGTAGGGCAAATTTACTGAAAGGGTTAATATTCTAAAACAGAGCTCTTGGGTTTAAATAAGGAAATTAATTTTAAATAAAATTTTTGTGAAAGAAATAAATTTTAAAATCTTAAAATTCATTGAAAACTTGAAACAATATTTTGCATTAATTATAAATTTTCTACAATTCGTCGTTTGAGAAAATAAATGTCGTATGTGAAAATTTTCATTTTTGAAATTATTGAGAAGAATAATTCAAAATTTAGCGGAGCAATATTCTTCAGAATTTCAGGCCTTGCAGAATTTGCAGACACATTTCACAATAGATTAGGAAATTTTTGTGAACTTACCGCTAATTTTTAGAATTTATAGCACCTTCTTCTGCTCAATATTCTCAACAGTGCAAATTTTCACGTACGACATTTATTTTCTCAAGCGACGAATTCTAGAGCAGATCACTTGAGTTAAAACAAGAAATAACATTATAACTCAAGATAATGTGAGTTTGAATTTTGAGTTGATAGGTCATTTGGACCATTTTAAATAACTTAAAGACTTACTTTGGAATAAAATTGTTTGGAAATAAAGTTGAATTGAGTTGATTTATCAATGAAAATATTTGGCATTTGAGTGCAAGCTGAATGAAAAAAGAATTTATTTGAACAAGGTCATTCGATCGGTTTTATTTTATTTTGAAATTGCCTTAATTAGGCCTGTTCTAATTTTTCCAGTAAGATACTAGAACACTGTTCTAAAGACTTTCCCCTATATGGGCATTTCTAAGCTGGCGTTACGTACGATTTGTACGAAAAAATATTAAGGTCAGGTTTTCGTGAAAATCGACCTAAAAACTCAATTAAAAAAATAATAAACTGGCCATTTCAGCCCTTGGAAGGACTTTGACCTAGCTTCTATTGATCAATTGTGTTGTGCGTGTTATTAAATTTTAGAACGCAAATGGTGAGAGCCGGGCCTACGAGTTCAACGCCGACTTCGAACGGCTTATGTTCTGAAGAAGCTTTTATTGGCAGTTTTTACTCTCTGAGGTTTGCCATTGTCTGCAGAGAGGTGACGACCGAACGGAAAAATTATTTCAATTGAAAAACTTTCTGTCTGAGCTGGGATTTAACCCTGGCTACCGCGGTTCTTTAGCTTAGGGTCCACGCTCTCTACCCACTAGGCTACGGTCGCCACTAAAAACTCAATTATTTGTTTTTTAATTTTTCAATAGCTTATGATGATTAGAATATGCTCCCAAAGTGGTTTGGTCGATAGCGATTGCATAAAAAAGTTATCGAAAGTATACGAAAGGAACCCATATTTTCATAAACGCACTCGAAAAAATCGTTAGTCAAATCTTAAAACGCGTGTTCTGAAATAATCATGTTATGTAAACTGGTCTCCACGATATCTCGAGAACTAATCTATAGATTGACTTGAATTTTTATTTTATTTTATAGTAAATAAAATTTATTGG
The DNA here is from genome assembly GCA_963920525.1 of Dichetophora obliterata. Lineage (NCBI taxonomy): Eukaryota > Metazoa > Arthropoda > Insecta > Diptera > Sciomyzidae > Dichetophora > Dichetophora obliterata. The sequence continues at coordinate 9,263,943 of OY986437.1, forward strand.
ATCCTGAAAAAATGTAAAAAATACAATTTGAAAAATGTAAAAAAAACGCTACAATGTGAGTTTGAAATTTGAGTTGATGGGTCATTTGGACCATTTAAATCAACTTAAAGGCTTACTTTGGAATAAAATTGTTTGGGAATAAAGTTGACTTGTCCGCCATTTTTGAGATTTTCAATTATTTATTGATATGATATGTTCAGGCTCCAATAAATCTATACTATTACATAAAAGGCTTCTCATGTATCTGCGACGATGCTAAACTTAAAAACTACTGAACCGATTTTAGTAATTCTTTATTTAATATAAAACTGCATGCTTAACTCAAAATCATGCATCCTTTTTTTAAAAAACCTTAAAAATTAATAAAATTTAAATGTATAAAATAGCCAAAAAAACCAAACATGCAAATCCTTGCTTCATTAAGACACACAAGCAGCACAAAGCTTTATCTCTCTTTTCCTCTGTTATGGTGTTTATCATTGTTTTTTTGTGGTGTCGGGTAGCTTTGCACATTCCCAGTGGTAAATGGACACATGAAGTAACCAATTATTTCTTAAATACAATGTAGCTGCGGGGCCTCCGAAATCCGTTTACAATTCTCAATTACATTTGTTTGAGCATGGCCGCTAAAACACTGATTACATCTACTTTACACAGTAAGCGATAATGTGATTATTGTCGCCCCTTCTTCCGCCCACAAATCATAATAAAAAGACTTAAATTTGGTACTTATGTTTGTATGGTTACTTTCGGCAACTGTACTAAAACCCACTTTTTGAGAAATCATTAAAATTTACTTCTGGGTTTGAGATAAGATTTTGGCTTAGTTTTTATGGTTACTGTCAGCAACTTTACAAAAGATTGGTTTCCACGCCCCCTTTTACCGCCCACAAACCAATGAAAATGCTTTATTTAAACGGTTTCGGTCGTATTAGACAAAAATTTTGTAATTTTGTTCATATGGTTACTCTCGGCAAGTGCACTAAAAATGGGCCTGTCCCACTTTAGTTACACTCACTTTTCGGGGCGTCAGCTTGGAGTGAAGCAAAGCGCGCTAGGATTAAGCTCTTTGATTTAAGCAATTAGTTTCGAGTAAGAGATGGTTTAAGGGAAATAATTTAGCCGCACCCCTTTTTACCGCTTACAAAACAACAAAAATGCTATATCTCGCAAGGTTTTGATCGTATTAGACTAAATCTCGTATTGATACTTTAGTTGGTATACAAATTTAGAAAAAATTGTACTAAATGAAAAAAAAGTATGGAATAAATTTTGTTTACTCTACTCATACTGCGTTAACTTTCTCAATTCGTTTTTATCGCTGATAAGGAGGCGTGACAGGTATAGAAAAGTATATATAGTCTTGACAAGCATCATCTGAGCCGGTTTCGCTAGGTCAGTCTGTCAACACGATTACAGCCCTAATTTTAAGGCTATCGTATTGAAAAAAACACAAAAATCAAGTTCAAGAACGAGCAAAATCGGATGGAAACTAGCCCTTTTTATCAAACAATAAAATTTCTAAGAACACCACAAAAATTTGTGCAGTTACTTGGTATTATGTACCAACACCTACCTCCCATACACTAAAATTATTGTCATGATTAAAAGTTTGCCCATAAACTTTGGGCGCCAAAAATGCAAAATGTAATTGAAAATTTTTAAAATCGAAAAAAACAACGCATCAACCTCCCACACAAAGTGACTTGAAAATGCCACAAAAACTAACTCCTAAACAATATAACAATATGAAAACTATTTAGTCTCTAAAAATTCTGCAAAAATTATTTTTAATAAATGAAAATTATGAACATTTGCTAAAAATATAAAAATTCACTTTGAGTTTGGAATTTGGCAAAATTGATAAAAACTTGTCCAATCTCCCATACAAAGTGACGTCATCAAAGTAGCATAACTTTTATAAATTCCACATTAACAGCATATTTAACACATAATCTTCCATATCTTAAACGTGTTCTGCGTTTGAGTTTTCGCAAAATTGGATAAACACCACAACCGTAATCTATACGAAGTGACGTCATCAAACTTTAAAAACATGCATAACTAGGAATATACTGTGGGGGTTTCTAAACTTCGACCCAGTCGAAGATAATTCTTTTTTGCTTAAAAACTAAAATTTATTTAATTTTTAAAGTTTAAGTTTTTTTTAAAATTAAAGTGAATGTGTTTTTAACAATTTAGTTCATAAATCTTATAAAAAAAATTACAAAGGTTTTTGTTTATGTTTAATTAATCATAAATGTTTTTATAATCACAAAAAGGAACACAAGTGATCTTATAATATTCATAAAATGAAATCAATAAAATCTATAAAAAAAATCATATAAACATAAAATTGAGAGGTCTTTTTATAATTAAAAAACTAAAATTTCTAAAAACGTGTGAATTTCTTTCGTTACCTTAATATAGAAAGCCCACTAACAATCAGGTTCTTCGCAGATGCCTTTAAGCCATCCACCCTAGAAAATTTTTTTTAAATATAAGTCAGGGTCTTTCTATGTTAAAGCTTAGTATGCTGTAGGAACGAAAAAATTTTCATAAGAAATACATTGAGATTTTTGACAACGAACAGGCAGCGAAATTTTTTTTCGCCAGCTAGTACGCTGAAGAAGCGAAAATTATTTCAAAATTTCGCCGTCGATTATTTGGCTCGTACATTTAATTGGCTCGGAAATTTGCCATTCAACAATAAAAAATAAGCAGTAAGTATGATTAAGTGTTGAATTTGTTATTTAACAAATTTATTGCTGCATTTATATAGTTAATTAATGTGTAGTCTTGCCTTTTATAGGATATAAAATTGCAGCAATAAAAATATGAATCTGTCAACTAGAACAGCAAGTGCTTTTTCTCCACATAAAAATTTTGACTCTACACCAAAATATGCCTAAAAATATTCGTTCCTACAGCATACTAAGATAAAGGCAACGAAAGAAATAAATGGGAAAATCTTTAAGTCAAATTTTAGAAATTTTGACAATATTTACAATATGAAAATATTTTGCTCAAATTAAATTAAATAAATTATTGCAATCTGCAGTCTGTTTCTGCAATTGGTTTTTATTAAAATTTGAAAATAAAATATTCGTTTAACATTTGCTTTCGAATAAGAAATTGCAAGAATTTCTTAACCCTTTAAGGCAGAGCTTATTTTTTATCAGCAACATTTTTCGGTGAAATACGCTGTGAGAATATGTTATTTATATTGCATATTTGAAATGTACTACTCATGTTGGTGGAAAAAATATTCGCTCTGCCTTATAAAGGGTTAAGCATTTTTATATAAATTGGAGAAAATAATTTTTATGTATTTTACAGAGTACTAAAATTCAGAACTAGATAAATTTTTTAATTCTTTTAAATCGTTTGCTTACTTAGAGTTCTAAATTCTGTGTTTTTTAAAGAGTGAAATAAAATGTACCAAAAACGCTTTGGTAGCAGGAAAGTAGGAAAAATATAAAATTGTACCAAAAAAGTACAATTGTACCGAAAATATCAACCCTGCTTGCACATACAAACATATGGTGATAGTAAAATTTTACAGGAGTGCAGAAAAACTGATTTTATATTGATAAACTATTGAATGGATTTTCAACTGAGCTGGACATTTATTAAAATAACATATTTGCTTTGTTACCAAATAAGCATTTAATGAAAAATCAAAATGAATAAATCAATCATGAATGATCAAAACGAAAATGAAGTCAATTTTGGCCTTTTGGCAATGTACAAGTATTGCACGTGCAACGACGAAATGTTGAAAAAACGGTGACAAAAGTTTAAAAATTTTACCGATTAAAATATAAATATTTTTCAGTTTTCGTTTCTGATTTTCGCGGTTCTGAATTATACTTGATATGTTTTTCTAGTTCAATTAAATAAACAAAACTATAAACTATTTGCACTTCTTCAAAGGAAAAAATCTGTCACGTATCGTATATCACTTAGCGTATCATATTATGGTTTGTATTAAAATAATAAAAAAAATTTTTCACAGAAACAAATTTAAATACATAACAACATTGTTCCTGATAATATTAGAATAACTTTGATAAAAAAACTCGTGAACACTTTGCAGATATTTTCGTTTGTATTGATGCTGACAAAAATCAGTTCTATAATTTTTTTTTAAAGGTCACTTTTCATTTATGCTATTTTTTAAACACAAAAAAAAGGCCAATTTTTGACGACCGTTTTGAAATAAATAAAAATTCAAACTTTTGGTATTTTAAGTTTATTTTTATTTTTAAAATTTTTTGACGTTTCGGAGTTTTTTTGACTCCTTCTTCAGGGGGAGTTTTAAAATAAACTTAAAATGCCAAAAGTTTGAATTTTTATTTATTTCAAAACGGTTGTTAAAAAGTAGCCTTTAAAAAAAAAAAACAGAAGAACCACTTCTATTTTTTGTATCTTAACGCCTCTTTTTTTGTTTGCTTATATCCTTGGATAACACTCTCGATAGCTTCCACCTTTTACACTAAAAATAGTACTCCTAGAGTGCTATCCAACAATCAAAACAGCACAAAAAAGTTAAAATTTTTCTTGCTTTTTTGAATTTTCAACAACAAAAAAAGCGCACTAACGTTACGTGCGCGACCATGAAAATGCCCATATGTATTTTATTTAGCTGCATTCGCCTCTAGTTCCTAGTGAAATATAGAAGTATATTCATTTCAGTTATTTGTATTCATAATTTTCGTACTCATATATTGGTATTATTAAGAATGTAACGAATTGTTAATTAAATACTACTATTTATTTTTTTTTATGTAAAATATCCTATTAAAAATGTATGAAATTTCTTCCGTTTGCTTAAGTCACTGTATTTGTTCACAATATTATATTCATAACAATTTTATACTAACATCTTTTAGAACTTGGTTGCTGACAGGCTTTCTAGTTAATCCTTTTCGTCCTCGCGTAATGCTTATAGATATATGTATATATTTTCTTTTAAACTTATATAATTTTGGCAATGTTTAAATAATTTTCACTTTTTATTTCGTTTTGTGATGAAATTTTATTTGCTCTGAAAAACTGTTTATTTCCTTTTTCACACTTGATGATCCTCGATCATCAACAAAATATATATATTCTAAACGCGCACACTTTTATTCGCGTTACTCACACCGTTCGCTGATCGTTAACAACTGAACTGAACAACTTATTCGCAGCAGAACAAAACTCAAAGCTCTGCAGAAATAACAGCAGATAAAATATTATTTTTTGCAGAATGTTTTGTCATTAACAGTAGACAAAATGAGAGGGAGAGAAAGAATGATTAAGTTTTAACAGCAAGCGGGCGATCCCCCAAACTGTAATGTAGAAGAAATTCAAATAAAGTGGGAGCTGTGGGAGTAGGAGGAGAGAGGCGGCTGTTAGCATGTTATTTTTGTGCTAAACTATTTTTTGCACTCAACTTTTAATTGTTAAGTATTTTGTATTAAGCATAACATTTTTAGGTATTCTGATGACGATGTCAAATTTGCTTTAAATAGGTTTTTCATTTTTTTCTAGGAATTTTAATTATGTGTTAATCCAACAGATTTTAACACTTTTTGCTCAAGATTGTTAGTCAAGTTTTTTTTCACAAGCAATTTGTTTATTATGCTGATGTAATGGATTAAAGTTGATAAGTGGCGTTTCATAGGTGCTACACTTTCTCTGTGGCGCCCACTCAGTTGTGAATGTCTCCCTCTCTCTATTTAGCATAATAGCAATAAGACTAGATGATGGGAGGTTTGTCTGGCTGTCTGCTCGAATAGTTGGCTAGAATAGTTTTGGTTTTGTAGGCTGATTCATGGCAGCGATCGTCGTCAATTGATTAGATTTAGCAATAATATTTATGCTTTTGCTTTTGCTGTTGTTGTTGTTGTTGCTGTTGGGATGCTGTTTGCAGAACAGTCAGTCGATCGATCAGCCTTCACTTGGAAGTCATTCGTCATCAAGTAGCCGCCGCTTAAAGCCAGATTTACATGCTGACTGTTACAAAGCAATTAATATAGACTGAATTTCAGTTGCTTGGACTTTGGATGACGAAATTTAATCGAGCAATAAACTATAAACGCTTTAAAAAGGGGTGACGACAGCAATATTTTTTTATTTTGGTTTTATTGTTGCTATTTAAGAATTTTTTTTTATCGATTTTTATTGACAGTTTAAGCATTTTTAGTAGCTTTTTATGTGTGTTAAACATATTTTAGCAGCAGAGGAGGGACTCGGTTTCTTTGAAACAAGCATATTGAATAACATTTATATGTGAAGGAGGCCACAGATTTATTCAAGGGGCTGTGCAAGGTGTATATGAGATGAGGACTTTGAATAATAAAGCATTTTTATTATGCTTTTAATTTTATTGTTACTCCATTGAGCATTGAGCTACTGTCAACTTTGTCGGCATGATTTACATACAATTCATTGACATTTTTTTTTTGCTCCATTCAACTAAGTATTTTAAGGAGTAACCAGATAAAAAAATATAACGAGAAATTTTAAAGCATTGTGCAAGTCGTAAAATAATATTAATTATGCCTCATGACACACTCTTAAATTCCAATGATTGATAATAAAATTTCAATGCCAACGAAAATGTGTTGCATGCAATAAATATATATCGCATGTTAAACAAAAAATTTATTATGAAATTGAAAATAAGAGCCATTTTAATGTTCAAACATAAAATTTTTCTTAAATTTTAACACGAGTCTTAATTAGTTTGATGAAATAACATGGAAGATGAAAAATTACCGAAGAGCCAAACATAAGATCAGCCTTATTTTAAATTGGAACGAACGACACAAATAAATGTTGGACCCACAGCAACAAAATTAATTGCTGCAATTAAGGGTGACAAAAAAAGAAAAAGCGCAAAAACTTTAAGTATTCAAAAGCAACAAAGAACATTAAGCAAAAGAAATACTATACAACAATCTTCTCTCTGCAACAATAAAAACCGCTACACAAATAAATTTTAAATGAGATCATTATCTATTAAGATAGGGAAAAGAGTTTCGCAAATACGGCCGAAAATACTTCAAAATCGGACAAACATAAGCCAAAGCTGGAAGAATAACTAGCACGTGGAAAATAAACAAAACGCATTGTCTTGATAGAAGCAATTCCAGTTAGATTTCCAGCTAAATTTCGACTTAGCAACAGTTTCCAAAAAATTTTAATCATGCTGTTGAACGGGGTACTTAATGGGGGTACTTGAACAAAATGCGACAAACACAAAACTATGACGCTATCTTCAAATATTTTTGTGGGGAAAAAACCCAATCATATCCGCAACGTTTTGCATAAAGGGCTATCAAAAAATTATTCAATTAAAAATTCTGGGCATTAGCTTGTTTGGCAGTTGAATATGTAAATAAGCCTAAACATTGAACATTGGTATGAGCTAGAACATAAGTGTTGTTTTTTGAAAAGTGATTCGGCTAAATACTTTTAACATAAACAAATTTGCAACAGTAGGGTGAAGCTTGATCACTTGAGTGACCCCCAAATTTATGGGGGGAGAAAAGTTTGCATTATTTTAGTTTCGATGAAAAAATTTGATCCATTTGACTTCAAAACCAACTTCTAGAATTTTGAAGTCCATTGAAAAAGTGTAAGACGGTACCGCATTGATAACTTTTTTGTAAAAATTTCATTATTTTCTTGTTATTTTAGAAAAAAAAAAAATCACAAAAATCTTATTTTGAGAGTATTACAATCAAATCTAATGGATATTTTTAACCGACTTCAAAAAGGAGGAGGTTCTGAAGTTGGTTGGTTTCTTTGTTTTTTTTTTAATGTATGTACATCGATAACTCCTAAAGTACTTGTCCGATTGCCAGAATTTTTTGTCAGGAGATAGAGACATTAGGCGCGGAGGTGCCCGTCTAAAAAAGTCGGTGGTATTCGACACAGGAGTGGGGCAATATAAGAACAACTTTGTAGATCGAAAAATATTGACACTAGAGTACTGAAATTTAGTACAAGGGTAGGCACAATTATTAAAAGTTATGTTCAAAAAAGTGGGCGTTATTCGATTAAGGGCATGAAAGTATTAGAAAAACGCTCTAACTTCAATAATATTGACATTAGGGTACTGAAATAAGGTACAGGAGTAGGCATAGTTATGAAAATTTACTGTGAAGAAAGTGGGCGTTGTTGGACAAAAGGACGTGGCAATATAAGAAAAATACTGTATCTCAGTTAATATTGACACTAGGGTACTAGAAATTGGTATAGGGGTTGGAACAATTATTACAAATTACGCTCAAAAAAGTGGGCCTTGTTCGACAAAGGTGTAGCAATATAAGAAAAACGCCGTAAGTCGAATAATATTGACACTAGGATACTGAAATTAGGTACAGGGGTAGGCATAATTAGGAAAATTTACGGTCAAGAAAGTGGGCGTTATTAGACAAAAGGGAGTGGAAATATAAGAAATATACTGTTTTTCAGTTATTGTTGACACTAGGGTACGAAAATTCGTTACAAGAATGGGAAAAATTGCTATCATGATCTCTAAAAAGGAAGAAATAAAAGCTTTATAACAAAAAAAAAAAAAACCAACTTCAAAACCACTACAAAGTAAAAAATAATTCTAAATTACTTTTCACATTAATTCTTGGTCAAATTTGATAATTAATTTATATATAGTATTAAATTGGAAATCTTTCTATTATAATTTTTTTCTTTTTTGTATTATTATCATAAATATATTAATTTCTCCATTAATATAAAACATTTAAAGTTGGCGCTTATATAATCAGACTTTTAAAAAATAAACGCTCCGGCTTTAAATGTTTTTTTATTGATTTCATGATCATGGAGAAATTAATATATTTATGATAATAATACAAAATAGAAAAAAATATTTATAATATTAAGATTTCCAATTTTATACTATATATAAATAAATTATCAAATCTCACCAAGAATTAATGTGAAAATTAATTTAAAATTATTAGGTTTTAAAGTTGGTTTTTAATCTTTTGTTAAAAAAGTTTTTTCCTAACACCATGACTAATATAAACACAAAAATATAGAACGATTACGATAAAAGTGACATTTTTGCTAATATCGATCTAAAAATCATAATTTAAAAAAACAACATCACTGATACTTATGGAACAATTATTACATAGAGCTATTTTGTGCGAAAAATTAAGAAAACCGAAATTCTGAAACGAAAGTATTAAACGTTCAAACTTAACTATTTTTTCAAAATACTTCAAAGTGCCCTTTCGATTAAATTTCTTAATTTTTCATTAAATTCACACAACAACTCACACAACATATTGAGAAACTTCATGACAGTGAAAATTTTCACACTGGGAAGTTTGCCATGGAGAGTTTTTTGGAGCTCAGTGACTTGCAGGACTGCATCGCAAGTCAAAAGAAGGAGAGCGATGAGGAAAAGCTACGAAAAGCAAGAGCTTAAATTATTTTATGCATCGATGAAGCGATTTACGGCTGGAGTCAAATTATGCGATTTACCGCGATCGCGGCACCGCTCTCACGCTTCTTTTTCGCAAATGCGGCTGAAAAAGACTGAACTTTCAGTGAACTTTCTGAAGAAATATATTTGAATACATTCATTTATTTAATGTTTTTAATAATTTAAATACATGCAAAATTCAGTATTTTTCAGCCGCATTTGCGAAAAAAGAGCGTGAGAGCGGAGCCGCGATCGCGGTAAAACCCCCAGTAATTTAGCCCCAATCTAAGTCTTTATACAGAATCAGAAGACGGCAACTGATATCTGGAGTTTTTTTTTTAATTGATTGGAACCATACGTGAATTATCGATTAGGCGGAAAAATGTGAAAGACAATTGGAATTGCTTATAGCCGAGGCTAGTGTTATGCCTTAACCTCGGCAAGCATTTCCAGGCCTAAATTGTTCCTGTCCTTTAATTCCACATTTTCCACAATTTAGCTGTTGATTTTTTGTTTGAATAGTTTTTAAATGTAGGAAAGAACAAATAAAGTGAAAACAACCATGCCCAAACCCAGATTCGAACCGGGGACCTCAAAATTGATACTCTAGCGCACTCTTCACTAGATTCCAAAGGCCAACAAGTCCATTACAGCAAGTAAGGAATTGGTTTCAATATAAATGACGATTGGTTAGGTGCGACAATGCTGGCTGGCGCAAGGCGATGAGGTGCAAATAAGTATTTCGTACCAAGCGTGATGGGAATGGAAATATGGCTTGACATATGGCTCGTCTAGTGACCAAGGATTGCTCACAGCAATGCGTAATCGACTACAATAAAACTTATTCACTTGTTATGCGTAACACTTCCATTTGATACCTTATTGCCCTATCTGTGAAGCTTTATCTGAAAATTGATCAATTAGATGCTGTAACTGCATATCTACAAAGTAATTTAGACGAAGAAATTTTCATGCAGTTACTTTAAGGATGCAGCGGAGTTTGCAGCAAAGTTTGCAGGGACAGTGAAAAAATTTGTAAATTAGAAAATCACAGTTAAGGGTTAAGGCAAAGTGATCGGCAATGGAACATGCTATTGCAGAAAGCACTTAGATAGTTCGATCTTCAAAAGTCACGGATAGATCCTTGCGTATATTTTAGAAATGCTTCACAAATTAATGTCGCAATATATGTGGACGATATATTACTTTTTTCAATATCCAGCAGTTGGCGATCAAATCAAGGAAAAAGTAACAAGTACATTTAACATGAAATACTTCTTTCAGAGTGAGATCAAAACATATTGATGTGCGATCAATACCTCTTAATCCGCGATCGTATTAACGAAGGCATTGTAAAAGTTTTTTATATACCTACTGAAAAGATGGTCGCGGATAGCTTGACGAAAGTCGTTTCTAGCAACAAATCCAATTTTCGAACCAAATATATGGGTATAATATATTGTATTGAAGATTAAATTTATTATTCAGCCCTGAAGCGATGAAGCTGAGTCCCGTCGTAGTACGATATCGTAGAAACTGCGAAAAAGGCATCACTGAGTTCATTCGTAGCACCCAGGCGCGTACGCAGGAGGATTTTGGGGGTTATAACCCCCCCCAAATGAAAGAATTTTAACGAGCTTCGAGAAAAACACTCAGCATAACATGGAAAAAATAAAAAGATTCAATTTAAAACGTGAGGCTGAGAAATGAGGCTGTTCTTTTAATGAGTATTTCTAAAACTCATTGCTAAAACTCGGTATTTCTCGGCCAAACTTGACCTATCTCTTCCAACAAAACCGCTTTGGAACAACATAAAAAAACTTGGAGTTTGTAATAAAGATAACACTGACTGCACTTTAGATCCTGCAGTTCTTAATAACTTTTTTGTAGATAATGATGCTTCTTCTAATTCTAATATTTCACCCCTATTCGGTCACTCCTTGCAACAAACTTTTAGCTTCTCTCCGGTAGTTGAACTTGATGTAGGTAATAGCATATCGAAGATTAAATCTAATGCTTTTTCTGAAGATGGCATTCCCATCAAGTTTATAAAATTATTGTTGCCACACATTATTGGTCCTCTTACGCATATAATTAATTTTTGTTTTATGTCGTCTGTGTTCCCTGACTTATGGAAAGTTGCCATCGTTCTTCCTGTAGCAAAAAAGCAAAAGCCAATAAATGTCAACGACTTTAGGCCCATAAGTATATTATCGCCATTAGCTAAAGTCTGTGAGAAACTCATGGCTCAACAAATAACTAATCATTTAGTTGATAAAAATCTTCTATCCCCTTTTCAATCAGGTTTTAGGTCTGGACACGGGTGCTCGTCCGCTGTTGTTAAGGTCATTGACGATATACGACCGGAATATGATGCTGGCAATTTGACTTTACTTTGTTTGGTTGACTTTTTAAAAGCTTTCGATAAAGTAAACCATCAACATTTGTGTAGTAAGCTTAAGTATCTATTTGGTTTCTGTGATAGTGCTGTAAATCTTATGTCCAGTTATTTGTGTGATAGGTCTCAAAAAGTTAAAGTTGGTCAATTGTCCTCAGGGTATAAATCTGTCTTAAGTGGCGTACCGCAAGGGTCTATACTTGGCCCTCTCCTATTCTCTATATTTTTAAATGACATATTCTCTGTTTGCAGTCATGCCTCTATCCATGATATGCTGATGATGTTCAAATTTATTTATCTAGAAGAACAGGACTGGTTGATGACTTGTGTTGCGGTATGAATGAGGACCTCAACAGGTTTAATGAGTGGGCAAATAGCAATGGTCTTCTTCTAAACTCTTCCAAATCATATGTACTTCCTATCTGTAGAGATAAAACTTGTGTTAATGATGTCCCTGATTTGTTGATTGGTCCTAACAAGCTAACTGTTGTGTCAAAAATTGAAAATCTTGGTTTCTATATTAATTCTTCGCTTTCATGTGTTGATCATGTAAATAGTATTGTCAAAAAAGTTTATTATGTATTGCGTAATTTAAGAATGTCTGCAAGCGTGACTCCAGTTAGTATTAGGCGTAAGTTGGTTATACAACTTATTCTACCTGTGATAACCAACTCTGAGGTGGTATATAGTAAACTTGACTCTTGCTCCCAGTTAAAACTACAAATAGCATTTAATTACGCCACACGCTATGTGTATGGCCTTCGTAAATTTGATCACCTGCCTAGTTTCCGGAATGCAATACTTGGATGTGACTTGACTGCTTATCTCAACGCCAGAAACTGTATGTACCTTCATAAGTTAATTCATGAGAAAACACCTAGATATCTATATGAAAAACTCCAGTTTTGAATGTCCAGAAGAAGCCATGTTTTAATAGTTCCGAGGCACAACTCGCTAATATCTTCTCAACTGTTCTTCATCAACGCCATTAGGTTGTGGAATTCTCTACCACGAAGGCTTAGGGAAATCACTGGGAGAGGTTCTTTTAGGCAATCTGTTTTATCTTTTTTCTCTACTCTTTAGTATCTTTATACTCTTGTTCTAAGTTCTTTCTCTATTGATTTCTGTGTTTCACTCAGCCTATACATTATATTCTTAACTTTTAACTTACTATAGTTTTTACGAGCATTTAGTCATTATTGTATTAAAATTAAGTTACAATATTTGTCTTTAAAATGAGTTGTTATTATTATAAGATTTAAGTAAGTTAATCATTTTAATGTTTTATGTTGTACTATAAAAGAGCATAGCTCTTAGAAGTACTTATATTTTTAACTATACGAATAAATTGAAATTGAAATTGAAATTGAACATTTATTGTGAAAAGACTATAATATATAGACTTAAAATTTTTTTAAGTACACTGAAGGAATATGTGTTCAAATTTAATGGAACTGTTCATATTAAATGAATATGTTTTTAAATAGAGCTTGAAAAAAATACATCTATCTTAAACTCAGATGTTTGTAAAGTTCAATTAAAAACAAAAGGTTTTTTCAAAACAATGTTTTTAAAAAATCTTTTATAGCAAACATTTACAGTTTAAAATCATTTATTAAAAAAAAATTAAAACAAAAACTTTAGTATTGAAAACAAATATTTTAAAACATAATTTTAAAATATCGTTCTTAAATTAAAAACAATAAATTTAAACCGCAATTTTTTCGATTTAATTTTTTTAATTGTTTCGAGTTTTCGACGTCATATTCGTAATTAGTGACCCCGGAACCCTTCGAGTATCATATTTTAACTCCATTCGATTAAGTTTGGGTTTATTGCGGCTTAAAATATTTAAATATTTTAAACATTAAAGTAGTAAATTAGTTTTAATTTCATCTAATGTAAATTATTTGTAAAATTATTTTAAAAAATATTTTCACTCGATCAAATGTAAAATCGGGGTTTTTCTCAGCTTGGTCTCAATTGTAAACCAATTATTGTCAAAGATTCTACTGAACATACTTTTTCAATTCAAACTCAGATAGCGGCGTATTTTTTGTTATTATAAAGAAATAATAAGAGAAAATGATAAAAAAATAAATGAGTTTTTAGTTAAAAATTTAATACGGTAATTTAAATTTTGTTTTGTAGAAACACAAAAGCGTTAAATTTCTATTTTAAAATTTTTTGTTTAATTTTAAAGGATGTGTTTTATTCAGTGTAAATAACATAAAAATATATTCCAAAATGAATTTTTTTGTTTGTTTTTAATTGCATCTTCTTCTCGATAGGTGACATAAAAAAGCATTCCTTTTCAGCCGGCGTAAAGATATTTTGGTCCCGATTTATCGAGAAAAAAAATCAAAGTACATTTAAATAAGGATACTTGTAGCAACAACCTTTACAAAAATTATTAAGTTTTTCCTAATAGGAAAAATTTAGCACGACTTTTTAAAAAATGCTGTGATTTTCAACGTAATGTAACCAAACCACATAATAGTAGTTAAGGTTGTCGTTATCTTATTAATATGCACTTTGATTTTTTGTTTCCGATAAATTGGGACCAAAATATCTGGACACCGGCTGCAAAGGATTACTTGTACTTTGAATAAATGTATATTGAAAAAAAAATTGTTATTTTATTTACGTACGTTTTTACGCTATTACTTCTGAACCCTTAAAGAATCCTTTCATTTCATATCTTTGGAAAGGTAATGGAAAGTAACAAAAAAATGAAAATAATGAAAATGAAAAAATATTATAGCGCCTATTGCTGGCATGGTATTAAACTTTGAAATTAATAATGGGTCGTGTAACTGAAATTTTTTAAAAAGTTTAATATTTTTCCATTAAAATAAAATTTACAACGATACCCTATTTACGAAAATGGCATTTAAATTGACTGAGCAACGTTGTCTCAAAATAGATCCTATTTTGGCATTCACATGGCTATGGGTCCGCGAAAGAAATCTGAAAACCTCAAACTCCGGATTTGGTTTTCTAAACAATAAACTAATCTAAGCACAAAATTTGAGCCAAATCAGAGATGGTCAGTGCAACTGATATTACACTTCAATGTGAAATGGGCGACATATTGAAAACAATTTGTCTCCACTTTGACAAAATATGTTTAATGCAAATTTTTTTATAACATATTGTAAAAAATTGGTTATAAAACTGCTTGAAACATTTTTTAAAATTTTGAATGAAAAAGCATGCATATTAAAGGTATTGTTTCGAATTTAAAAAGTGATGATTTTTCCAGTGTATAAATTGATTTTGATCAATATTTTGTACCCCATATTTGTAGGCACTGCTTGAAACAGACAAATCGACTAGTAACATTTATATATCCATACGTAATATATCCATCAACAAGCCGATTCCTGAAGATCGGTGCAACGTTGCCGGTTTCAATCGCTTCAAGCAAACCCTCGTTTTCGTTGCTTCAAAGACCCAAAACATGCATGAGAAGTAAAACTGGACAAGAAAGGCTCAATGAGTTGGTTAACTCTTCTATATGTTCACTGGGATATTGAAGTGACCACGGAAGAAATTTTAAATGCATTAGCCCAAAAAAATATATACTATTATTATAAATTATATATATAAAAAAAAATTGGAATAAGTCAACACAAAAAAAAATTTAAAATCCCCCCCAAATGTTTTCTGGGTACGCGCCTGGTAGCGCCATTTGTAGATTTTGAAGTCATTTGTTACAACGTGTTTTGGTTGTAGGAGAAAATTTTTGAAATAAAATTCAGAAAGAATAAACACTTTTACTGTATGAATTTTTAACAAAATTTTCTTCGACAGCCAAAACTCGTCGTTACAAATTACTTCAAAAATCTACGAAGGGCGCTTCGAATGAACTCAGTGATGCTTTTTCGTAGTTTCTACGATGTCGTTCTACGATTCCAATAATGATGGGGCTGATTATTATTGGAATATCAAAAATTTTAATTGCATACATAATTTGACTATTCATAACTTTCCTATCAGCATATAAATTTCTTATAATTTTTTTATGTGTTATCAAATTTAATACTTAAAAAAGTGAAGGTGTTAAAATATTTATCTTTTGACATTTTCTTTATTACTCTTACTTCTTTTTATACATATTATTGTTAAAACTAATAAACCAAATACAAGTGGATTTGACTCTGGATTGAAAACTGCGTTTTTCTAGCATAAATAAACATTGCCAAGTAATTGTTTTAATTGCTAATATCATGTCCACATCATAAAATTCAAAATGACTTAAAATGGAGATCGCAATTATTGACCGTTTAGTTTTAAAAAATTTTCTGTTTAAAATTAATTTGTCTAAATGTTGTAATGCGTTGACAATTTAGACATCACTTTAATGCAGAAAATGAGTATTTCTAATAATTTTACTTAATATTAACCCTGAAATGACAGACTTCATCTGAGCCACCTTAAATGACACACTAGTGAAAATTCCCACTAATGATTTTTGATTGCTTAAAATTTACCAACAACAAAAGGGAAAGTCATATTTTGTAATGTATAAGCTCGGAAATTTTACTATAAATATATGGACCTCTTTGCGCGAAGTTATCGTATGTGCCTAAAACCAAATTTAACATTAAAGAGTTTTTTCTGTGCTGTAGCTTGCAACCAACATACAAAATCTGAAAACGATGAGAATGCGATAAGAAAGCGAAAATAGGCAAGAATAGCAAAATGCTTGAGTTTGACAATTCTGGCTATGAGAAAAAGAGAGCAGTCTGAAATGCATATACCTTTGCTAGTTCTACCATGCACTGTAGTTCTCAGTCTGCGTGAAACCGGGTTTCTTAGGCAACGGAGCTGAGGCAGGCGTCGTGAATTGAGCGAAATTTCACTCTCCGAAAAAGCTGCAGTGACGATGGACTGACACGCACACATAAGCGAAGTCATCATATTTTATTTAGGGGATGCCTATATCAATACAATCAAACACAGTTCATGTACACAAAAGAAAACTGCTTTCACGCAGACTGAGCATACAGTGTATTTTGGGCTATTAATATTTTTAAATTTTAAAATTGTGACTTTTTATCAGGTAGAAGAAAGAACAAAGAGATTAAGAAAAAATTTTTTTGGCATATCATGATGTAGGATTTTACAACCTTGAACTGAGTAGCAAAAACCTTCTATGTTGTGCGGAATTTGAAACTAATTTTTGTAATAGAGTTGTAGGTTTAGCCCCAATGTGCATTGAAGCCAATTATTTTTGGGTGCGAATAGTGATTTTTAAAGTTCCATTAAATAGGAAGCCAGAGAAATAATCTATGGCTTATAAAAGGCCAAGAAGAAACTTTTTCAAAGCCATTTTTTCAGCTTTTGACCCATTTAGTGTCGCACTAAGTCAGATTATAATTGCTTTCAGATTCAATATCAGTAAAAAGATTAATCTGTGGTCATTCCATCATCTGTCAAAAATTTTACTAGGCCTAATTAATTCCTTACGGTCGTTGCTGTGTTGTTGATGACGTTGTAGTTATTATTGCTGAAACACGGCGATAAGCCATCTAAACATTTATAAAAAAAAAACAGCTGAAGTAGCCAACACGATGATGACAATATTAGCATACGAAATGAGTTAATATTGCTTACAACTTGAATATACTGCGAATAAAACAAATAAAAAAACACTGAAACTGACTAAATGCCAAGCGATTGTTTTGTAAAATGCGTGGTTAACATTTCAATTGAACAAATCGGATTAGATCGGGCAAAAAACTAACAAAAACAAAAAAAAAATAAATAATTTGGCAAAAGCATATCGAGTTCAACCAAAAGGCAACAGACACGCGTTTTGCATAAAAAATGTGTGCTTATAAAAAATTGAACTATGCCTCCAGCAGCAGCAGCAGCAGCTGTTGGGCGTTAACTCAAAAAACGACAAGCTAATAACTCAAGCAGTTAGAGTTTTGTTCTTATTCAATCATGCTAAATTTTTGCAAAAAAATTTTTTTTTCTATGTTTATTTGTATTGTCAGCATCATATTTGTTATTGCTTTTGTAATATCACTCTTAGCCGTCATGCTGATTGTTTATTATCATAGCTGCACATCAGCTCAAAGCTTTGATTATGACACTGAACTGTCAAAAGTTGTGTTATTCCAGCAACGGCAAATGAGATAAAAATAACAACAAATGTTAATTGTTTTGCTCCAACTGTCAAAATAATACACATTGTCCACAAAATACACTGTTTTTGTTATCACTTTTATAGCCTTTTTCTGTTTTCGCATGCAAAAATATTGTATAATGTGTCTACGTTTTGGTTAAACAGTAATTTAGGTCAAATATATTGAGAGTACTAAAAATGTTTAAAGAATTAAGAGAGAGTCTCAAACTGGGTCACGTAACAGGATTCAATAATAATTTCGACCGATTTTGTGATGCAATTAAAACGTCAGCCACAGTTTCAACAATAAACAGCTCCATTTTGAAACAAAAGGCATAAGCAAAATATGAAGTACTTTAGAATATATAAGTGGTAATTAATTTTGCGTGACACTCCTTGAGCTAAATTTTTCAGTTGAGGCTTAAACTTCAGATGACAAAATAAATGTTAAAATCATTAAAATTCAGCGTTTAAAATTTAAATGTGATTTACCAGTTTTAAAAGATTAATACAATGGATTTACATATATCATTTTTTGATAAATTTTCTGTCCTTAGCCAGGTTTAAACTGGTTTATGCCTTTGTTTACCGAATTATAATTAAACTCATCAAAATTCAGTGTTTGGCTAATCAGTTTTTAAGATATTATTCAGGACGATTACGTTAAATTGTCTGAATTAAAAAATAATTTATTATACTTATCAAAGCTTAAACTGTATCTAGCTTGAGTTAACTTAACAAAACACAGCGTTAAAAATGTTTATTTAAACAGATTTTTATAAGGTTTGTCAGTATCCAAATTCATAAACCTAATCGCAGTGAGTTAAACGAGAGTTAAAAAAAGCACTATGGAATTTTCTCTCAACAAATAGCTACTCTTAAATCAGTTTTATATATTTGTTCTAAGAATCTGTTATGAATTCATCATTTCAAAGGATGTCTGACACATTTAGGCAAGCATATAATTTGTGTGGAGTCGTGATGCTTTCTTTAAAATTATGATTGAATAGCTTTCGAGTTGTAAATGATGCTAAAGCTGTGTAATGTTAAAGCTCAGAATTAAAATAAAATTGATAAGCAAATACATAATGTATTATTTAACATAAAAAATTAATAGTTTAAAAATATTTTTGGTGTCTCATCGGTCATTAACGCATGCAAATGGTTAGGGACTTATGAGAACAACGCAAGCTAGTCAGCTTTAAAAATTATTCATTCCTTGCAACAATTATCTCTTGTCACTTAATGTTTCTAAAAATATATAAAGCAAGAATAACAAAATTAGTATATTACTCATATGTTGTAAGTTAAATGGCTGGTTTATTCAGCAATAGTCTGGAGCCCAATAAAATTTTGATTGATGTGGTGATTTTGCCCTTTCAGCGAAAAAAAATTATTTATGATTCAACACTATTATAAAAAAAAATTATGAAAATTTTTTTTGAAAATTCAAGATATGTATATTAGGCTGGGTTGATTTGCAAACCAATTTTGTCTTCGAGATTTTCGGTACGAGCATGAAAAGGTATTAAAAAAACTGATGCCAGAAATGTAATTCTCGCACCTAAAAACGGTCTAACATTTATACATTTTCATACAAAAATTTATGGTAAAATATTCCTAAAGAAAAAAAATTCACAAAATTGCAGGTAGGTATAAAATTTTATAGAATTTACCTCAGCTTCACCTAGGGAGGGTCTAACAAAAACAAGAAAAAAATTTCGGAGTACAACACGAACAAATGGTGTGAATGTGGTTTAGTGGTTCAGCCGTGATGGTCAAAAATACATACACGGTTAGAAATCTTGGAATTAATTTTAATACTATTTTTCATATATGACCACACCAAAATTGTATTTAAATGAAGTACTGGCCAAACATTAAAATTGATTTTTAATTAAAATTTGTACTAAAATTGAATGCTCAGTTCGCATTAATTTTTAAGACTGATTCTGTATTAAAAATTAAATTTAATACTAACCATAGTATAAAATTAATTCCAAATGGTATAAAATATCGTTGTAATATTTGAATTTAGTCAAAATTTAATACAAAATTTTATTAAAATATAATTCAGCATGTCTTAAAAATTAAATATAATATTCAGCATAGTATCGAATTGATTCCAAGGGTATAAAATATCGTTGTAATATTTAAATTGTATTAAAATGTAAAACAAAATAAAATTAAAAATATTGTAATCAATTAAGAAGTATTAAATTTAATTCTTTTTGTATTCAAAATCTCTGTAATACTTTGGTTGTATTAAAATTAAATCCAAGATTTCTAACCGTGTACGCACCAATGTGAAGGAACCTTTTTTAGGAATGTTTTACCATAAGTTTTTGTATTAAATCGTATAAATGTCAGATCGTTTATAGGTTGGATTGGATGCGAGGATTAAATTTCTGGCATCAGTTTTGGTCTAGCTGTGCACGTTTTTATACAAAGAATTAACAACATTTAAGGTGTGTTGGGTAAAGTGCACCCTACCTCTTTTTTTTTGTTGTAATAACTAACGAAAATCGCCCAGGCAATATCGGTTTTTTTGTCCTCCATACAAATCGACCCAGCCTAACGTATGCTATGCGCGTATAGTTTAGGTGCTTTCCTACGCTACTTAACTGATAAATTCAGATACCGAAAATAACGATTTTTTTTTAAAATTTTAGATCAAAAGCTCGTGTATAAAAAGTTGTTATATAATTCTTTTAAATATAGCAATGTGACGCTAGGGAGCTAGAGATTCCATTTTTTACTTGATTTTTTTTTTCATTATTTCATAAAGATAAAAATCATCTCAAACTAATTTTTTTTAATTGATATTTCTTCTATCAGAAATAAGAATTATTTTTTGACCGTTATTATTTTTCAATTAGAAATAAAAGTTATTTCTTGGTCGTTATTTTTTCAATCGGAAATAAAAGCTATTTCTTACTCATTATTTTTTCGATCAGAAATAACAGTTATTTTTTTACCGTCATTATTTTTCAATAAGAAATTTAATGTTATTTCTTGCTCGTTATTGTATCGATCAGAAAGGAAAGTTATTTTTTGACCGTTATTTTTTTCCATCAGAAATAAAAGTTATTTCGTGGTCGTTATTTATTTCAATCAGAAATAAAAGTTTTTTCTTGGTCGTTATTTTTTGCAATCGGAAATAAAAGCTTTTTCTTAGTCATTATTTTTTCGATCACAAATAACAGTTATTTTTTGACCGTAATTATTTTTCAATTAGAAATAAAAGTTATTTCTTGGTCGTTATTTCTTTTCAATCGGAAATAAAAGCTATTTCTTAGTCAATATTTTTTCGATTAGAAATAACAGCTATTTTTTGACCGTAATTATTCTTCAATTAGAAATTAAAATTTTTTCTTGGTCGTTATTTTTTCGATCTGAAATGAAAGTTATTTTTTGACCGTTATTTTTTTCCATCAGAAATAAAAGTTATTTCTTGGTCGTTATTTTTTCAATCGAAAATAAAAGCTTTTTCTTGGTCATAATTTTTTTTGATCAGAAATAACAGTTATTTTTTGACCGTTATTATTTTTCAATTAGAAATAAAAGTTATTTCTTGGTCGTTATTTTTTCAATCAGAATTAAAAGTTATTTTTAACCGTTATTTTTTTCGATCAGAAATACAAGATATTTCTAGGTCGTTATTTTTTTCAATCAGAAATAAAAGTTATTTCTTGGTCGTTTTTTTCGATCAGAATTAAAAGTTATTTTTGACCGTTGTTTTTTTCGATCAAAAATAAAAGTTATTTCCTGGTCGTTATATTTTCAATACGAAATAAAATTTATTTTTTATTCTAATTTTTTTGATCAGAAACAATAGTTAAAAATTTTTTCAATCAAATAAAAAAGGTATATATTACGAGTTGTATTTTACGAGCATTTATTATACTTATAAAATGCAAACTTTTGTTCAAATTTTTCAACTTTTCTAACAAAACTTTTGGCAACTTTAAGCGCCATTCATCATTTTTGTTGCCACTTTTTTAATATACAACTTGACATTAGCTCTCAGCACTCTCACAATATAAAATTTTAATATATTTTCCTTAATGCATATGTTAGTTTTTTGATAGAAATTATTTCAGTCAAAAAATAATTTTTTTCTTCTGTTCGAAAAAAATTGATTACAAAATAACTTTTATTTCTGATGGAAAAAAATAACGGTGAAAAAATATCTTTTATTTCTGATCGCAAAAATAACTATCAAGAAATAACTTTTATATCTGATTGAAAAAAATAACTTTTATTTCTGATTAAAAAGAAAGATGGTCTTAAAATAACTTTTATTTCTGATCAAAAAAAATATCGATAAAAAAGAAATGTTATTACATGACTGATAGTCGTTATTGGCAGTAACGGAAAAAAATAACTGCTATTAAATGATCAAAAATCGTTATTGGTGGTCCCTGGATAAATGCTTAAGGCTACAGCTTCAATTACAAGTTTAATGAGAAGATCTTAAAATCACTTCCTTATCGAAAGTGAGGCAAATCTAGATATTTATGAATATTAGAATTTTATATAATTTGTTGCATTTCTTTAATGTATTAAAAACATTATCTGATTTGAAATATATATATATAGTAAAAATATTATTTAAGTCTATTTATAAATAGGCGTAGGCAAAACAGTTCGGTACTATTTCCTCCCGTGTTTCTCAACCGATTTGGATAATTTTTCTTGTAAAGAAAGGTCACAACCGAACACTTGTTGTGACCTTTCACCTGAAATATGAGCGTTAAAAGCTAATTTCTGAAAAAAAAGTAAAGCTATAAGAGGAAAAACACAGTGTAAGAGGAAATTTCAAACATTGCTGTGATGCACAAAAAGTGCATACATTTTTTGCAATTTTTTACGTATACCTATCAATAAACAGTTTTTTTATGTAACATGTGCGAATATATATTGGGATCGTGAAATTTCTTACAAACAGTAAATTTTGAAAAATTTATGTTATTCTGACATCAAATTTATGACGATATCTCGAAAACTGTATATTTTCTCAGTACAACGTATATTTGTATGAAAAGTCAATAGTTAACCCTGAGCAGCAAACTGAAAATATAAATAGAGTTGTTTTTTATCCTTTCTACGCTCATCTGAGAATGAAAGCGGTTTCATATCACAGTGTAGGTCGAAAAGTCACAGTGAAAAGCTCGAATTTCGACCACTGGCGAATTCAAGTATATTATTAAATAACTTGTTTTGAACAAGAAATGTAATATTTCGGTGTATAAAAGTGCATATTCGGTGTAAAAAGTCAACAAAAGTTTAAATGTTCTTCTTAAAATTAAATAAGCTTTAGTTAAGAAAACACCTCAAAATTGTCAATAGCAGGCTACAATATTTTTTTGGATTTTTTTTGCCCATGAAGTATTATTTAAGATTGACACATTCACACAATATAATCTATAGAATGACGTCTGCTGTCGTTTTAAAAATAACTATATTGATAAGCATTATTTGCATAACATTGAGTATAAGTAATTTTAAGGAATTTTGTTGCCAAACGACACACGGTTGACCATTAACGGATGCTTATGACTAACAAAGCAGTACAGCGAATTTTAATGAGCTCTGTCAATGATTCATTGTGGTAAAGAAGAGTTGGGCATTTTAAGCTATTCAAAAATATTAGATATAATTTCTCCAACAGTTACTAAAGCAAATATAGCGCTCACAAGGGCCTTGTGACGAAGTTTCAATGAGACTTTAGAATTATGCACTTTTTTAACCCGTGGTGGTGGGTCAAAAAACATATAAGAACAACTATGAAATAATCACATACAGGGAAAAAGTATACAAAAAAGCGCACAGTAAAACTATTAATTTTACATACATACAGTCATATATATGAAAATTAAAAAGAGCCATGGATGAAATTTTTTGGCATATAGAAAAAGTATGTTCAAGTAGTCTGAATTTTAAAATTCGAAAATCGATGATGATGTATTTTCAGAATGAATTTTCAAAAATTTCAACAGTTTTTATCCATTATGATCTTTCGGTGACCTTAAACTTTGACTAGTCTAACACCTGTACATAGTATTTACATAGAATAACTGAAGACCAAGCGAAACCAGCGTTATCTTACGGTGTTTTTAATTAAAAGTCGTTAAAAATTAATTAAAATCATAATAAACATCTTTTACTACTCCACTAAAAATTATTATCGGAAAAAATTAAAAAAAAAATTAAAGTTTTTTCTAAATGTTAAAACATTTAGAATTTGTATTTAAATCATATAAAGTCAACATAACTAAAAAAAAAAATAAAAATATAATGGAAACTATCATATTCATATCAGCACGATTGGCGTCGGTCGATCTTTTTGGTGACTGTTTTGACAAGAATGTCCCGCATTTGGTTTTTATGATAAAAAAAAAGAAATTGACTTTTTAAAAAAAATTCCAACTAGCCTAAGGTTAAACACATCGCAAAATTCTTTTCTGGAGGCTACTACAATGAGCCAAGGAATATTTTAGACCGAGTTTTTCAAACACTTTATTTTTTGTATGGAGACCGATTCGGCCTAATATATACTGTGAACCAAAAAGAGTTTTACAGTAAAGGTATTCACAAGATGTGCTATCATGTCGTTATGTCATATTGTCCTAAGATTTTACACTAGTTTAAACACTTTTTTGTTGCCTTCCATATAAAAAAATACTAATATATTACAACTCTGAAAGCTATGTTTGTTGAAGTGTCGTAACCAAACAGCTTTTTATTATTTGCATTTATTTTTTTTGTCAATTTTAGTTGTAAAATGTTAGGACAATTTGACATGATAGCACACCTTGTGAATACCCTAAGTATATTTACTTATGTTTATGCTGAATTATCTTTAAAACTATGTACACTAACCATATAATATTAAATGCTAAAACATTTTTATTTTATTCACTTGTCAAATAGTTTCAACAAAAATTGAGAATATATCATGTTCTTAACCCATTAACCACGGTTGGCTATTTTTTTACCCATGAAAATGCTTCTGCAGAATTGATCATATCCCAGGATTGGTAACAGCTAAGTGTTTAATTTTTTGTTTGTTGCTTTAAGAGAACATAGAGCTATAAATTGTTTGTAGGGTGTGGCAAGAAATTTTTACGTTAACTACTACATTTTCAAAGTCAAAAGTTATAAAGTTGAAAAAGCAGGGATATTTGTGTTATTATCATTTGTAAGACATTTTATATTTAAAAAAAATGTAAAAGCTCTCTTAGCCAGCTAACCAACTTCACCTGCTATTGATAGAAAATTCCTGATATTAAACTGTGCTGTCGTTGCAGAATGAATTTGTGCCCATTTAGAGCACATTAACGACGCACTTTTAATGCACGAGTGCGCTTTTTTTGATTATAGGATGACATTTGCACTATGTCAGAAACTTTAAAAGCTAGGGCCATGAAATTTTGTACAAAATTCTAAATTAAGTAACAGCACAAAAAATTAGAATTCTAGGTAAACTGCATCGCCTACCTCCCATACAAGCCATATTTTTTTTAATAAAAAAACCCGCATAAAATTGCTTATTTATGTTTTTAAAGAGTAAATTTAGTTTATTTAACTTAAATGTCATGCTAAAAATGTTTCAAATCGGATAACTTTTAGATATATCACCAATAAAACAATATTACCAAACTAACGAAATTTAAAAAAAATTAAAAAATGACTGCTAATACAAAATAAGGCCACAACTTGTTTTAAATTATGAATTCTATTTTATTTTAATTTAAATTTAAGTGTTTTTACAAATTGTCTTGGAAATCAGTGCATTTTAGGGCAACATTTGATTTTTAAGACTTTTTTCATATTAATTGGTTTTTCTTAATAGCAGCTAGATGCAGCAGGTTTTTACAGAAACAGAAGATAGAAGAACGATATTTTATGATAGGCATAGCCTTTGACTTTAATAATGCTTAACTGGCTAGATATTTTCTACTAAATTTTAGTTAATTCCTTGACAAATTTACTGTCATATTTCAACGATTTTTCTATTTTTATTTATTTACAATTTTTATTGTGTTTTATATTAAATTCAATGGCGATTAAGATATAAAAAAGTCCAAAAACAAAATTTTGAAATATACTTTGTGCTCGAAGTTATTATTGTTTTAACTTGACTTTATTTTTGAGTTTTATTGAGCTAATTTTTGTTAAAAAAGTTTCAATTTTGACGAATTTTATAAAAAAAATCATACCATATATCAATTTTTTAATACCACATTTATAATACATGTTGTATAATCTGACGAATAAAAATATTTTTTTAATACAACTTAACAAAAAAAAAAAACCCAAATGTCATCCTAAAATTAAAAAAAAGCACTATGCGACGGTTGGGTATTTTTATACCCACCTCATATCTCGAAAACGGTGAAAGGTACAAA
This sequence comes from Dichetophora obliterata, assembly GCA_963920525.1. Lineage (NCBI taxonomy): Eukaryota > Metazoa > Arthropoda > Insecta > Diptera > Sciomyzidae > Dichetophora > Dichetophora obliterata. Next base: position 9,290,345 of record OY986437.1, read on the forward strand.
GTTAAAATTTTATGTGGTAGTTCCTGTGATCAATATAAGAAAGCACATGAAATTTCTTATTTCATTCGTACAAAGCAGTTGGGAGCTGCGGTTAATGGGTTTAAAGTTTAAACAAATAAACAAAAACCAAAAAAGGTACAATTTATGTAGCCAAAAAAGAACTTGTACACTACAGAAATTTTAAAAAACAAAGTTTTTACGTCATTATATTCTGAAACTAGTATTTTGTGTGATGGCCTTTAGCAATTATAACGACTTTCAACTTTTTTGGCATTGATAGAGATAAAGTTTGTGTGATGTAAGCGGTAATTGACGCCCATATGTTTTGTAGTGTAACTTTAAGCTCTTTTGTGTTTTTAACGGTTTTTTCTCTTAGTTTTTTTCCCATTTGGGCCCACAAATGTTCAAAAGGGTTTACATCGGGACTTTGGGTGGATGAAGAAGCATTGTTTTACAGCTGTACAGCAACCACATATCTTCAACCACAAGTGAGAAATGCTTTGGATCATTGGCCGCATTCAGCGCAGACAACTGTTGTGAACTGTAATGGTAGCGCTACCTTAGTAAGCGATGTTTTTCTCTGAATGTGTTGCTACTCTACACGTCAGAAATAAGATTTAATTCAATTATATATAATTTTTATATAAATTTAATTCAATTGCAGAGAGAGAATTATCGGCTGATATCAAGCCAAAACGGATATAAATCACACCGAAAAATTATTGTTTCATAGCTTAGCCAACTTTCATATTTAAATACAATGAAATACTAATTTCACTTTCCAAAAAGTTATACTTTACTATATATAAAGCTTGATAAAATTATAACAGCTTTCACTCAAATTAGAGTAAAATATATGATTTGGAATATGGGAGGTACTAAATTACAACTTTGGAAAGCATTGAATCACAACAATGCTATTCTAACAAAATTCTCGGTTTGTATTGATTTAATACAAATTTTTTAGCCAAATAAGATGTTAACCGGATAAGAAATTTTTAAATTTTTGTTTAAATACGTATAACTTTGTATTGATTTAATAGAATTTTTTTTTAATTTTTTTAATTTTTGATGCAAATTAGGGAAAAACAGGCAAGAATTTTTAAACTTTTGGTTTCGATCCGTAACACTTTGTAATAATTTAATACAACTTTTTCTAAATTTACTTATTTTTCGTTTGAAATTTGGGAGAAATCAAGAAAGGATTTTAAAATGTTTGGTTTGAATCTGTAAACATCAGTACTAATTCAATAAAAATTTTGTTAAATTTTATTTAGGATCTGTATTGCTTTGTATTAATTTAATACGATTTTATTTTTTAATTTACTAAATTTTTGCTGCAAATTTAGTGAGATTTGTGTTAGTGTAATATGTGTAGAAAAATTTAGTTCCGCTGATATTAAAGGAAATGCATTTCGGTCTTCAAAAAAAAAAAAAAAATTTTATTTATTAAGAAATTATTATAAATAAGACAAGTTCTTCCATCAAACAACTGATATGACAAAAAAGGTTTAATTTCAAAAAAATCGATATAAAAAATTAAAGTTTTCTCTGTTTTACAAGATATAATATAACATTGAAAATGCTTATCTTTTATAAGGACTTCAGTAACAATAAGCTGAATAATATTTTCAATAGCAACTATGTGCATTATTTTAAAAAACATATCGTTTTTGTAGAAGAAAAAATTACATTTATAAACAGTCCCTTTGTGTTCAATTTGAGATAAGAAAATACATTTTTCACAACAATTTTAGGAATAACATTACTTTACGCATAAGATATCCAAGCTATTTGTCTAAATTTCATACACAAAAACTGTTTTAAGGAAAACTATGTATACTTAGTAAATTTTACTTTTGAACCGACGAAATTAAATTTAAGTATGGCTAATCAGACCATTAGCTTTGTAAATTCAATTTAAGCTAAAATGGTAAATTAGTAGTAAATTTACCTGGCAACTCTGTAAATTTGATGTACACTGATGATGACTACTTTATTTATCTTACTCACACCTATGCAAATTTTTATGCAAATGCAAAAGTCCCAAGATTTTTGTAAGAAAGAAAAGGATAGAAAGCGTTTCCTATAATTTTACTAAGGCTGATTTTACATGCAAAATATTGTCCTAGTATAATACAGTGTCGAATTATTAATTCCTAAATATAATTCTAGACAAAAAAATTCAATTTAACAGTTGTAGAATATGTATATCTTGTCCCAATTCAATATAAAATTCTGCTGATTTCATCTCAAAAAACTTTTCAAAAATAGTATTGCCTTAAAATTGTTTTGATTTTGTATCTTCAGATAAATTGTAAGATTGGTATTGCCTTAAAATATTTTAATACAAAATATGTATAAATCACTAATAACTTTTTGCTATTTCGATTTAATAAATTACAACTTTTAGTCTAGAATTATTATTTCACAGTTAGATGATTTTTGGACTGAACTAATACCGAGTTTTCTTGAATAAGGTTAATATTTCATTAAGTTAGAAGAAATCTGGTTAAATACACAATTTAACAGCAATTTGTAAATGGATCCTGAAAAAACTGACAATTAAAGATTTTTGAGTTTTCTCCGTGTGCAAAGGTTTTTCACTTAAATTTGATTCGTTCTTTCTATGTTTTTTAATTTAACAGCGCCAGTAGCAGCATCTGACAATTAACTCAACAGTTGTGTTCATATAGCATAGAATTTTTTTGCTCGATTAAATGGCGTATGCTACCTGATCAGTTTTAGTGAGCGCTACCAAAATTTTACCATTCAGCATATTTTAACACAACAGTTGTTCTCAGTGTTGTGTAGAACAGGGTTGGTAAGTTTAATTTGATAACTCCTATTTTTATTAATCATAGTAAATCCTATCAATTTTTATATTAGATTTTAAAATTCTTAATGAAAAATTTAAAATTTTTTTTATATTTCATAGTTTACACAAATTCCTAAAAACCTAAGGAATGTTGAACCTATCTATCTAATAACTTTTTGAAGATTTTTCTCCTTAATTATTCTTAGTTTTTTGAAAATTTCCCAATTTTTTACATTAGCAAAAATTAAAAAAAACGGGCGACTTTTATTTTTTTTCGCTAAAATATTCTTGATAACCAAACAAAGTGCACTATAGGGCAAAATAACTCATTTTTAAAAATTAATTTTTTCCTGACCCGGTCTTTAGCAAATTTCTCAGTGTTATGTAGAACAGGGTTAATAAGTTTAATTTGATTATTCCTATTTTTTATTAGTTATAGAAAATCCTATCGAATTTTATATTAAATTTTAAAAATCTCTATGAAAAAATTTAAAAAATCTTTTATATCTCATAGTTTACATGAATTCCTAAAAAACTAAGAAATGTTGAACCTATCTATTAACTTTTTGAAATTTTTTTTTTAATTATTCTTAGTTTTTTGAAAATTTTTATAAAATTTTACATCAACAAAAATTAAAAAAAACGGGTGACTTTTATTTTTTCTTCGCTAAAAGATTCTTGATAACCAAACAAAGTGCACTTAGGGCAAAATAACTCAATTTTAAAAATTAATTTTTTCCTGACCCGGTCTTTAGCAAACTCCTTAGTACCCTATAGAACAGGATTGATATGTTTAATTTAATTAGACCCAACTCTAATTAATTTCATTAAAAATTAAAATAACGGTAATAAAATATCTAATTAATTTAATTTGTCGTAAGTAAGGTATTTTTCTTACCGCATTAAGGAAGATTCAGGAAATAATTAAGTAAACGGACTATACTTCTATAAGATTAATATTAACAAATTAAATAATAAGACTTAGTAGTAAGTTAACAAAATCTCATGGCTTTTAAGATTTCCAATAGTGAACCGTTCTGTTTAGTTTTCTAATATTTTACAAATTTTCTCATAATTTTAAAGAATTTCTCTTCTAAATAAATACTACACCTTCATAGAAATAAGCTAACTTTTATTTTAGCTTTGAAGTTTATTATTTATTTGTTTTATATGTAAATTTTTGTGCTTTTTGTTATTACTTTTAAAAGAGAATAACTTAAACCTTACAGTAATTAATATTATTAATCAAGGCAACTTGGAAATAGAAATATAAAATAACACTGACAAAATTTGTGCCAGCAGTCGTGGTTACACAAATAGTGTAAGTAAATTTATTTGTCTTTTGAAATATTGAAAAATATATTTCAAAGTATTTCTAATTTTACAGCTGTTTGTTCTTTCAAATGTTTAAAAAATCAAATTTCTTCATAGTGCCTTCAACAAACTGAAAGTTCCCAACCTCATTATCTCCCATTGCATCCCAAATCATAACACAGCCGCTGCCGTGTTGGACTGTTTTATTAACATCTTTAGGGTTAAATTCTTTACCCTTTTTCTCCACTCAAAACTTCGTCCATTGGATGCAAATATGTGAAATTTTTACTAATTTGTAAATTTCACTGAGTTCCAACTCATACTCCAGCAACTTCTTTATATTATTTGCTAACAACAGTTTCTTCTTTCGGGGTGTATACCCTCTTAAGCCTTCTGAATAAAATGTGCCTGTTTTTTTATTGTTAATTTCTTTTAAGAAGCTGATTATTTAAAAAAAATTTTAAAAACTATTTGAAAAATGAATCAGATACACTCAGAAAAAAGTTTATCGGAATATGAGAAAAAAGGCATCATATTAAGTGAAAAATGGTATTGACTTTGCTCCAGAGAATGCTTTTCTCTAAATGTGATCCCAAAAATTCCCTTAAAATGGCAAAAAGCTTCCATGAAAAAGAGAAATATTTTCTCATTAATAAAGACACCTTCTCTTTAATAGAAAATTATTCTTTATAATACGTTCAACCGTTTTCTTTATTGTGTAAATTTTTCTCGAAAACAGAGAAATATTTATTTAATTTTAATAAATGTTTTCTTTAAGTTGCGTAAATAGTTTCTCACAAAAAAATTACACTTTCTTTTAAAGAAAGATATATTTTCTTAACATTGATACAACATATTTCATTATTGCGTACATTTTTCTTTAAAACACAGAAGTATATCCAATTACGATTAAAAAAATTATTTTTATCAAATATTTGTTTTAACTCAGTTCTACGCAAGCTTGGAGTATTAATATCAAATTGTGATTCGGTTTTAAAAATATTAGTTAAAAATGTGTTAAGAGGTAGAATTATTGTTATGGCATTGTTTTTCGGGACTCTTTATATATATTCCAGAAATTTATTCTGAAAAACTATTTTCTAAATGCATCCAAAGAAACAGTAGTAATAAACAACATCACTTTGTGTAGCTATGTTAAGTAAAAAAACCTATTGAAGGAACAATCGTCATAATATGCAGAATATGCAACACTTGCTTTTCACAACATTAATCAATTGCTCTCACGCTTTCTATTTTTTCGTACCTCATTCAATATAAGAAAAAAATATCGATTTTTAAAAAGAAGCCTTTTTAATTTCTGAGAAAGGATTTGTTGTTATTGAAGAAAATATTTCGCATAGTGAATTATTTATCAACAATAGAGAACATTTCTCATTTTCTATAAATTTTTCTCTATAAATGAGATTTTTTCAGTGAGAGAAAAATACTTATCATTATAAGAGACATGAAATATTTTCATTTCCTACAAGGAAGGAAATATTTCTTCGAATATGTGAAAATTTATTATAATTGAAGTAAATTTTATTTGAAACTAGCTGAACCCGGTGTGCTTCGCTACTCCCCTCGTTATAAAATAAAATTAAAAGTATTTATATATTTTTCACGCCATCGAATTTTCGAAATAAGTCCACCCCAGCGCCACCTACCGTGTCCATTTATACACAAATTATTTTCTTATGATCAAACAAACATACATTCTGAATTTCAGTTAAATTGGTCCATAAATTCAAATTTTCGATATAAGTCCACCCCAGCGCCACCCATCGGGCCCAAATATAGCCTATGTTACCCACCGTACCAAGATAAACATTACCTGAAAATTTCATCAAAATCGGCCCAGCCGTTTTGGAGTCCATACGTTACATATATACACACTAGGGCGTTTCACAAAAGACGTTTTTTCTGATTTTTCCAACTCTTGAAGCGGAATATTGAAGTTTGTGATTTAAGAGAATTTTGAAATTTTTTTTGGATTTTTTGAAGATGGGTTCGGGGTCGCTGAAATCGATTTTATCAAAAAAATGAGGTTATGGAGAAAAAATTTTAATATTAATTTTTGCTAGTGCTTTTTCTTCATAAAACTAAACAATTCTCTTCTTAATGATCCGATCCCACGACAAAAAAATGATTGATGTGAAAAATTATTATATTAAGGACCACTTTGATAGTCTTAAAAGTACAAAATTATGTTTTTATAGATTTCAAACCTCAATAACTTTAAAAGTTTTCAACATTTTTTCAAGATGAAAAATGCGTTAGAAAGGTCTTTAAATTACCTTTCATTCGGTATATAGGTTTCTTTTCACTTGCGGGAGAAATATAAGAAAAAAATTTAAGTTTGAGAAAATTTTTTTTTAATTTTCAAATTTTATAAGAATTAAAAGAATTTCATTAAGTTTCGTTCTTGGTTAAGTAAAAAAAAACATTTAATATACATTGTTTTAATAAAAATATCATAAATTCAATTCATCAATATATTTTTATTTCAAATATACAAAATCGAAAGATATTAAAAAAACAAATTCATGTTATTTAATGAACAAATTCAAATTAAAAATTAAATTTGTATCTAAAATCACAATATATAAAACATTAAATGTGGAAGAAAACATGTATCAACAAAAAATTCCATTTTTATTTTATACAAAATCGAGAAAAGTATGGTTACAGTTTTACGCCGCAAAAAATGCAATACTAAAAGACAAAGCTCCCTAAAAATACAACACAACACGTCGAATGTGTAAATGTCATTGGCGATTGCTTATTCATTTTCTTTTTCCTATTCTATAATTTTTTGACCCTAGGGTAACACCTGAACAGAAATCTTTAATGGTCGCAGCATTACAAAATAAAGGTTGTGATAATCCATCTAATAAAGCATTCGTTAATTTGAAAGATATTTCAAAAATTAAAATTCATGATTTTGTTACCTGTAACAGTAAAAGGGTTTTTGATGAATTAAAATTGCCCACTTCCTTTTTTTCGAAAGATACACATTTATGGGAAAATGATGAAGATTTTGTTACTGTAAAGAATAAACTAGAAAAACTATATGTTGTGAATGATATATCAGAAAGAGGCGTGGCGTCAGCTACAATATATAACAAAAAAATTACAAAAAATGAGGATGATTTTCAAAACTTGTTGATTAGCGTTGATAAAAATCACAAAAATATACCTAATGTAAACAAAAATGTCATTGAAAAAGCTCTTAAGAAACTGTAACTTTAGAAAACTGTAACCATACTTTTCTCAAATTTTGTATAAAATAAAAATGGAATTTTTTGTTGATACATGTTTTCTTCCACATTTAATGTTTTATATGATGTGATTTTAGATACAAATTTAATTTTTAATTTTAATTTGTTCATTAAATAACATGAATTTGTTTTTTTAATATCTTTTGATTTTGTATGGAAATAAAAATATACTGATGAATTGAATTTTTGATATTTTTATTAAAACAATGTATATTAAATGTTTTTTTTTACTTAACCAAGAACGAAACTTAATGAAATTCTTTTAATTTTTATAAAATTTTAAAATTAAAAAAAAATTTTCTCAAACTTAAATTTTTTTCTTATATTTCTCCTGCAAGTGAAAAGAAACTTATATACCGAATGAAAGGTAATTTAAAGACCTTTCTAACGCATTTTTCATCTTGAAAAAATGTTGAAAACTTTTAAAGTTATTGAGGTTTGAAATCTATAAAAACATAATTTTGTACTTTTAAGACTGTCAAAGTGGTCCTTAATATAATAATTTTTCACATCAATCATTTTTTTGTCGTGGGATCGGATCATTAAGAAGAGAATTGTTTAGTTTTATGAAGAAAAAGCACTAGCAAAAATTAATATTAAAAATTTTTCTCCATAACCTCATTTTTTTGATAAAATCGATTTCAGCGACCACGTACCCATCTTCAAAAATCCAAAAAAATTTTCGAAATTCTCTTAAATCACAAACTTTAATATTCCGCTTCAAGAGTTGGAAATTTTTTTTTTTGAAACGCCCTAATACACACATCCTATTTTATATATATAGATAGATAGATAGATAGATAAAGAATATTTCTATTATCGAAAATAGAGATATTTTTTATCACAAAAAGATAGGTGTTTTTTTCTGAGTGTAACGAATATTTTAACATTTAATTTTATATGGTTAGAGTAAATAGTTTCTAAAATAATGCAACATAAACATAAGTAATATACCGTATAAGTTTTTTTTTGGTTCACTGTAGGTTAGAAAAAAGAATTCCTTTTTGCCTTACAAGGTACAATCTTTAGCTTTAATATTAAACTAGAGTTTTTTTAAAAGTAAAATGTCGCCACTGTTTTTTTTTTGACAATCAATAAATTTTTGATGACTTATAATTAAAATTAAAATTAAGTTATAATAAAGTGTTTTGTCTTAAAACATAAATTATTTTTAATCCAAACACTTTTTCCTGAAACAATTTTCTTTTCCTCAATGTTATCTCTCTAAAACTCAAATAAACATATGCCACAATTGTTGTTGTTGTTGTTCTTCACTGCTAAGCTCTGAATAAACAATAAGTTAGTGAATAAATAAACACCCTGTTACTACACATTAGCAAGCATACCACAGAGAGGTCCACTTCTTTGCGGAGGAGTTGACTTGTGCGTAGGCAGTTTTGCGTGGGTGGGGTTAATAGTCAATAAAAAATTTCTAATGAATTAATTATAGCAAAATTTGTGGGGAAAAAATACTAAAAATCAATACAAGTACTGGACGAAATTCACTATAATTTAAAGCAATTTTTTTTGTTAAATATTTGCATGCAAAATGCTCGATTCTAATAGTTGAGGAAAGTAATTGCCTGCTGAATACTTAAGAAAAAAAAGGGAAAGAATCAACAACAAAATGTTTTTCTTTCATTCGTGGAAGTAATATAAATAAATTATGGGGTATTAAAGACTATAAGAGCAAAGGGCTTCCAATGAGCTTATTCTAATAAATTATAATGTTTGTTTATGCAGACAAGTTTTGGAATGTAAAATACATTTTTACTGTTAATATTATATTCTCAGACAATTGTCTGTCTGACAGATGTCATAACTTCTGTACAACTATTAAAGATTAGAAGAAAATATTAAAAAAAAAATTAAAAAACTATGTGATATGTCTATTTAGAATTTATTTGGACTCGGTCACAAAGAAATAATACAATTTAAAATTCGTACTAGAACCGGAATTTATAAACTGAATGAAGGAAAATAAATTTTTGTATATCCCTATAAATATCTATGTTTTAATTGTATCTATACAGTTTTGTTCTTAAGGAAGCTTGTTTTTCTAACATCAAAATATTTACAAAATATTGTTATGAACGAAAAAGGTCGCATGCGACAAAAGTTTTAAGTATGCAATTAAAATAAATTGATGAGATAATCTTTACTAGAATCAGTTAACAAAAAGCACAAGCAATACAACTGAATTGAAACAAATGGCAAACATGACTTAATCAACGTGTCTACAATCTGAAAAACCGTTATTACATCACGATCATTGAGAACACACGATCAATATGGCGATGGAAATGAGTTTCCGAGTGGGTGGGTGGACGACAAGCGATTAACGTTACAAAGGCATGAATGAGCAACTGAATTTAGAATGAATGTATGAATGAATGAATGAATGAGTGACAGAAGTACACGAGCTGCATTTATTAGCGTTACTAGGATGTGTCAGCAGACTGTCTGTCTGGCTAGCAATAGATTCTTTTAATTTGCATAAATAATTTGTAGTTATTATAACAGACTCTAAATGGATGCTGTTAAAAAAGGCGCTTTGGTAACTCAGCAAAGCGTTATTCAAATTGACCGGAAAACTTTTTCTACCATTAGATTATTATTGATTGTAATTGTAGAACAATAAATATGATATCTTTGTTTGATAATTTATTTTTTTTTTTTTGTTACAAGTTCAGTATTTGATTGAGCAGCATTTGGAAGCTGTCACAACTTGGCTTACTGTCGCTAATGGCGGAAGCCAAAGCATTCAAAATTTTGTTTGAAACAGATTTGGTATTTGATGTCTTTAATAATTTATAAGCGTATAATTTATAATATCTACTCGGTTTTGTAGTTATGGCTTAATTTTTGAAATAAAGCAAATTTTGCTGACTTAATGCGACCATAAAATTGGATCTGCGTCATTAGGTTGGCGACACTTCGACTTAGGTTTGTCTGAGCTCGAATTTTTGCTTAAATATCATCAGTGTTTATTTGTTTAAGCCCAACAATAATTTTTTTAAAAGCTATTCTAGACGAAGCATGAACAACTGTGAATGAATCAGTGAGTGGCTCATTTATTTTGCTTGCTGGTTTTTAAGTGTAAACAACTCTGACTGACAGTCGCTGAACTGTATTATAATGAGCCAAACATTTGATGCCGTTTTTTATTTGTATGTTAATTAAATGCTCTTTGTTTTTGTTGGTGTTGTTGATTTTGGTGTTGTTGGTGTTGATGTTGATGTTGATAATGAATTTAGTGCAAATTGGAGACCACACAAAAAACAAATACTCCAAAATGTTTTTTTTTCATTATGCAAAAATATACTTCAAATCCCTTATTTCATGTAAGACTCTCATAACTCAAATTTGTTTCATCCAAAACACCATTTCATCCTACAAACCATCATACCTTGAAGTAAAGGGTGTTTTTTAGCCAAAGTCAGATGTACCAAAAGTCAAATGTACCCCAATTTTTTTTTATTTAGTTTTTTATTTATTTCAATTCAATCAATGAAAAAGTTCTTACAGACTAAGCAATTAATATAATAGGAAAAAAGAGAGAAATACATAGTATGATATAAAAAATAAATAAAAGCTAACAATTTTGTAAAAAGTAATACATTAAAAATTACAATTCAATAATTGCTTCATTACTCATTTAGGCACAGAGAAATCACCATTACACTTAGTTGCTAATAAATTAAAATTTGAAAATGCTCTGTGTATAGGAGAGTTTATAGCATAATTTGTTCTGTATCTAAATGTATCTGATTTTCTTATAATTCTTGATGGGACATTAAAATTTATTTATTCAAGCAAATAGGGACAATCAATAGCCCCCGATATAAGATCAGAAATGAATAAAAATGACGCAATTGTTCGTCTATTTTGGAGAGGTTTTAAATGAATAAGCAAACATCGTGCCTTATAAGAGGGAATAGGATTCTCAAAATGAAGAGCTCTTAGAGCAAAGCGAATGAATTTCTTTTGGATGCGTTCAAGACGCAAGATATATCGTAAAAAAGACTAAAAATGAAAGAAGCGTATTCTAGCTTTGACCGCACTATAGAAGTATAAATTGCTTTTTAAGTGTAGGCATCTAAAAAGTTTGTGCTGTTTCGCCGAAGAAACGCTAATAAAGCATATGCTTTGGGAATTATGTAGTCCAAGTGGGCTACAAATGAAAATTTAGCATCGAATATAACGCCTAGGTCCTTAACTTTCTTAACACAAATTAACGGAAGGTTGATGGCAACTTGACTTGGAGAAAGTGGCATAAGCACATTTATCAATATTAAGACGAAGTCCGTTTCTTACACACCAATTATAAGCAGCATTTATGTCAGACTGCAGTTAAAATGAATCAGACATATTGTTAATTTTTAGAAAAATTTTCAGATCATCTGCAAAAAGTAAACATTTGGAGTGCAAGACAACATTTGCATAATATAAAAAAGAGCGGACCCAGAATACTTCCTTGAGGGACTCCTGATGTCTCTATAAATGCAGGCAAGCTGAAATTTTCACTTTTCACAAATCTTTTTCTGTTAATCAGATAAGAACTTAACCATTTAAGGACTTTAGAATGGAGACCGAATTTAGCTAATTTATTTATTAATAAAGAATGGGAAACTTTGTCAAACGGTTTAGAGAAATCTGTATAAGCTGTATCAACTTGACAACCGGAAAGAAAAGCTGAAATACAATATTCAGAAAAGCTTGTAAGATTTGTTACCGTCGAGCGACATGGAACAAAGCCATGTTGGAATGGTGAAATTAGACATTTCACTGCAAAAAACAACTTTTGTTTGACGACATATTCAAAGAGTTTGGAAAATTTTGAAAGTTTTGAAATTGGTCTATAGTTGGCAATGTAATTTTTATTACCAGATTTGAAAATAGGTGTAATTGATGCAATCTTCCAAACAGATAAAAATATACCCACATCAAGAGATTTATTGAAAATAATTTAAGCGGTTTAACAATGGAACGACTACAATTTTTAAAAAGAAAAGCGGAAAACCCATCAATGTCGGATTTCACGGAGTATTTAAGATTACGAATACCATTCAAAACATCAAGATCAGATACATGTAAAGATCCCAAATCAATGGAATGAAAAAATACGCAATCATATTCTCCAGTGTAATCCGTGATTGGTTCAAAGTTATTTAGAAAATACTTGGCAAATAAATTTACTGCTTTTTGGCCAGAATTTGATTTTTTATTGATATAAAACATAGAATTAGGAATATAAGAGCTCTTCCATTTAGAATTAATGTAGCTCCAAAATGCTTTAGGATTTGATATGATATTTAACTTAACTCTTAGAATATATTGCTTGTAAAGACAATTATCAAGACAATTAAATTCTCTCAAAAAATGCCGATATTTAAGAAAAAAAAAAATCTATGTTATTAGTGGCAAGATACTTCTTATAAAATTAATTTTTGCGATATTTTAACTTTATTTGCCCAGGCGTATACCAAGTAAGTTTGAAAGATTTATTTATAGTGCGTGAAATACAGTCAAGGCAAATATTTTGCAATTTAGATTAAAATAAATGAAAAGCATCAACAATGTTTATAGCATTAAGCTCACAATCCCAATTTATACCAAAAATTATGCTTTGGATTATTTACAAGATTAAAATTACAATTCTTAAAGTAAAATTCAATTATCTTTAATTTCTGACTTAAAAAAGAGTAAAAACCTAACTCGATAGAAAGTGGAGTATGGTGCATATTAGATATAGATATAGGAAACAAAGATTCACATATGCTAAAATTAATGTTATTTCTAATGTAAACTAAATCAAGTATTTTATTCAATCTGTTAAAACATCTATTAATTTGTATTAGGTTGATTTTATATGATTTAAATACAAATTCTAAATGTTTGATAGTTTGAATCATATTTGATTTTAAATACAAATTCTAATTGTTTGATAGTTTAAAAGTAAGGACAATTAATTGTTTTAACGAATATTTCCAAAGAAACAACAACAACAACAACAACGTTTTCAATATGAAAAGGAAAACATCACTAGCTGATTTTATTACAATTTCGGCCCTGCTAAAGGCTTCATCAGAAATCTTTTCGGTACGCCGTGCAAGCGCGCACTAGCGAACTGCACCACAAAGGCGATGAGATTTTAAACAATTTCTCAGTTTTTTTCCCATTTCATATTTTCACATTTGTTGTTGTACTTTTGCTTTACTTTAGTCTTTATGCTTATGTTATTATTATTATGGAGTCAGACAGTCTGCTGGAAGTCTTCCACTAACAAAGCATGGTTACTGAAGTTGTTTTTAGATTTTTGTTGATTTATTTTCAGCTTGTTTCTATTTGGTCGTGCTCTACCATTTGATTAAAGTTTTTTCTAAATGACCTTCTTATTTATTATGTTGATTTTATCAATGACAAAAACCTCAAGATCAGTATTAGCATTTGATGGAGTTAGACCTATATCAGTATTAATAAAAGACCAAGTCACTTTACTCAAATTGAAATCTCCAGAACACATAGCTGATTTTCCCTAAATTCATCACCAAGAGCAAAAGTAGCATTAATAGCAACCTCAGAATATGTTGACCCAATTTTATAACGTAAAGCTTTCTATTTTTTAAGTAATAGTTTAAAAAATTTTAACAGAGATTCAGACAAGATATTATGGTAAACTTTATAAAATGCATTGGCAAAGTCGGTATAAATGACATCTAGTTGATCGCCATTTTCCATAGCGCCCACTTTATTATTAGTGATGAGAGCCAATTTTGTGTTAGTAGATTTACCCCGTTAGAAACCATGTTGACAGTCGACATGATATTGCCAATTACATTAAAAAGTTTATTTTTAATTATATGGTCAAATATTTTGGCTAGGGTGCACTGTTTCACGATCACCCTATAATTATTAATATCATTCCTATTACCAGATTTAAAAAAAAAGATCTACTGAGCAAACTTTCCAGGGCTCCACGAAACCCCTTTATTCAAGGAATAATTATATAGAATTGGAATTATATAGAATTGAGACCAAAAAGGTGTCAATAATTATACGATTCGGTGTATCATTTACTATGAAGTTGACTGAGTTCGTAGAATGAATATAAATTTCAAAGACTTCTTGAAAAAATTTTGCAAACAAATTGCAAGACCTTAAGGTATTGCTTGATTTTTCTCCATCAAATACCATGCTTGTTGCAAAACCAGCAGTCTTACCGCCTACAATTTAAATAATGCCAAAATTGTTTTGGATAAGATCTCAAGTAACTTTCAATCCTAAATATATTAAGCTTATATAAAAAATTATGAAGCGAATCAAAATCATTCCTTAGCTGATAAAATCGCAAACGATCCGACTCACTGTTATTTTTACGGAATTTTTTAATGCTTTATTTTTTGCTTTTTAAGATTTGCAAGTCTTGGGTGGTTTATATCTTAAAATTTTTGGCTTAACCGGAACAAATTGTCAAAATCGCGGAAATTGGTGCCTCAAGCTTTTAAACATAAATGTATTTGAAAAATTCTAAATTTATATAAGTCCTTAGAACTTACCAATTTACGTACGTTTATACTATGATGATGAGTAACCAAGAGAGGGGTTCTTCTGCACCTAGAATATACACTATATACCTACTATATACACATATGACAAATGTCACTTAAATTTATTTTTTTCTTTTTAGTTCACGTCATTTTAAATGAAAGCTTATTTTTTAAAAATTTTTTTTACTTTTTATTTCTAAAGAGTAAATTTAGTTTATTTGACTTCACTTTAACGTCATGCTCAAAATGTTTTAAATCGTATAACTTTTAGATATACTCCTATAAAACAATATTACCAATTAACGAAATTAAATTTTTTTTTAAAAAATGCTTGCTAATACAAAAAAGGTCACAACTTGTCTTTAATTATGAATTATATTTTGTTTTTCTTTAAATTTAAGACTATCTACAAATTGTCTTATAAATCAGTGCATTTTTGGGCAAAATTGGATTGGAATTTTTTCAAATTAAGTGGTTTTTCTTTATAGCAGCTAGATGAAGCTGGTTTTTACAGAAACAGAAAAAAGAACTACGATATTTTATGATAATTATAGTCTTCGACTTTAATAATGCTTAATTAGCTAGATATTTTTTACTAAATTTTACTTACATTTTCATTCTTTGAAAAATTTACAGTCATATTTAAACGATTTTTCTATTTTTATTTATTAACATTTTTTATTGTATAATTTTTTTAATATCAATGGCGATTAAGACATATAAAAGTAAAAAACAAAACAAAACCTTGAAATATTCTTTGTACTCGAAGTTATTATTGTTTAATCTTGAAATTATTTTTTGGGTTTTATTGAGTTTAATTTTGTTAAAAAAGTTTAAACTTTGCGAGTTTAAACGAGGTTTAAACCACATTTATAATACATGTTTTATAATCTTACGAAAAAAATATTTTTTTATAAAATTTAACAAAAAAGTCAACGAAAACTGTCTTCATCATCACAAGCGGACAAAGATTTTTGCATTCTTTGTTTTAACCCAATGCAAAAAAAAAATGCACACAATTCAATTCGATCAAATGCATGGAGTGCAAACGTGAAGTACATCTCAAATGTGCCAATATGACCAAAAGGTTTTGTGCTATGTGTGACTCCGAATCGGATTAACTTAACTTTTATTTGTCATTTCTAATCATAAAATAAAGATTTCACGCCATTTAAATTTTAATTTTATTTAGTTCCGTTTTCTCTCAAATCACCCCATTTATTTCATAATGTTTCCATGTAAAAAATAACTTGAAACCTATCAATCTAATGATGCCAAAAGTTGCGCCTAATGTCTAGCTTTATGAATGTACTAAAAACAAATCGGGAATTGTTCATTCTAACACACCTATTGGCAAAAAACTATAACATGTCTTAACTCACCTCACATTACCTTACTATTTCAGTTTAATTTGCTGTACTCACAATTCGTGCAATCAGTTGGAAGACAAGCAAATGAAGTGCAAATGAAAAAACTATCAAATAAAAAAATATCGAATGAATGAATGATTTGAAACTATCGAATAATTCGAATATTTTTATTCGATAGCTCCCATCACTAGTGTGAAGCCATGTTTCTGTCAATGCAAAAATATCACATTAATGCAATGATACGACAATTTGAATTGAGATGTTTTTTTTCGAATACCCCTGGTAATAAATTGAGTATGTTGAAAATAGTTGCACTGCCCGCTGTTATGCCGCAGATGGGGACACATTTAGAATTTCTGTTAAGTTCCTTGATTCGTGATTATCGGTTTTTGAAAAAATTCAAATAAACTAACTTTTATTTTTACTGGCCACAATGTTCAAAAATCTTTAAATAGCTTTCTTTAATTGTAAGTTTTACATTGCTTTCACTAAAAATAGTTCAAAATTAGTTTTGATTTCTATACATAGAGATTTTTCTTTACTCATAGCGATTCATAGCGATAGCAATATGCATAGCGCTTTCAACTATGTTTTTAAATTGGAATAAAATTGGGGTTTTTGATAAATTGTATGTTCTAATAAATATACAAAATATTTAAACAAAAATATTAGTGACTACATTCAAAGAAAACACACCAAATATAATTATTGTTAGTCAATTCGAGTAACGAAGCACATCTAGGGTTAAAAATAGTTAGATTTGTCTTACGCGTTCCAATTAAATTTGTAACAAAACAGAAAACTATGAATATCCTCGTTTGAAAAACATTCTGGCATAATTTAGGGAAAATACCATGGTGTTATTTTGGTATTTTTCATAAGGTAACCCTCGTTTTTTCATATGTTCCGAAATAAACGATAACGCGTTCATCAGGCAGGTTTATCTTAAAAAAAAAAAAATAGCGGGTAGGGATTATTCAGTATAATCTCTGGAATGACTAACTCTGTTCTAGAGAGAAAAATTGTTAAAATTTGTTTCTAAATCTAACCCCATTCTTGAAAATATGCTACGTAGAAATCGACATATTGAACGATAAGAACAAAAACAAAGAGTATTTCATTCGATCGCGATAACATTGGCCATTATTTTGCACTTCTACGCTCTTATTGAAATTTTTTACTGATATACATACGCATATTTTATTATAATTTTTTCTTCGTTTTCTTTTATTTCGTGTTATTTTATTAAAATACTTAATCAATAATTTTAATTGTTGACATGGTTTTCCACAGCTTAATCGTACTGGGTGGTTGTCGACATATCAACAACAACTACAACAGCAGCAACAGTATCGACAACAATTTCAACATGTAAAATAATCAATCAGCTGCCAACTTCAGACTAAACAAACTTATACGAAATTGTTTTTGCTTATCATCAATAAAAATGTTTCCATTTTTTCGATAAGTATTTTTCGTTTTCTTGCAACGTCATCGACATTTAGCCACTGTGTCCGCTTCGCCCACCCTCCCCCCCACACCCTTCCATAAAATTTCTAACAGTTCACTTAAATATTCAAGTGCGTACCAACTATTTTCAATGGAATTTCTTCGTATTGATAAGCTAATTTGTGTTTTCGTCTGGCAAATATTTTGAATTTTTGCATAAATTTTTGAAGAGGTTTTTATTGACCTGAGAGTCATAATTTTTTTTTTGTGTTTTATTTAGTGGTTTTCTTACATACCGTCACTTGTTTAAATTCAGTATTCATAATGTTTAAATTCCAATGGTCTGAAGTCATAAGCACCCGTTTAATGCGTGAAATTTCCCTCTCATAACCAACCATCGATCAATTTATCAATTATTCAAGAAAAAAGCAATTCAGTTGAAATTATTTTAAAAGTGTTAATAAAGTTTTTTAATAGACCAGCATGAGCGGCATTTCAATTGCTTTTATTAGGTATATTTATTAGGTATAGTCTATACGAGTGCCAGCGATGCCCATAAAAGTATTTCGAAGAGTGTTACAATAATTATATAATATAAAGCGAACAACAACAGAAAAATTGATGGATACATGTCACATTGAGAAATTATCAACAATGAAACATAAAAGGTGTTCCAATAGTAGGTGTGGTACTTTGTTATCGATTAAAAGCTCCGTTATCGACCTTTGTCCGCCATATTTTGTGTCATTGTCATTGTGAGAGTATAGGATTTTATTTATGGATCGCTACACGGAAAAACAACGCATTTAAATTGTCGAATTTGGGATCTTAAATTCCAAGTCGATGGTGCAAACTCTATTATCGATTCACCAAAAATGGGGTCGCAATCACCACATTAGTGAAACAACTGTGGGAAACATTGTGAATAAATTTTATCGAACTGGGTCTAGTTGGGTGGATGTTCCGAAGCCAACCAGAGTGCGGACATCACGCAGTGCTGAGAATATTGCTGCCATAAGTGAAAGTCTCGTCGAATCCCCCGAAATTCGCTATCGTTCACAACAATTGGCCATTTCCGCGACCTCCAAGCATCGAATTTTGCACTTGGATTTGAAGTTGCACCCATATAAAGTCCAATTTACGCAGCAGCTGTTGCCTCGTGACCATGCACAAAACCATGACTATCAAAAAAATCATCTCTTCTGACGAGGCTCATTTCCACCTCGGCGGCTATGTTAACAAGCAAAACTGCCGTATTAGGGCTCGGAAAATCAACAACTGATCTTGGAGAAGCCAATGCATCCACCGCGAGTCACTGTTTAGAGCGGTTTATGGGTCATCATCAAGCCGTTTTTTTTCGAAGATGAGGACGGAAACACCGAAAATGTTAACTCAGAGCGGTACCTCACTATGTTGGAGAACTATTTTATGCCGGAGGTTGAAACTCAGGATCTGGACGATATGTGGTTTCAAAAAGACAGCGCATTAAGGGGTATTTAATCTATTTAAGCGGCCACAATTCAATTTTATCAAACGTCGATTTAAAAAAAACTATTGTCACTTTGTTAAATAGTGTATTTTTCACTTTGCTTTAATGAAAAAATTTGTACAGCTCTCTTGACTTGGTCATTCTTAGTTGAACTTTTGTTTAAGTTGCTAGCTGTTTAGAGAAATGCATACTAAAAAACTCATAATTTTTTTCCAAATTTTTTAAAACAAAATATTTATGAATTCAACTAAAGCGGGTATGAAAAAATATTCGTATGGTGGTTTGGATAATATTATATTTATATAAAATTAGTAATTGTATTTTAAAAAATTCCGTGGCGACCGTAGCCTAGTGGGTAGAGTATGTGGCCCCTAAGCTAGAGAACCGCGGTAGCCCGGGTTCAATTCCAGCTCAGACAGAAAGTTTTTTCAACTGAATTAATATTTCTGTTCGGTATTCACCTCTCTGCAGACAATGGCTAACCTCAGAGAAAATTGCCATGTAAAGCTTCTTGAGAACATAAGCCGTTCGGAGTCGGCATAAAACACGTAGGTCCAATTCTCGGTCATTTGTGATTAAACATTTAATAACACGCACAATACAATTGATCAATAGAAGCTAGGTCAAAGTCCTTCCAAGGGCTGAAATGGCCAGTTTATATATATATATATTTTAAAAAATAAGTATTTTTTGTGGATTTTTATAAAAAACTGTTTGGACATTCGAAAAATTTTACCATATGCGGCTGTCGGCAGCTGTACTTTTTTCTTCATTAACTTAACAATAGAAGTGTTTACATTTTTAAAAAAATTTAATGTTCTAATAGTCTGATTTTTTCTAAAATCTATATGAACCCAAAAGTGGAAAACAAATTCTTGTTTTATATTCTGCGTTGAATTCAAGTTAGTCGTATTTATTTTTGTGTTTCCTTTTTTACTTGTATTTTTTTTGTTATATTGAATGAGGACCATGCCGAGGAAAAAAAACAACACCATTTCTTTAGGAAACTTTGGAAATACTTTTGCCTGCGGTGAGCTCACCCAATAATAATGAAACTGAAAATGAGTGATCTGAAGAAGAAGATCCATTTTCAAATGACTTCATTTTGTTGCGATTCATCATATTGTGATTAAGATATATTTTTATTTTCTTTTTAATGCTGAGTTTTTAAACCTTTTGTTATATAATTTTTATAATCCTAATAAAGTTTTAAATGTTTTTTCTCATTTTATTTATTTATTAATAGCACGATAAGCACTTAGTTCTTTTAATGTACAAGATGGAATAATTTTTTTAGGATTATACAAATTAAAGATTTTCTTAAACGTAATTTAAACAATTATACTTATTATAAAGGTAATCTTAATATTAAGTAGAAATAGAGAAATCAAGATAGAAAATAAATCGGAGTAATTAAGATAGAAAAAAAAGTGACAAGAAGAAAGTATAGATTAAAAGAAAATTGGCGAATTTATTAATCGTTAATAAGAAGCGAAATGTTAAAAAATACGGCAAGTCTAAGTCTTGTTATTTCCCTTAAAGCTCTTACATGACTCGGTCAGGAATATGGGCTTGAGAATTTCACAAAAAACTTAAAAAAATTTAAAAAACATGTTTTATTACAATGCATTAAAACATAATTTTAATTTATTATTGAAAAAAGAGGTTCAAAAAAGACCCGAGACTGATAGAGGCTTAAAATAAGTAAAACAGATATCCCTTAATACTATTTTCCCAATAAAATCAGTTTTAGATCTACTTAAGAAAATGTAGAAGCGGGTCATATGTGACCCATTGATCGGATAAAGTTAGGGATTTTAAAAAATCAGTAAACTAGCATCATTAAATACTATTTTTTTTCAACAAAACAATTTTAATGTTCACCTAAAAAAGCTCAGGTGGGTCATACATGACCCAATGGTCGTACAGGGTTAAGGATATCAAAAATAAAAAGACATACACGATTAGAATCTTTTAACCAAATAAAATAATTTTGGCCGCTTAAATCGATCAAATACCCCATAGTTCAGCGCTACACCACACACAACTCGCCTCAATTTGAACTTTTTGCGTAGAAAATTCCCGAACCGTGAAATTTCTCATCGCGGTGGTGTGAATTGGCCGCCCAGATCATGCGATTTGACGCCGTTAGACTTTTTTTCTGTAGGGTTACGCGAAGAATATAGCCTATCTGAATGATAAGAAGACGATTCCAAACTTGAAAAGCAGTATTACTTCGGTGATTCGGGCCATTCCGGAGGCAAAACTGCAAAATGTCCTGGAAAATATGGCAGAAAGAGTGAGATATCTACGGAATAGTCACGGTGAACATATCTGCGATATAATTTTTTAACGTAATCCTATTGTGTGGCCTTGCGAACCGTTTTCGTTTTATTCAAAATCAAAGTAACACACCTTTTACATAAAAACAATACGCTTGCTAGCAGCGCCAACGACTGCTCACAGTTCAAATTCAGTTCAAATTCAAATCAGCGTTCGATGGCGTTTAAAACCAACAACAAAACAAGTATGAAACTGCAAACTGAAATCAACTAATTATCACAAAAGTAAAAAGTGGAAAGAGTTAGGTGCAGGGCATCGCTGTAGTGCATATACCTTATAGCAAAAAGAAAAGAAAATAAAAGATTTTTTATAGCAATTGTGTCAAATGTTGCTGCTGTTACTGTTGGTGCTGCTGCTGTGGTAAAGCAGTCATCAATTAGGGCGTTTTTTATGGTTTATGAAAGAGTATCAATTAAACAACAAATATAGACTAACTACCAGCAGATAACATTTTCAAGTTCACATTCCATAGATTGCCTTTTGTTAAGGAATTTATAACACATTTTTCATTGATAACAACTTCAGTGATAAATTTTGTTATCGCTATCATTATCGTAAGAGATATCATTATCGTTAACATTATAAGTGACAAAATCAGCTGCTTGTGAGTTGAAATATTTCAAGGATCATTAAGTTTTGGATACTAAAAAACGTATTACAAATATGTTACACGCCAGATGTGGTAATTAAGAATTCTACTGCTATGTGTAAAATGTTTTTATTTTATGCCTCCTTTTATTATTCCACAACACATCACCTTCTCAAGGTTCTTCCTGTTGCATTTAATGTTATTTGTTTTTTTTCGATCTGCTTCACCTGTTGCCCCCTACAACTGCATCGACCATGGTACACAAATACATTTTTATTATATACAATTTTTTCTTTTTTTTTGTTGATTTTCTCTGTTTCTCTGTAAATATTACAGCTGTCAGGTACATTTATTGATCTAGTTCTGTTTTTCAAAAACATTTCCTGATGCATTACACTTATTTTCTTTCCTGTTTTAATTAGCGTGAAATTACATATTTATTTTATATCTATTGTTTTCTCTTAGAACAGCTTTAATTCTTTTGTTTATTTTTGTATTTTTTGCAATTTGTTGTTCTTGATGAACAATAATATTAATTTTGAACATTGTTCGTATTGGAATATGTTTGAACAAATTGATCAAATTGTTTTATTGGTATGTTTTGTTTAGTATTTTTCGTTCGAATGCACTGATGGTTAAGTGCGTGAACAGTGGGATGGATACAAATTTGAGCAATAAATAATAATTATTTCTGCTTTTTGTTTTTTTAAGTTAAAAATAAAAAGGAAAATTTGCTTGATATTTTTTAAGCACAAAATAACCAGTAATTTTTGATTTTATTTTGTAACGCAAAAATAAAAAACAAAACTTGCTCGATATTTTTTTTATCACAAAATAACTGGTAAGTTTTGTTTTTTATTTTTTTAAGGCAAAAATAAAAAGCAAGACTTGCCCGATATATTTTTGAGATCAAAGTAACTGGTAAATTTGGATTTTTATTTTTTAAGCGAAAAGTAAAAAGCAAAATTAGGGTTTTTCCCTAATCATTCATTACTTCACTTTGGTTCTACCGTACATTTAAATCCTAATTTTGCTCTTGACTTGTCCTTAAAAAATAAAAATAAAATTTAGCAGTTATGTTATGCTCAAAAACAAATCGGGCAAAATTTACTTTTTATTTTTGGCTTACAAAATAAAAAGCAGAAATAATTATTATATATTGCTTAAAATTTTTACAGGTAAAATTTTAAAAATCAATAAAAAATCAAGTACTAAAATGTGAGTATTAATGTGAGAGGATTCTAATGATACCTTCAAAACGGCGGTGCAACAATTTCTTCACAATGCTTTTTTGGTTTTAAAATCTACACATAATTATTATTTACAGTATCTGTTTTTTACCAAAAAAATTAAATTACTTGATTTTTGTGTTGTCTAAGGCACATGGGTCAAAAATTATTTCTGGTACTATTACCATATTTGTGAGAATTAAAATTGTTTATTTTTAATTTCTAGTTGTTTTTGACCTTAATAGGACACAGATTACCTTTCAACATTTGGAAAAAGAACTTTTCACTATCACTCTTGTTGAATACCTTGTAACGTGACATTACAATTTTCCATTTTATACTGTTAACTCTATTTTCTTTCTTTTATCTAATTTTTTTTTCCCATTATAATATTTAAATATTTATTGCAAAACCCTACTAAATAAATTCTACAATGTTTAAAATGCTGCTCCGCGCCCAATATCACTCAAACTTTAATTATTTTTGTAATTATCAAAAATTCTCAAAAATGTTAGGAGTTTTTCTAAAAGAGCCAGTGTTTAGTCATGGGTAGCTTTTTATTGCCAAGTCCAGAGTCAAGCAGTCTGATGATGCAGAACTATGCATTAAAGTGGGCAAGGGACAAAAGGAGTTGGTACAAATTATAAAACTATTTTTACTAGCAGTAGCATTGCTATATTTTGTGCTCCCGCCCATAGGTTTCTAAAAGCGCCCTGCTATTTACTTTTAGAGTAGAACATTGTTATTACTAGTTTACTAGAAGCGTAGGAGAAAACAAGAGAGCTCTTGACAAAAAAAAGAGAACAAAAAGGAGGCTTTTTTAATTCAATAGTCATATGATGATCATCATTTATTACAACAGTTATAATTTAAAAATATCTTATTTTATAAATAAAGTTTTATTTTATTTTAATAGAATTTGTTAAAAAAGCACTAACGTAAGAAATACCTTTTATAATATCAAATATAATAATATTTGTAAAATGATATCACAAATTAAAAAAAGAAAACAACACATATTAATTATTTAAAAAAAGTAAACAAACTTAAAGTTTGAATTAATGGGATCAATAATTTTTTTATTAGTGAAATGATAAGTTTAAGATGTTTAGTTTTAATGTTTTGTGTTTGACGTTACCTGTTAACTAAAGAGTTTGCTAACGTCACAAAATATGACCAACTGAGTGATTAAAATAACATCAGTTGCTGACTTGCGGAAAATATGAAAGCAAACTGGCTAATGGACTCCGACCATAATCGAATTTTGCCAAACAAAGACGACTTTTGCTCAAAATAGTCGGTTTTTTGACGTCGATTATTGCACCCTGAGAAATCGTATGTTCGGGACTTAAATTTTATTTCATCAAAAACGTCGCACAGTATTACATCCCCAATCTTGGCCAATAAAAGGAGTTATCGTAGAGCTATGGAAATTGGAACGAATATCTTTCATGACAAAATTAAGAAATCTTGAAAAAGTTATAAAAATCCGACCTCTGCCACAGCCACTTCTCATATAAACGAAACCCATTTTTGCCTGAAACTTCAGTCTTGTCTCAAAAAAACGAAGTTTGCTACCAAAATTTCTTTTGTGATTAATTATATTTTAGTATTTGTATTTGTATTTGTATTTATTGAGCAAGTATGTTAGCATATAAGAAAAGATTTCTTGTGCATGCCGCAAATTAAAATATATGTATAACAACAAAACAATTAAGAATTAAAATTAAAAATTAGAATTCAAATTGTAATTAAAATTGAAGTTGAAATAGCTAGATAACAACAAGTAATAACACATTTATAAGTTAACACATTTATGAGTTATGTAACAACAAAACACTTAAGAATTAAAATTAAAAATTAACACAGCCTTCGAAAATACGACCCACACAAATTAACAACGTTTTTGTTTATATTTGTAAGCTTTTTTGTAAGCTTACAGCAAGGAAATTTTAAAAATTGTTGTATTTTTGTGTTTGTAAATAAGTAAAAATTTTGAAAAATAATCAGCTGCCATGCATCAAATGTATCTCAAATTTTAACTAAACAGGTCACCATAAAATAAAATGTATATCTTCCACATCAGAAAGTATTAGCAAGAATTTCTTTGGATTTAATGTAACGCAGTTCTAATGATGTTTTCGTGAAAAACTTAGTCAATCTTTCTCAAAATTATTTTTTAAGCACTTTTAAAAATTGAATATTTAGAAATTTGTATCCCGCTTTTAATGTTTACTTTTATGATAAGCTTAAGACCATATGTTCAAAATGTAAACAAAAACAGTAATGTTGCCAGACATATGAAATTTTAAACTTTATTTTGATATAAAAAAAAATATATATAATTTGAATAACAAGAAAAATTGTATTTTTAAAAATGCAACTTTGACGGCTTGTCATAACGAAACGATTGCTACTATTAAAAAAATTCATTTTGATTATTTCACCCAAGATATTTTCTATTGAAAGCTATAAAAATTTGGAAAAATTCAAACGTCGATATATTAAGTTTTTGGCCACTTATTTCACACTGTGCGTCGTTCTCCACTTTAGTATCAATTTCATCAAGGTAATTGAGGGCGCCCCTAGCTTAGTTGCGCGGGTCCGCTTTTTACGCCACTGTTTACTAGAAATGTTGTACATAAGGAAGTTTTATCAAACTAATTTAACCACACATGTATTCTTATAAAAAGTGATGTGTATAAGTCCAATAAATTTTTTGTCATATTTTTTACTCCTAATGCTTCCTAAGCGTCGCACAGTGGGATATTCGTGGCCATAAGTATAAAAAAGTTCAATTGTTAATATTCCAAAAAATTGTTTACTTGTCGTTAGCTAATACTAAGAATAATAATCTTAGATAAGAGAAACCAGTAAAAATAGTTCAGATTTTTTTTTTCGTTTTGACTCACAACGACATCAATGTAGACAATTATTTGATGAAATCAATTTCAGAATGCAAGTTATTTTCACTACCTATCTTGTAAGCGCTTCACTTCTGTTGGTTTCAAAAGAATGTAATCAAAGTAAAAAATAATGAAAATATATTTTTTTTGCTTGCCAAAAATGTCTTGTTTTTGTTGTTTTGGTGATTTTTAAAATATTTGTGTTTTTAATGCTAAAAAAGAAAATCTTTGAAAACTCAAGCAGGTAAATAAAAAATACATTAAAAAACATATTTGAATTTTTTTTTAAATATCGAGGAAAAAGATATATACTAAATTATAAATAAGTTTGTAGGTGCGCATACTTGCGCTACGCGGTTATATATCATTTTTCCCTATGCAATCTTTATATTAGTTTATTGGTCCCCATATTCCAGCACATCAACAAGTGCTACAGGTATGATTTTACTAATTCACGCTAAAACGACTGATTTTGATAAAATTCTGGACTGGACAAATTTTGATAAAATATTTATACACTATTTAATTATACAACTATACCATTATTGACCAATACCAATATGTTAACTTGATCAAACGCCATTTTTTGGTTAAAAACACTTGTTATTCTAGCATTGGATAGGGAATTGATTGACATTGGTCTTGTTATCTAGTCCGATTTGCTTACTTGGCCAAAACTGATGTTAGCTAGGCTTAAAGACAGTTTTTTATTCAAGAAGTTTTATTGGAATCGATTGAAATTAGTTTAAGTGCTCAAGGGCAATTTATTACATTAGCTTAAAGGTTTATTCGCCAAAAATTTGCTAAATATTGTCTCTTGGCAAAATCATTTTTCCGGTTGCTAACATTTTACAGGTAATAATCAGTTTCGTGGATTTTATGTGTTAATTACGACTTAATAAAAAGTTGTGCAATCATTTTCCAGGTTATTGCTAGCGGGTTAAAAATACATGTAGGGAAATTCGAGACTTATACACGAGAAAGAGATGATATCTACCATGCGCGGATCCAGGGGGTCCCTGGGAGAGTCCCCCCAGACCCTTAATTTAATTTTTTAAATAAATACTAGCAGTTGCCCGCGGCTTTGTCTGCAGTAGGTTCGAGTCATTTCAGCATTTATATTTTTGGTAAGGAGCAAGAAGGAACGAAAAGCTTAAAATTGTAAAAATAGTAAGTGGCTCATAAATAAGTATATACTATAAAATATTAAAATATAAGTAAGCAAATTATATTTGATGGTCTTTCTTTTTCATAAAAACAAAAGTAATTTTGTCCAAAATGTTATGAAGGTGTTTGATTTTCTCGGTTGGCTCTTAAATTTCGATAGCGTTGAGTATGTATGTCTGCCTGTATTTGGTTGTTGGCATTTTTTTTAATTGAATTGAAGAAAAAATATTAAATACCTAAAGCTCATGTAGTCAGTGCTTCCAAATAACCAATGTTAATCCTGCGATAAAATTATAAAAAGTCATAGATTTTTGACAAAATTTTCTGTTGATTTGTTCTTTCAATTAGTTATTATTTCAATTCACTTACATAAAATTTAGAATATAAAAAACAAAAACAAAAAAAAAATGGCACAAAATCTGCTAAATCATTTAGCCCTATCAAACATTCACAAAGAAATTGATATTGATACCCAGAGGAAATCGCTGAAATTTTTTGTAAATTAAAAAATCGACGCATGAGTAATGCGAATTGTTATGTTGAAGATACATAAGCTTCCATATAATAACTTAATTTTATACAAATAGCAAATAGCTAAATAAACAAAGTAAAAAATAAAGGATTTAAGCGCGTGAAGATAAATTCGTCAATACGACGCTAACTTAGCGAAGACTCAAACCAATACTTTTGATCCGCAAAAAGTTATAAAGGTGGTTTAATCACCTGTCCAATGATATGCATTTCAAAAACATTCTTCGCTCAGATTTTGAGAATTTTCGCTTTGAAACTTAGTACAATGATTGCCAGTTTCACTACTTTTTAAAAAATATATATGGCAAAAGTCTTAATTTTGCACTCAATATTGTGCCAAAAGCTAAACTCGATTCAAAAGTTAAACTCGTACTTTGCATATAGAACGAATTTAAGTTCCTCCCAAAAGTTAAATTCGTACTTTTCAAAAAGAACGAATTTAATTTCCTCCCAAAACTTAAATTCATACCGTACAAAAAGAACGAATTTACTTAGCAAAAAGTACAAATTTAACTTTTTGCGGATTAAAAGTATTGGTTTGTGTCTTCGCTAGCGTTGGATTGACGTATTTATCTTCACGCACTTTAAGAATTTTAAGTTGAATATAATCATTAGCTTTCTTTCAATTTTTACAAATTATATAAATTTTTAGCTTTTGATATGCTTTTGAATTATATACTCATGATATTTAAAACGTAAATATAATTTATAAAAATAAGTTTACTATGTAATACATCAATAAACACAATGAATAAAAAAAACTAATTTGCTTATTTCGCCCCCTCCCCCCCACGAGCAATTTCTAGATCCGCCACTGATCTCTACTTCAAATTATGTACAAATAATTCATACCAAATTTCAAAACTCTAGGTTTATTTTTACTATTTCTTACAAAAAAATTCGTATGGAAGGTGGGCGTGTCTGTTGGCGAATTTGATCTTAAACTCTTCAAATATTATATTTAACTTTACAAAGCATTCTTACCACATTTCAAAGCTCTAAATTCATTTTTACTCTTTTTTACAAAAAAATTTGTATGCGTGTCTGTGGGCGGATTTGATCCAAACTTATATGGGCATTTCCACCAAAAGGTCTACCGCGGCTGAAAAATAAAATATTACTGAAAATTTTTTTAAACCTTCATAACAGAGAAAAAAATGTGTTAATTTATATTGTGAGATTTCTGAGAGCTGATCTCAATTTGAATTTTGATAAAATGGCAACAAACATGATGAATGGCACCAAAAGTAAAAAATGGTGACAAAAGTTGAAAAATTTTAACAAAAGTAGGAATTTTATAAGTATAATAAATACTCGTTTGATACAAAGTTTAATTAAATTTTTCAGTTTCCATTTTTATGGACCTGAATTACACTTTATATGATTTTTAAGTTCAATTAAATAAATAAAACTCTAAAAAAATTTTACTTCTTTGAAGGGAAAAATCTGTATCGTAACGTGTGTATCATAACGTATTATATTATGGCTTGTATACAAATAATTAAAAAAAGAATTTTCAATGAAACATTTATGAATATATAGCAACATCATTCCAGAAAATATTAAAATATTTTTAATAAAAAAACTCCTGCACACCCCAGATTTTTTGATTACATTAATGCAGAGAAAAACCACTTCCATTTTTTGTATCGTAACGCGTCCTCTTTTGATTGCTTGTATCTTTGGACAATACTTTCGATCGCTTCCACCTTTTACACTAAATATAGTACTACTAGTATGCTATCCAAAAATTAAAACAGGACAAAAAAATTTAAATATTTCCTTGCTTTTTTAATTTTTAAAAACAAAAAAAGGCGTACGAACGTTATATGCGTGACTATGGAGATGATCATATATATATATTTTATGTTTAAATATACAAAGCACTCATACCAAATTTAAAGGCCCTAGGTTTGTTTTTACTATTTAAAAAAAAATCTTATGAAAGGTGCGCGTGTCTGTGAGCGGATTTGACCCAAACTAATATATGTATATTTCATATTTATTCCCTGCAGGAAAATCAACTAATTTAAAAGTAGTTGAAAAAGTAGTTTTTTATCCACCACAACTAGTTGAAATTTTTCCATAGAACGAACTAACATATTTTGTATGGTGATGTCTGCTAAATAAGTCAATTGACTTTCGTCTGCATATGTATTTAACTACTTGTTAAACTAGTTGAATTTAAAGTCTTTTTTTAACTACTTTAAAATAAAACAATTGAAAACCGCATATATTTGCTATAACTGCTTTTTAAAATAGTTAAATTTAAAATATTTTTTTTTAATTACTTTAAAATAAATCTAGTTAATTTAAATTTTAAATTTCTGTACATTAAAGAGATCATTTATTTTATTGTTTTGAAAAATATATACATAAATTCATATTAGTAAAAGTCTAAAGTTAATAATATTTGATGAAATAGCATGGTTAAATACATATGAACTTGTAATCTAATAAAAATTTGCAATAAGAACATGTCAAAATCAGTGTAGTTGCCGCCTTAATATAATCCAAAGTAGTTTTTAAACCACTTGTTTTGAAGTAATTTTTCAACTACTTCATATATAATGTAATAAAAACTATTCAAAGTTGAAGTGGTTGCCGGCTTAATATAATTCAAAGTAGTTCAGAAACTAGTTTATTTTAAACTAGTTTTTGAATAAGTTGTTTTTAAAAATAAGTTAGTTTGTTCCTATAGGGTTTCTACAAAGCACTCATGCAAATGCCAAAGCTGTAGGTTTATTTTTGCTATTTATGGCCAAAACTTGTATTAAGTCTTCCACTTTGCGTCGTAGGGCGGGCTTTTATACTAGTAATTTATTAAAAGGATTGTGCATTGGCTCTCCTATATATCCCGGTAGTAAAAATTTGTCGGCGCTGAAATTGTATTGCAAAATTGTAAGAGGGATTTGACTAAATTTTAAGTGTGTTGTTAAGATCGAGTGTTTCTTTCCGTTGTTCGAATAAAAGTTTGACTTTATCCGTCTGTGAAGCAACATAGTGTTTTCTAACAGAAAGTTTTTCAGTGAAGTGTGTTTGTCAAAACTATTAATTATTAAACCAGAACAAAGTTTTATGTATAAAATAACTAATTTTTACTAAAAATTAATTCTTAAATGCTAAATAAAAGGTAATAAATTCTTTCATTAAATTGCATAAATTGTGAAAATAATTTGTGGCGTCATCAGCTTTGGTTTGCTTCTTTTCGGTGTGTTTTTCGTTTTCGTTTAGAGGCGTAGAGAGGATTTTCGTTCAAGTTATATGTGTTCTCTACACTTTTGAGCGTCATTTTTTTTTGTTCGCTCCTATCTTGTGCATACCTACTCCCATCGTCGCTAACTGTGTAAGGTAGATGTCATCAGTGTTTTAACGGCCATGTATGAACAAATGTAATTGAGAATTGTAAACAGACTTCGGAGGCTCCACAGCTACATTGTATTTAAGAAATAATTAATTATGTCATTTTTATTTAGCAGCTATCCAAACCACAAAAGTCTTGCTTCTACTTACTACTTCTAATGTAAGTGATAAGCGATCCAAATATTTGTAAAACATGATTAAGGACAAGTATTGATGCAGTATTGGCTAGATATATCGATGACTTTATATCTTTAATATACGTTTGTTATTTAAGATAGCATAAACCGATAATTTCATTAATAAATATCCATAAAAATAATGAAAAAAATTTACCAAAAAAAAATTATAATTAATGTAACATTAGTAATCGGTGCTTCATTACAAGTTTATTCTTGTTAGCACTTAAGCAAATTGATAATAAATAATGAAATAAAAATTAATTGTAATAAAATTTACTTGTGTGAATATTAACGTATATTTTTTGAATTACCTTTATGGTATTTGCATTTTTTTTAATTAAAAAATTATTTTATTAAAAACCATTAAATTATCAAATCTATGAAACTGCGAAAGAGCTTCGCTTCTTTCGTGTGTCCAACGACGCATCTATTTTTTATATATATTTACTTTATTTATCTTCATATTCTATTCAGTGTTATTTAAACTGAATTATAGGCCTTGCCTACAAGGATCATATTCATCCCACTGTGCTTAGGTACATGATGCCAAATATAATTAACCTTGTTTTGAACTCATTCATGAAAATTTTAATTTTTCGATAGGAAAGAAATAAGCCACAATTAGAAAAAAAAAATACCAAAAACAGCATATAGTAAAACGTTCCACAAGATTCCCCAACATTTGGTGGATGGTTTAAATTATCAAACTTTTCTTTATAAAAAGTTTATAATAAAATTTTTTGTTATTTCATGAATAACGTGCGAGTAATATAATTTAATTTCAAGGTTATAGTGTCACGAAATTTAAGCTACTCAATATACGGCACTATGTCCCAAAATGAATGATGGTTGTGTGACATTGAAATCGACAAAGATTCTATTTCATTTCGATGCTGCCATTAAGTATATATGTATTTTTTTAATTTTAATTAATTGCAAACTACAACATCTGTACTCTGTGTATAGTATATGTTTGCTCTTGATTAATTTAATTGAAGACAAAAATATAGAGAACGACAAAATTGGGCAATATTCTTTGATCTGTTGGCGGGCTGATGAATGATTTATAAAAGCGTATCAAATAAAGTACTCAATTGCAAAAGAAACATAACGATAGAAAAAAAATTCTAACCACAAGTATAAGATAAAAACATAATAATAAAATAAGAAGACATAAACACAACTAAATGTGACAAAGAATGCTGCCAATTAATATTTGTACTATGTATTTTGGTGGGTAGTTTTTCTATATAATAACATTTTATTAGATCGGCAATTATTTAAATTCGATATTTTTGCTGGTATAACCAAAAACAAAAACATAAGAATGTTGACATAAATTTTCGAATTGAACTTTGAGCGTAGCTTCAATTCATGTTGCATGATAACTTTAAAAAAAAAAAATTCACTCTCATACATCAACGACATATAAACCAAAATATTGGTTAAAATTGTTGTATGTTGTTGAAATTTGTTTAATTTGTTTTCAATTTGTTTATTTATTTTGATCTTGATCTTCCACTTGTGCTTTTTCGTTAAATTTCTGTTGCTACTCCTATACTAAAATGATTCCAGCAATTAAACACTTAAATAAATGACAATTTGGCATCACTGGCAGTGTTTTCTTTGCTAAATTTATTTGTTTAACTAAAAATTTATGACTGTGATTCTGGGAAATTTTTGTATGTCGATGCTGTTGCTGTGATTGTTTAAATATTCTTGATTGCGATAACTGTACTGTACTAAGTTGGGAGTTTATGTTTATATTAAAAATATTTTTCTATGGGTTAAAATATTTCAGTTAAGACAAAATAATCAAACTTCTGTCACAACATTTATTTGTTTCAACCATATATTCCACCATATTGCCAGCTTACTATTATTTGTAAACTATTTTTATTTGTTTTGAAACAACGTTCCAATGTTGTGTGAGAATTTGCATTTAAAGCTAAACACAACAAAAACTCAAATTTTATAATTATTTGCAAACTTAATGCAAAACAAACTGAAAATATCGTATTACAGCTATTGCCAAATAAGTTTTGCACCGAGTCATATTCTTTCATACCTACATAGGACCATTGCCCAGGAAGAGGTTACCTAGGTTAAAACATTTTACCTGAGGTTATGCCGTGACTTTAGTAAAATCATGTTACTAAGCGTTCCGCTCTATACTCAAAAATATTTGTGCGTAAATATTACAAACAACTACGAATATTGAATGGAATGGAGTACATGTTACGATTATTCATTCATATTCGTATAAAAACAAATGTATATTGTACGATACATTTGTTAAATTTACGAAAGATCATAATATTTATTAACAAAAAAAAAAACATTCTGTCTGAGCTGAAGTTTAATCTTCGGTTCTTTACCTTACGGGTCACGCACTATACCAGTAAGCTACAGCCTCTTTACAATATTCTGTAGTTGTTCGACAAACCTGTCCCAAAAAAAAACTGTCTGAACTGGAGTTTGAACATCGGCTCTTCAACTTACGGGACACGCACTCTACTAGTAGGCTTCAGCCACTTTACAATCATAAAATTCCTTATATTCTGCAGTTGTTTGACAAGCCAGTCTAAAAAAAAACATTCTGTCTGAGCTGGGGCTTAAACCTCGGCTCTTTAGATTACAGGCCACGCAATCCACCACTAGGCTACATCCACTTTACAATCGTACAGTTCCTTTTATTCTATAGTTGTTTGTAAAGCCAGGCTGAACGATTTCGGTTTTCAACTTTTTAAACTCAACTAATAATTCGTACATTCTACGAATAATTCGTACAGATAACCTACGATTGAATTTTTTTCTACTAATATGATTTTTCATTCGTAAACAGTACAAAAGCGTTAGTAAACACTACGAATGTAATGCAAATAATTACAGAGTTATATTTTACGAGAAATTTACGAATATTATTATTTATATGTACACAACAATTTGTACAATGCATTCATACGAATTGATTTATTTTTGTTTACAAACATCATTAGTATATAAAACGAATATATTCAGGTGTGTAACATTTTATGAATGAATTTGTAAAGATATCACAATAAAAATACTATGTATATTGTACGAATAGTTGTAGAATGTACGAATATTTTATTTACGAGTATCATTAGTAGAAATTTTATTAATAAATGTTTTGAGTGCACAAACTTTTCAACCACCACCAACTACAATTTTCGTCGTTAATTGTTGTTTTTAAAGTTCTTTTGATCAGGAAAGAAAGGTTAAAGCGTAGAACCATAACTTGGCCAGGATTCAAATCCGGGACCCCTGGGTAACAGTCAAGTGCGCTACCACTAGACTATAAAGCATGGGCGTCGCCAAGGGGGCCAGTAATTGGCAACTGCCCTCTCCTAGACATGAAAAATGCAAAGCAACCGAAGTTCTTAGTCCACTCACTTGACTTGCTTGACCGATAATTCCCGAACGTCGAAACTCGAGTAAATTCACTAACTCCATTTCAAGCAAAATGTGTTACTTGGTTCACATTCCCCAATATGGATGTTAACAAGCATTGCTGCCCTCCGTGAATACCCGTATAACATTGCATAAGCTTTTAAATTCTTTGATGGGAACACTAATTTTTTGTAGTTTTTTTAAATGTAAACGCAACTCTGAAAAATGTTAAAATGCTGTTCTACTCGTTTCTCACCATTGTAACAGCGAAACGAGCCGAGGACACAATCAGCCCTATTCCAGAATCCGTCCTAGCGTGAAATTTCTTTCGGATTCGTAATGAAGAATTCTACAATCCGAATCGAGTTCGAACATTCTTACATTCGTAGCATTGCAACTACACATTCCGAACGTATCAACTTTTGACAGCTGTTTTTCGGATTTTTTCACGAAAACCTTGCCTGGACGGATTTGTTTACGACAAAAGAAAACAATTAAATTTTTATAGAACTAGGTCGTAAAATAAAATTTATAATTAATTTTTGGTTAATAAAGTTAAATTATTTTTATTTAAACCTGTGAATATGTTAGTTGAAATTTATTTAGTGCATTTCCTACGTTTCGTAATCCATTTCCAAAGAGTTGATGGAATCTCCCAATATTCTTCGACGAATTTTCATAGATTGTCTATGTGAGAAATCTTCCTTTTATTGTGCGAAAATTGCAATTGCAATGAAATCCACTAAAAATCACAGCTAAAAAATACAATGTTGATCAAAAACACTTCAGTTTTTAAATTTTTCCTTTTATTTATTTGTCTGCTGTTGAAACCAGTTGTTTTCGAACTCCCGAAAGTAAGTTCGAAAAGGGGAAGTTTCGTTCGGATTTTGGATAAGCAAATTTGTCGTATTCGTAGCGTAGTTTTACGTTCGGAAATTCATTACGACGGATTCTGGAATAGGGCTGAATGTGTTTTTTTATCATCTTTAATCATCTTTTTCATGCTCGCTAAAAGCTTATATATTAATACGCAAACATCAAATGTTGTCGTACACTTTTTTGATATTTAGTTTAGAATTAGGGCAATAAAACGTATATCATTCGAAAGGTACTGCACCATAGATGTGCCGAATCACGTTAGATTTTAAATTTATGTACTCTGACCGGAAATATTAACGTCGAAAGGTTAACTTTAATTTTAGTAAGGAATCTCAGGGCGAGGAAGAGGTAGAATAGTGAATGAGGTATCAGATGAAAGGTCTGGCTGCACAGTATGATTGCATTTTTGCTTGGTGACCTTCGAACTTAAATATGAGCGTTAAGAGAGCATTTATGAAATAAAAGCTAAACTGTCAGAGATAGAAAAACATGATGTAAAAGAAAATTTTAGACTTTGAAAAGATATGCAAAAAATATCTCAGACATTTTTTGCCATCTCTTGCGTATACGCTACAATTAAAAATTTTTAATTTTACAAGTGTGAATATATATTGTCATGGTGAAATTTCTTACAAATAGTAAATTTTAAAAAATGTCCGTTATTGTCACATAAAAATAATTGAGATATCTCGAAAATTATAGATGTTTTCAGTACAATGCATTTTTGTATGAAAAGTCGATGGTTTAGAAATTCTGAAAAATTCTCATTATTTTGACATCAAAGTTATGGCAATATCTTAATAATTTTTTTACAGATATTTTTAAAAAAATGTTGACTATTGTTATATCAAAATTATTGCGATAATTTGAAACTTAAAATTTTCTTAGTACAGCGCATTTTCTTAAAGCAAGAATTAGAGCAATAAAACGTGTATCATTCGAAAGGTACTGCACCATAGATGTGCCGACTCATCAGAACTAGAAAAAAACTATTGAAATTTCAGAAGGTTGGTCGAATTTTGGCCACAGGCGATACTAGTAATAGGAAATAGTTAACGCGTTGTAGCATTATTGGACATCCAATAAGTTCCCACAAACTTAAAATTATTTGCTTTGCAGTAAATTCAAAAAGAAAAACCTGAAGAAGTAATTAGTAACAGCGATGAACAGGTTGAAAATGTACAAAAGAAAACGAAGAACAAAATAGAGGCAATATCGCATGTTCCTAGCTCGATTACCAGAACGAGAGATACTCAACCTCAGGCAGTAGCTCAAGAACCTAATATTGGCGTATTTTTTTGTGATG
This sequence comes from Dichetophora obliterata, assembly GCA_963920525.1. Taxonomy (NCBI): domain Eukaryota; kingdom Metazoa; phylum Arthropoda; class Insecta; order Diptera; family Sciomyzidae; genus Dichetophora; species Dichetophora obliterata. Next base: position 9,327,522 of record OY986437.1, read on the forward strand.
ATTGTTTGGGTTACCTCCCAAGACCAAAAATCTGGATTCAGATCCCGATTCCTCGACACATTACACGCATTTAACAATTACTTAAGAACCACCGTGACCATCCTGAAAAAGTCTCAGCTGAAATTATAAACGATGCTATAACTATAAACGAATGCGAGGAGAGATTTTGGGGGTTAAACCCCCCGCCCCCCGGAATGAACGAATTTTACGAGCTTCGAGAGAAACACTCAGCACAACATGGCAGCCGTTGTGTGCTTATGGTCACGGCAAAGGTCTTGACCAAAGTAGATCAAAAATAAAAAGACTCAATTTAAAACATTTATTGCGAAAAGACTATATTATATAGACTCAAAATTTTTTTAAGTACACTGAGGGAATATGAGTTTAAATAAATTGAAACTGTGCTCATATTTGATTTTTCATTTATTTACTTAATGTATTTAATAATTTAAATTCCTGCAAAATTCAGTACTTTTCAGCCGCATTTGCGAAAAAGAGTGTGAGAGCGGTGTCGCGATCGAGGCAAAACCGCAAAATTTGGCCCCAGCCTAAGGAAAATAAAGTACTGTAACAGTAATGGAACGTCACTAATAAATGCAAAATATGTATCTTCTGACGAATTGTAGCAATTTTTAAATTTTTCTTGATATCCTTGATAACTTGATGTAAAATAATATAAGATTTTTGATGATATGTTAATTATACTTACATTTTCTTGGGAGACATAATGCTCGTAACTTCACTACTGCCTTATCACAATGATAATGAGTGGATGAATATCGAAAAAAACTTAAAAAAATAATAAACAAATCGATCCAATAATGGAATAACCCATATCAATAATTTTTTTTTTGAGTGATAGAAATGCTATGTTGACCCTGGAAATCGACATAGTGCATCCAAAAATGGGAAAATAGATTTGTTTGATTCAGATGTTTATTAGGTATCCATTCAGGATCGAAGCTCAAACCCTAAAATTACATCGCGGTAAATTAATGGATTACAAAAATATTAAAAAAAATAATCTTGACAATTTTTTAAAATTCAATTTTCATTTCAAGAATTCAAAACTGGAATAATTTGGGGAGAAACTAATTTTGCCAAAAAAGCATGACCAAATTTTTGATTTGCGAATCGATATATACTGAAATAATATACATATTAATAAACTTAAAAAATTCGTAAATATAAAATGTTTTCTACTTGAACCGGAAATTTGTTCAACCGAAAGTAAAACGTGAAGTCCATTTGTCATTAGTGTTGCTTTCTGCTCTTACAGATATCTTCTTTGAATTAAACAAAAAATTCATTATTAGCTATTTAATTTATTGTCGATCGCAACCGCTTTTTCACGAATTTTTCTTCAAAAAAAATTTCTTAAGTCTTAAAAGTCAGTTATTTATGGACTGACTTGTTTTTGCACCATTTCAAAAGATCACATAAATAATAATAATAATAATAATAATAATAATAATAATAATAATAAAATTGAACAAAAGATATAACGATAGCGGAACACCCTAAAAATAATCTTAGCTCATTTTTAAATTACAGCTACGTATTTAATTTTAAGTGCCATTTTATAGGCGAAAAATGTTAATAATGGTTTAATGGATTTGATAATAAAATCAAAACACATTTAACAAAGGTATTTGACAAAGTGTCATAATGTTAAGAAGAGAAATAAAATTTTATTTTGATGGTATTCTAAATACTTTTTTTTTATGAGTTTATTTAACTTGTTTGCTTATAGAAATAAAAGCTGATCGCTGATCTTTTTGCTAACAACAGGAAAAGAGAGAGAGATAGAGAAAGAGACAAATAGAAAGAAGCTCTTGGCCGTTTATTAAAGACCGGCAGGTAAAGGTGTGCAAACTTGTTAATTTGGTTTTCCATGTTATAAAATGCAAATGATAAACATCAAAATTCATCAAAGACACAACAAATAGATATTGTTGCTCACGACGCACATAGGGGCTGGCCCATACAAGTGAGTGCTCAAATTTCGACTTTTAAATAATTGGTTTGGAAAAAAAAAACAAAACTGCCATTAGATTTAAATATGAATTGTGCACTAAACCTATTTCTACGTTTAATATCATAGGAGATATTATGCGTTAAACTTAGAGAATTTCATAATTTTTTTGTTATATGCAGATAAATTAATTATACAATATAATATGTTAACTTAAATATCTCGACAAAGATCTCTTAACATTGTTTTTGTTTCTGTGAGAGTGAATATCGAAAAAACTAATTTTTAAAAGTATAAGAGGCATATGAGCTGCTCAAAGCACAAGTGGCGTTAGTCCATTTTTGGTAGTTTTTAGAAAATCGAACATTTAGAAAAATTCTTATGATAAATTCCAAGTATGAAGAATTCCGTTTTGCTTATAAGCTAGGTCATTAGCTAGAGCATTAATGGAGCTATCCATATCGATAAAAATAAACTAAATAGTACCCATTTATATAATTGCTTATTAGTAAAAACCTTTGGACTTGCGCCACTGAAAATTTTTTTAAATTTCTCGTTACCGCTGTAGAAATCTAATAGGAGATATTTTTTAAGAATTTTTTTGATGACGAAAGACAGTACTTTCACCTATAAGCTAGACAAAATCATCTTTTAGCGATTATCTTCATTATTAGGGAAGATATAAAATGAATGGACTTATGCCACTCGTCCTCTGAAAATTTTTTATAATTTTGTAGTAAAAAATATAATGGAAAATATTTTTAAAAAATTTTTGATAGTCAATAGCAGCATTTTACCCAGAAGTTGGACAAATCCATCCCTTAGCGATTATCATCATTATTAAGAGAAATATAAAATGAGTGGACTTACGCCACTTGTCCTCTGAAAATTTTTTAAAATTTCTCCTTTCCGTTATAAAAATTAAATGTAATTAATTAAATGTATATATAGCATAGGTGGCTTTAAGCGAGCAGTTTTGAATCACTTTTCTTAAAACAAAAATATATAATATGATAAGAAACCAGATCTCTACTTTAAATTTTGTTTTTTTTTTGCTTTCTTCTTCTCTCTTTTTTTTTCTTTTTCCTTTTCTTCTTTTCCCTTCTAGTTATTAATACGTTAAAAAAAGTTTTGTTAACTTATTGATGCTGTTGATTTAATTCAATAAACTGCATTTTTTATGATTAATTACGATAACATAAGTATTCTTAAATTTTAATTATAATTGGAATATCTCAAAACATCATACTCATTGCTTAAACTACTGCCTTTGTACAGCAAAAGAATTCATTGTTATTGTACTAATATGTTAAATTAAATTAAATAAATGTAAAAATAAATAAATTAGAAAATGTAATGGGAAATATTTTTGGAATTTTTTTGATGAGGAATAGCAGCATTTTTGCAAAGAAGTTGGACAAATCCACACAAGGGCGTCCGCAGAACTTTTTCTAGGGGGAGCAAAGGTGTGCACATATATGAGAATGAACGTGGAATGTTACCTATGTAATTTTATTGTTTGAGATTTTCGGTGCAAATTTTGTGAACACTGCACATATTTGAAATTTTATATTTATATTCTTGATCAGCATCATCACCTGAGTCGATTTAGCCATTCCTGTAAATCTGTGATCATGATTACAGCCGGAAATTCAAGCTATTATCTCGAAATTCAATATTTCAATATCAAAAAAATTAAGATCAAGATGAAAAATACGGCTTCCTCCCATACAAAGTGACTTTATCAAAATAGTAAATCTAGAAATTTAGAAAAATGAGCTTCGATATATAATATGCGCTCCGAGTATGAAATTCAACAAAATCGGATAAAAATCGCTTCTACCTCCCATACAAAGTGATTTTATGAAAGAGGTAAAATCTCTCTAAATTCCACAAAAATTTAAATATGGACTAGAAATTTAACATGTTCTAACAGATAAACATTTTATAAGACTCAAGACTTTGAGTATACTTGTGTTTGGCAGTGGGGGTATTTAAACCTTGGCTTAGTCGAAAATCATTTCTTACTAGTTTAACTTAACACGCATAAAAATATGCGTAAAACTTCCAAACGAACAATGAACTATCTATTTACTAAATTATATTTAGATTTATTAGATATAGTGTGAATATTTAAAATAAAAAAACAGTTAGACATTTCATGAACTTAATAAATAACACAGAATTATTACATATGAGATCAGTGAGAGATAAGATCAATTATTAGAAATTTTATAAAATTTACATTTGTCAGAAAAACATTTCAACGCCAATCTTCTTGGGTTAGAAGCAAAATCATCCAAAACTTCTTTGACAAATTGGGATTTTGACTCTTTAACCATCGTAGCCAAATACACTGTCGAATAGTCTGCGCAAACAAGTGTTCGCAAGACAATCTGTGTAGTCTATTTGGCACTTTATGCAAACGTAACGGAGCGTGTCGTAGCGCTTCACAAAATTGCTGTATGACCAATGCGTATAAGTAGTTAATGAAATCGTAACAAAACGTGACAAAACTAAGATTTTTACCAAACTTAGACATTAGAACTCAGGCTTAGAACTTTTTATTTTTTAATTTTTTTTATGACTATATAACATATACACATTTAAAATAAATATATATAAAATTTTTCCAGTCTAGGGGCACTTGCCCCTCCCCCCTGTGGACGCCTATGTGAATTATTCACATATAAAATGAATGTACTTACGACACTTGTCTTAGTTTTTTTGGAGTACAGGTAAATTTTCGAAAACGTAAATATTACAACGTCCTTTATAATGAAGATAATAGCTTAGGGATGGTCTTGTCCACCTTCTAGGTAAAAATACTGCCATTCCTCATCAACAAATTTTTAAAAATATCTCACATAAAGAGCACAAGTGGCGTAAGTTCACTCATTTTATGATGATGATGATCCCTTAATAATGATGATAATCGCTAAAGGATGATTTTGTCCAACTTCTAGATAAAAATGCTGCAATTCCTCATCAAAAATTTTTTAAAAATATTTCCCATTAGGTTTTTACAGCAGAGAGGAGAAATTTTAAAAAGTTTTCAGAGGACAAGTAGCTTAAGTCCATTCATTTTATATCTCCATAACCATACTGGCTAAAAGGTGGTTTTGTTCAATTTCTAGGTAAAAATACTGTCATTCCTCATAAAATATTCAAAAAAAAATATCTCCTATTAGATTCCTACAGTGAAAACGAGACTTTAAAAAAGTTTTCATTGGCGCAAGTCCAAACTTTTTTACTAATATGCAATATTCGCGTAATTTTTGGGTATTATTTAGTTTATTTTTTACGATAAAAAAAGATCTATTTATGCTCTTGACCTAGCTTATAAAAAAACACTGAGTTCTTCATACATGGATTTTATCATAAGATTTTTTCTAAATATTCGATTTTCTCAAAACTACCAAAAATGGACTTACGCCACTTGTGCTCAGAAAAAATAATGTAATTTGACAGAGCAATAATAAAGTATTGCATTTTATTCAGAAATTACGTAAGCTAAGAGTTTCTAGCCCGTACTTATAAATAGGTTACATTTTCTTCTTCGATTCTACGTACTTAACTCAATTTCCCTTAAAAATGGACTTACGCCACTTGTGCTCTGAACAGCTCATATGAATGAACTTTGAATGTATGTTTTATTATTTGCTCATTAATGACATATAAATAAAATTCATGTGCTAATGTTATATTCAAGCCTTAATTCCAGTTTTCGTGAAACAAAACCTTTTTTAGAATATTAGCAAAACTTGTGTATGTTACGAACTATATTTAACAAAAGAATATGTGTAGATATTAGAAACTTAGTCATGTAATGACCTAGAAAAGTTTTGTTGTAGCTTCTAGTTTATTTTTTGTTCAATACAAATGAGTATATAAAACTTTCATTAACTCAAAGAAAAATTCAAGCAGTGAATTCGAGATAAAGTACAAACATGAGAAGAGTCTAATACTTAACTGAGTCTAAGGCCTTTGAAATTTTTCGGAATTTTAAATGAACTTCACTCGCGCCTTATCTTTTGACCGTAATGATTTCTAGAAAAACTTTTTGCTAGAAGTTTTTAAAACGTGAACGGCTGAATCTATATATTTCAGATCATCTGGCATAAAATCTGTTACATATTATCAAATAGAACGCTGAATATACAGCTCTGAATATTTTGTTTTTATTTTTTTAACTTTAACATTTTTACTTTTTTCCAGTTTTGTGTTTCTTTTAGTAACATTCGTTCATTGTTTGATTATATATTGTTTTTGATAAACATATTATATTATAAGTTAAAATGTATCTTATAATAAAAATACACTTGAAAATTTAAAAGCCTTGAAATTTCTAAAAGAAAGTCGTTATTAACGAATTAGTGACCAATTTAACATTGCTGTAGGTTGAATAGTTGTAATATATAAATATTATAAATACTTTAGTATGAATTCTATAAAAAAAATACTCATAATTGTTGTCAAATTTATATTATCTCGGTCACCAAGGGGTTAAATGCTGATCATCAAAGTGTTTCATAGTCGATCATTGAAAATATTTTTAAGAACTTAATCAAGCAGATTTGCTGAAATAATGTACAAGATGTATGTTTCCTTTGTAAACAATGGGTTAAGAAAATTATCATCGACTAGTTAAATCATCAAAAATTTACCGAAAAGTAATGTCCCTAATGAGTTTAGTAGAAAAAAGCTATGTTCTGAATATTGAGCACTCACTCATATGGACTAGTCCCACTGTGCGACGGCTTAAAAATTTATTTAAAGCGACAATTTTATTAAGCTTTTTGTATGGAAAAAAACTATAGTTGAGAGAACTAACTAAAGAAAGCAGAAAGCAGTAGAAAAAAAAGGTGCGAAATATGTGAAATATTTCAGCTCCACAAAAACTAATACATCAAAGTCCAAAAATCTAGACTAAACAAAAAAAAAAAAAAAAATTGCTAACGACACGATTAACCATGTTGCTTGAAGTTTGTTGAAATGAAATCACCTTTCATTATAACTAATGCTGTGATATGTTTTTGTTAACCCAAAATTTAGGTTTTTGCCAACATCAGAACAGCTGAATTGAATAGCTGAAAACTTGATTGATTGCGAACATGATACGAAATCCACCCATTCGGATTATGAACTTGTGTGACGCGCTCTCTTCTGGGCCAATAACAAAAACTGAACCAGAATAGTTAGAAGTTGACAAGAATTATACGTATATTAAAATTCCATCAAGGTTTTTTTTTTTGTTTTTTGCCATGCTTGGAATCGGTTTTTAATGGTTTTGCGCCAATTTATTTATGTTTTATTCTGACTCTTAATTAAAAACGGTCCGAAGTGTGTTGATCAATGTCATGAGGTATTTTAAACATTTAATTGTTTTTATGAGTTGTTGCTGTTTTTATTTATTTTGTATACAGCTTTGCTTTGGTTGTAAATGGAAATGAAATTTGCTTAATTTAGCGAAAAATTAGGTCATTGCTTGAGGTGAATTTCGAGCTCGGCGACACATAAACAAACATTTTTTTTCTTTTATTTATATAACGATGAATTTCAAATAGCAACAATATCCTTCCTTCATTAGTAAAAATCAGATCAACAATACAACAGTAAACACCAACAACAGATATTATCTAGGTGTTAGGCACAATAAACATGGCCATTAGAACCGTCAACAATGACGCAAACAGTTTTTCCAAATTTTCCATTTTTTATTAAACGAAATTGATTTTTCCCTAACATTTCAAGTGAATTAGCTGTGCCATTAAGCAATCATCAATAATAAAAACAAAAATCAACAAGTTTCAAAAAACAAAAAAACTTCAACTATGACGTCAAAGCTTTACATATAAAAATTAACAGCAGGGGGGCTCGAAGGCGCCTGTGCTATTTCGATGGCCAATAATTAAGTAAAAAAAATAGAAAAAGAAAATTGTGCACGGAAACGTCTCTTTAAAATGACGCGTGTGTTTAACCCTTAACGGACAATTTTTGGAAAAATTAAGATTTTTGACATGTCAAATTCTGGTTACAAATTTTTAATGTAAGGGACCTCAAAGAAGACGATTTTTTTACCACCCTTTTTCTTTCTATGATTTCCATATGATTTCATGAGCATATTTTACTTTTTCTTAATATAAAGAAAAAATAAACAGTGTCATAATATTTTTTAAATTACTCTAAAATTATTTTATTATTATTTTCATTAGAAATAAACTAGGTCTATATACATATATATCTGTGTCGATAAGCAATAGCAATATAAGCCTGATTTCAAAGTTTCGAGAAATCTTGCTTCAAAGTTTTCATTCGCCATAGAAGTTATATGAAAGGTTCTTTTTTATTTGTGTCATAACATTCGCTATGGTCATGCTAGAAGCCACGGTTGCCACCTTTAGTAGAAAAATATCATATTTGGGAATTTTTAATTGCCGTGGGAATTAAAATTTCTCATGGTATTTTTTAATTCAGCATGGTATTTTTTAATTCACGTGGGATTTTTTTGGGGAATTTTTAAGTTTTAAGGATTTTTAATCAATATTTGCGCAAAACTTCGTTTCCTTACAGTTTAAAAATGTTATTTTTGGTTATATATGGGTTATAAATTGAATGTGTTATAAACGCATCCAAATTAAAAAAAAGCACACGCAGCAACACATTGAACGTATTAAATTTAAATAAAACTACACTTAGAAACATAGCTTCGACGGATTTGGTCGATGCTATTCTTCATGCAAAACGCTTATCACAAACAAAAAAAATTACAAGGTTGTATTTAACAAAAATCATTATAATTTGTTTAAAAAAAATATAAAAACGACTTTAAACATAATGAACAAAATTAAGAAATCGACAGCTAAATGTAAATACAACTGCAGTCAAAATAATAGAAGTGCGTAAAACTAATTCATAAAAATTAAAATCAGACACAAAAACAATTATCAGGCATGTTCTGCATTCCACTTCCGAGTGAAAGTGAAAATAAATCATAGTTGAATTTGATATTTGGTGTTCTACATATCACTTTTTCCTTTTTGTATTTTATTTAATTTATTAATATAATCAATTTTATAGCCAAAAAAGTTATATATGTTATATAGAACACCAAATATCGAATTCAATTATGATTTATTTTAACTTCCACTCGGAAGTGGAATGCAGAAAATTTTTTCTTATGTATTCTTTTACTATTATTTATTTATATCTTTGCTGCTAAGCACGGTTAATTGAGATATGCTACTTGAGTCGCACAATTTTGAATGAAATAACGGTTCTGTTCTGTTCAACCTTTGAATTCAATCAGTCAGAATAATAGTTTTGTTTTATGAACTCTATTTTGAATTAAATTTGGCATATTTTGAAAACAAAAACAAGTACAGACTTTCTTAAAAACGCTTTAATTTTAATTTGTTTGTCTTACTGCTATTTTTGAGCACAATTGTACATGTTTTATTTATTTAACTTGCAATATTTGTTTGCGTTTCAATGTAAAAAAAGTATGCAATATTTACATTTTTAATAAATATTGTGGTATTTTTTAATTCGTATGGTATTTTCTGTGGTATTTTTTAATGCGTGGTATTTTTGTGGTAATTTTAAATACTTGTGGTATTTTTTGTGGTATTTTTTTAATAGCTGTGGAATTTTTTTTTAGTATTTTGGTATGACAATTTTTGTGTTAATTTTTTTTTGTTCTCGTGGGAAAAAGGTATTTTTATGGGAATTTGAGGTGGCAACCGTGCTAGAAGCTCCAGATCTTGTGTGTTTATAGTACTATATGCGTGGAACACAGCTAGATCAATAACTCAGTTATGTCTCCAATTCGACTTAAGCTTTTATTACTTATTGACACAGATAAATAAAAATGGATGTGCATATATATGTACGTGTGTATATCAAATATAGACTCCAAAACCACTGAATCGATCCTTATGAAATTTAATTTAAATTTCTGACGAAACTGAAGCAACATATTGAGAGTGTTCTTGTGAAGTTTGGTGTCGATTGGACAAGAGAGTGTGGCACAGTGTAACGAGTGCGGCCAAAAATAACTTGAGAAAAAATAGTCATTAATTAGTAAATCTAAATATTCAGAATCATAGTTTAGAGCATTAATATTTCGAGTGTAAAAGAACTTTGCGATATCTTTCAGTTACGGGAATGCCACTCTTCCAAAGTTTAGTTGAAAATATGATGATTTTTTTTTACAGTTGTACACTGTATATTTCTTAATAAGACATAATTTTTAGTAATAAAAGTATGCAAAAACAATTAACTTTTATTTATTTTATGTCTCAGTAAAAATAATGAATTAAAAGCAAACATGCAAATAATATTGTACAGCTAAAGATAGGTCTTAGAAATCTAAAAAAACGAATACTTTGATAAGCAATAAAAAAAAACAACATTTTTTTTTTAATTATAATATGTCTTATATGTCTAATATGTCTTATAATTAATATGTCTAAAATGAGCAATTTTATATGAAAAATAATAAAATTTTCACAAAATTCAAAACACAAAATACGAAAAACAACATTTGTTTTTTTTTATATTTTAATATAAAAATTATCAATATTTTCTCAATATGTTCCTAAAATTTGCTTTGCCGGAACTCAAATATAACGACTTTACGCCCTTTTTTGTGGATCATGTTTTGGCGAATATAAGCAATTTTATATGAAAAAATGAAGTCAATTCTTACAAGCTGTCAAATAAAAAAATTCTTTTTTAATAAAACTTTCAAATAAAGCACTTCCTTACAGATGTTAAATTTTACAGAATTAGGATAATTTTTTGGGGTACTTTCAGATTACTGATTTCAGTTATATGGAATTTGGGCGTGCTAGTCGGCCGATTTGATTCATTTTCACACTAGCTATTTATAATTACAAAAGAACAATGTGTAGCAAATTTTAATGATCTGGAATAATTTTATGGGTATTTATACCAGATTACTGATTTCGGTTATATGGAAGGCTGATTCAATTCGAACAAAATTTTGTGAGAATAATTCTTCAACCATAAAACTCATTTTCACAAATTTTCATGATGCTTGAGCAACTCCTTCTATTTTTGGCCACTCGCTATATGGGCTCGTTGCACTGTGCGTGGTACCTCCCACACTACCCACACCACAAAAATGCTATATATCAGATAGTTTTGATAGTTAAAAGCTAAAACTCAGTAATTTTGTTCAGATGGTTACTGTCGGCAACTGTAAAAAATGGGCATGTCCATATTTGACCATATCCACGTCCACTTTTCGAAATAATGCTATTTCCTGAGTTGTACAAGTTTTGATAGTGAAATTTTGTATGTATATGCTCCAAGTGGTGGTCACTATACATATAAATGTTGCCACGTCAACTTATACCTCCCACAAAGCAATAGATCTTTTATATATCATACGGCCTTGATCGTATACAACTAAAATTTGATAATTTAGTTCATATCTTTACTCTCAACAACTGGACGTGTTCGCACTTTTAATAAATAACTTTAATTCCTGAGATGTTCACGTTTTGATAGTGATACTTTAAATGTAGGTGATACTATTTGTCGAAGTGACGGTCACAATATATATAAACTTTTACCGCCCATAAAACAGTAAAATGCTGTATATCAGACAGTTTGCACAGTAGAATATTAAAATTTGGTAATTTAGTTCATATGGTTATTCACCAAGGATGGTTCTTGCATTATAAAAGAAGGGGGCTTGGCACTTTTCATACAACCCAAATTTGCGATAAAAAAAGCTATGGAGTTAAAGGTCGCACAGCCTTGGAATTTATTATTCGACCTCAATTTTCACATGCAGTTTCACTGATAGCATTTCATGGGCCTTTGACAAGGGGGCATGGCACCTCCTATATAACACAAATTTGTGATATTGAATAGCTGTGGAGTTATTATGATATTGAATAGGTCGCAGAGCCTTGAAATTCAGTATTCGACCTCAATTTACACATGCAATTTTACTGATAATAGTTTATGGTGTTGGGAAAAGTGGGCGTGGCAAATTCCATACAACCCAAATTAATATGAGGATAAGTAATTACTTATCTTAAAAAAATGTTCTTTGCTTGAGAGTTTAAAAGGTGACAATTTATTAATCGTTTCAATTCATTAATATTAAGATTGTTTATATTAAAGATGTTTTCCATTAAGATTAATATTAAGAGTTTAAGAAAATATCTTATATATTAATAGACAAACATCAAATGTTGTCGTGCACTTTTTCGATATTTATTGTATTTTAGAATAAGGGCAATGAAACTTATATCATTCGAAAGTTACTGCGAAAATTTTAATTATTTTTAGTAAGGAGTCTCAGTGCTAGGAAGAGGTACAATGGTGAATAAGGTGTCAAATGAAAGATCTGGCTGCACAGTATGACAACATTTTAGATTGGTGACCTTCGACCTGATATATGAGCGTAAAAAGAGCATTTATTAAATAAAAGCTAAACTGTAACAGATGAAAAAATATAATGTAAGACAAAAATTTTAGACATTGATAAGGTGTGCAAAAAACTCTTAAGACATTTTGCGCCATCTCTTACGGATGCCCTACAATAATCATTTTTTTATGTTAGAAGTGTGAATATATATTGTGATGGTGAAATTGCTTACAAATAGCAAATTATGAAAAATTTCCGTTATTTTAACATGAAAGTTATTGTGATAGCTCGAAAACTATAGATGTTTTCAGTACAACGTATTTTTGCATGAAACGACGTTGGTTCAGAAATATAACGGTATACGAAAGCTTTTTTGGTAATATTTTTCTCGGATAATATGTTAAAAAAATTCCCGTTATAATGACATCAAAACAATTGAGATATCTTAATAAATGTAGATTTTCTCAGTACAACGTATTTCCTTGAAGCAAGGTCATCGCCTCAGAATGACAAAAAAAAAGCAATTTAAATTTCAAGTTTTCATTTTGCAAGCAAATATCTCAGCCATTTCTTAATCGATTTTCAACAAATTTTCTTTGTCTGAAAGATCAATTAAATGACTTTGGAGAAATAAGAAAAGATTAATCGTTATCTCACCAATTCAATGTTTTATATAAAAAAAAAAATAAAAAAAAATAAACTGGCCATTTCAGCCCTTGGAAGGACGTTGACCTATCTTCTATTTATCAATTGTGTTGTGCGTGTTATTAAATGTTTGAACACAAATGATCGAGAACTGGACCTACTTGTTTAATGCCGACTCCGAACGGGTTATGTTCTCAAGAAGCTTTTTACATGGCAATTTTTACTCTCTGAGAGGTGACGACCAAACAGAAAAATTAATTCAATTGAAAAAACTTTTCTGTCTGAGCTGGAATTGAACCCGGGCTACCGCGGTTCTTTAGCTTAGGGGCCACGCACTCTACTCACTAGGCTACGGTCGTCACAGTGGCTTTATCAATGTTTGTATGTCACAATGTTTTATATAGTTTAAAAAAAACATCTAAAATATTAAGCTTTTGCTCAAAAAATAGGCTAAACGTTTTTGTTGTTGTAATTTTTTTTCTTATAAAATTTTCTTTTTTCACACTCTTTCATATGACATATCATTTATTAGCTAAAATTGCTTCATTTTGACACATAATGAAAAAAACAGTTTCTATCATCGAAAATCATGAGCAACCCCCTATGATTTTTTTGATAAATATTCTATTTTTCAAAATGTTGTTTTTCTATTTTCTGCAAAGCTCTACAGCTTAAAAAATAATTTCTGTGAAAAAATTTTCAAATATTTCAAACCACTCCAAAGTTATATACACAAATCTATGTTTTAAGTCATTTCGTTAGTATAAAAATAGGCGTAGGAGTAACAGTTCTTCCGTTTTTCTGAACCGATTTTGATAATTTTTTAAATAAATTAGAGTAGGGAAAGAAGTTCACGGAATAGTTATGTGACCTTTGACCTGAAATATGAGCAGATTTCTGAAGAAAAACCTAAACTATAAGAAATGGAAGAACATGGCGTAGGTGGAAATTTTAGATATTAATACAATGTAGGAAAAACATTTTTCACTATCTCTTACGGATACCCTACAATAAGCATTTTTTATAGTACATTTTTTATTTTAGAAATAGCAAATTCTGAAAAATATTGATATAAAAATTATGACGATATCTCTAAAACTGTTGCTTTCTCTCGAAACTTAAGATTTTCTTAGTACAACACATTTTCTTAAGGCAAGGTCAATGCCTCTTAAAATACTCCGTTTGCTCCTGGGCAATGTTGATAATAAAAATGTTGGTGATGTCCAATCCTGGATAAGATGGGTGTTCGATGGTACGGTCAAAAGGATGGTGTGTAGTTGATCAATGGAATTTATAAGTTGATGATGAAAAAAAAGATGTATGTATAATAAACATTGTATATATCGAGCCGCAAAAAAGTGTAAGCAACACGAAACCAAAATTAACTTTTTAATTACAAACGATAGTACTATAACAAACCTATCTATTCACAAAATTTCAGATCATTAAGTTAAATCGTTTTCAAGCTATATATTCCCATTACAAAAATCGAGTTTAATTGTGCTACTTATGCAGACAAAACTAGAAAATTGCTTTTCTTGTAAAATAATTTTTTTGTTAATTACACTTTTTCTGCGGTCATGGTTCGATTAGATGTGCTCCGAGCGATGCATAGTGCTCTTTTTAGGATGACATTTTGGTTTTTTGTTAAATTTATTTATTTATTAATTTTTTTAAGTTTATAAAAAAATATTTTTATTCGTTAGATTATAAAACATGTATTATGAACGTGGTATTAAAAACTTGATGTATTGTATGGTTTTTTTTAACAAAATTCTTCAAAGTTGAGACTTTTTTAACAAAAATAAGCTCAATAAAACTCAAAAATAAAGTCAAGTTTAAACAATAATAGCTTCGAGCACAAAGTATATTTCAAGATTTTGTTTTTTGAACTTTTTTATGTCTTAACGTCATTGAATTTAATATAAAATACAATAAAAAAAGAAAATAAATAAAAATAGAAAAATCGTTGAAATATGACTGTAAATTTTTCAAGGAATGAAAATTTAAGTAAAATTTAGTAGAAAATATCTAGCTAGTTAAGCATTATTAAAGTTGAAGCAAAGATTATATAGTATAAAGATGTGCCACGTAGAACATTAAAAAGTAACAAATATTTTTCAGATCAATACGTAAGCTTTTGTGAGCGCAATGAAAAAGCTTTCTTGAGAGAAAAGTTTCCAATCCTTGCATGCACATTCTCTCTGCAATGCTCTTTCACTCTTCACGTCACAATGCTTCACAGCATAGATCACCAAGAATGATAGAATGCAAAGATGTACGTCATAATATCAATGCTGTTTTGGAGAGCGTTCACTTTGCATACGATTTCTACACAGAAATGAAAATTGCATACATTTTAGTTTGTATAATTAAAATAAAAGAATTAAGAAGCAATTTATTGGAACGAGAAGAAGGTAAATTTATTAAGTACTCCTTTGCAAACATTATTTTTACTATTATTTTATTACAGCCAGTAAGCAGCTTAGTCAAAAAAAAATTTGTCTGAGAAACCAACTTCAGTGAGCATTATTTTTCGACTTGGATTTTATAAAAATGTTCATTACGACTTTAATTGATGTAGTTTAAACATTCCCAGATATATTATTTCCATTAATTTACCTGTGAATTGAAAGGACAAATAAATGATAGTGCCAAGTTTTTAAATAATGAAACAAATTTTGTTCAGTTAATATATCTTTGTATTTTTGTTTTCGTTTGTGTGCGTTTTCTACAATTTTTTGGTTTAATTTTTGTATTTATTGCAAACATCAGGTTTCTGAAAAATATTTGTTTGCTATTGTTACCACAATGAGCAGCTGCACACTTCATTTTTTAAATTTTAAGTTAAAAACCTGCAAATATATAACAAGATATATACACAATTAAATAAAACACAACCGATCACAGTACGTTGCTCAAAGAAATAAAATATTGTGACGTAGTAAACTGAACAGATGGTTGTCAAACTCGATTAGTAGAAGTAACGGACCTGCGCAAAGCGTAATCTCTTATTCTATTATTCTTGATAGATCACCACTGCATGGTTTCTCATAGCTAGCGAGAGTCGTGAAATTTTATGTTGTAATTGTTTTTTCCGTTGTTGTTGTTGGAACCAAGCAGTTGTGATATCTGCTTGACAGCAACAAATGTTTTTGTTTGTTTGCATTATTTTCATGATGATTTCTTTATTTTGTGCGAAGCAGATTTTTCTTATTCAATGCTTGCTATTAATATTGACTTTTTTTGATTGACTCAGCCAGAGCAGTAAAATCTGCTCTTAAAATCAGAATCTTAACGAAAACTGAATAACGACATACAAATCCATCCAATGAATTCAAAATTGTTTATAAATAAAATTTTTAATTCACATTGAATTTAAAAAATTCATTAGTAATTAATTTCAATTATTATTTTTTTTTTTTGTTATTCAGAATAATTAATTATCTCTTTATTTATATGAATGCTATTTACAAAGAATGCAGTTAAAAAGAATTTAAAAATTTTCAATAATTAATTTTTTGTACATTATTATTTTTTGATTCATTGCCTATTCATGTGTTATTCAATATTAATTTTATAGTCATTATTAACTTTTTATTTACTATTAATTTGGTTCATTATTCAAAAGTGAATAACAAGATTTTTTCATTTTATTTATTATTCAAAAGTGAATGAAAAATTAGAAATGAATACGAAATTTCTAATTAACAAAAAATTAATAATGAATAACAAATTAATAATGAATAAAAAATTAATAAAAAAATTAATAGCGAACATTTTTTTTTTCATAAAATAGTAGCGAATAACAAAATTTGTTATTCATTGTATTTTTAATTTAAAAGTAAATAACAAATTTATAACAGTGGTAAACAATTTGAAAAAAGTTTGCGCGACGAAAACAACATTTGCTAGTTCGATTTTCCAGGTTGGTTCGAATTTTTTTTAGAAGAACTTTTCGACTTTTTTGAGTTTTGAAAAATATTTCCCCAGTTATGATCCTATAACTCCAAAATTATTCATTTATTTTGCAAGATTTATAAATTTTTACAAGTAAGACTTTTATACCTTTTATTTAAGCTTTTATTTATACGATTATTTGTACGTTTTTTGTACACATTTTCTGAATACTACATTTGTGAAAAAGTTTAAAATATACCGTTTATTTAACATTTCCCCTGTATTAAGTGCGCAAAAATATGACTTTGATATATAATTGGGTTTTATTTTTACTTTGTTGTTAAAAAAATATTTCAACGAAAATATTAAGGTAAAAAGTATGATTGTAGCAAGTTGGATATTTACGTATTTCGGTTTTAGTAAAAATACTCAAAATTACCTGCATCAAAGTCGACGTGGTGAGTTCGTACTAAACAAATTCTTCAGACTTTAAAACACAATTATCATATATTTAACTAAATATTTTGTTTACAAACAATGTACTTAACGTTTTTAACTAAATTTAAAAATCCCTTAACCGCAATTTTACGTTATTTGCAACACTGTAAACTCTTTGAAATGAGTAAAATAACAGAAATAACATAAACAAAGATATGTCAAAAATAAATCAAAACAAAACAACGAAATCTTCGCGCTGGCATAAATAACTAGATGAAACACTGTGTGTTGCTGCCACGCCCCCGTTGCCAAACGCCCATAACATGATATCAGTGAAACGGCACGAGTAAATTGTGGTCGAGTACCGAATTCCGAGAATATGCGGCCTATAACTCCAAAGCAAAGATTGAAGGAGGTGCCACGCCCCTTGTCCAACACCCATCACATGTTTTCAGGGAAACGCTACTTGTAAATTGTGGTCGAATACCGAATTCTGAGACTTTTCGAAATATAATTATAAAGCTAACCGCTATCGCATATTTGGCCTGTAAAGGATATAATTTTGCGTATTAACCATATTTTTTTAACTGTTTCACAAATGTAGTATTTAGAACATTTACACAAAAATCGTTAGATCAGTACAAATGTTAGCTTAAATGAAAGATATAAACGTCTTATTTGCAAACATGTATATGGGAATTTTTGTTTATTAGGAAACTTAAATGTTTATTATAACAAAATCCAATGTTTTAAATAGTAATTAAAGGCAATATAAAATAAAGAGTGAATCTAGAAATGCTCGCTGTTGGCCGCGTCTTTTCTTTTCGTCGCTTCGAACTCAACTGCCCTTGCTGCATTTCAGTGATGCCAAAAAAGATGTTTTAGAAACAGTGTTGCTTTTAAATAAATATTCCCACATGTATAAGTTTTGTAATATGGAAAAAATACTTTTGAAGTTATATGATCATAACTGGGGACATATTTATCAAAACTTAAAAAAATCGAAAAAATCTTTGAAAATTTTTCAATTCTTTTCGAACTGCATTCGTTCTATAATACTTATACAATTTAACAAATCAGAAAATAAATTTTATTTTCTGATTTGTTTGTTTAATTGACATTTATACAAATCTGAATGGACTTCGCTCAATTTGAGTACATATATTGTGTACATCCTAGATTAGATTGTAACATACTTAGTTTTGATCACGCTCATTACACCCATTTTCACTTACGTAAATTTTGATATTGAAAATCTTTCTTGAAAAATTTTTTCGCAAATTAAATTAAAAAAATTTCAGTAATTTTAATACCAAAAACATTCACATATCTTTAGAATTTCAGAAATTTTTGGTACAACGACTTTTTCATAAAACATCGTTCCCCAAGAATGAGAAAAAACGACATGAAAATCAAAACTTTGACACTCGATGCAAATATATCCGCTATTTCTAAATATATTTAATTCAAATTTTGTTGATCAAAGTTTTAATAAAAGCACTTCAAAAAATAGTTTCAACTGTAGCGTTAGGTCAGTGAATATATTCTTAGAATTTTTTTTTTAAAAAGTTCCAAAATATTCATCTTTTACTCAAAAAATGATTAATAAAAGGTTTTTGTTGTATAAATAAGAACAATTGAAAATTGCATTTCTGAGTACTTTTCAAAGTAGTTAAATAAAAAATGTATCCGCAAGAAAACAACTTAAAAAATAAAGTTTACAACATTATTCCTGGCTAAACTATAACTGATGAAATCGCCCTTACAATAATATAACACTAAAAATATCATGTGACAAAACGGCAAAAAAACCAAGTCAACACACAAAATATACCTAGATTATGTCATCTTTATGATGTTCTTGAAATTATATAACAAAAAGATAAAAAATAATGCAAAAAAATATAATAACTTTAAATTATATAATGTTCGGTAGGGTAGTTTAGTCAAAAATTTGCCCACATTTTTTAAGTAAAACCTTATGAAATTCTGCTAGATTTTATTGGCAGCTACATCGTTTATTCAGATGTTTCGTGCATCAAATCTTTACATATCATTTCTATTGCTTTTTAATATTATGCTCGCATTTGCTCACATTGTCGCTTACTTACTCTCTCGCTCTCTAAAGCTGTAAATAGTTCGCTCGCTGACTCTCATAAAGCTTTTATGTGGATTTATGATAAATCCACATTCAAATTTTACTGTGCCAGTTGCTTGTATGGCGGTGGCACATCTTTCTATTATATTATTTGTGGTTGAAGGCTATAACTATCATAAAATATCGTACTTCTACTTTCTGTTTCTGTAAAAACCTGCTGCATCTAGCTGCTATTAAGAAAAACCACTTAATTTGAGAAAGACTTAAAAATCAAATTTGAACCTAAAATGCACTGATTTCCAAGACAATTTGTAGGTACACTGAAATTTAAAGAAAAATAAAATAGAATTCATAATTTAAAACAAGTTGTGACCTTATTTTGTATGAGCAGCCATTTTTTGAAATTTTTTTTTAAATTTTGTTAATTTGGTAATATTGTTTTATAGGAGATATATCTAGAAGTTATTCGATTTGAAATATATATAGCATGACGTTTAAGTGAAGTTAAATAAACTAAATTTACTCTTTAAAAACATAAATAAGCAATTTTATGCGGATTTTTTTTATTAAAAAAAATATGTGGTTTGTGTGGGAGGAAGGCGATGCAGTTGACCTAGAATTCGAAGTCCTAAATTGTGCTGTATTTAATTTAGGCTAAAACTCATTTGTACAAAATTTCATGGCCCTAGCTTTTATAGTTTCTAAGATAATGCAAATGTCATCCTAAAATCGAAAAGTGCGACGGTGTGTTGTTGCTCCCGAGGTTCGGGGTAAAAAAAGGCGAAAACAGTCAAACGACCACTTAAAATGGTGATCGTTTCAAACCATGGTATATTTATTTGACAAGGTAGTAGTGACAGTTTTTGGCGATCAGGAGTTGTCAAAAACAGCTATAGAAGTTGTAATTTGCTGATTTTTGATTTGCTGAGTTGTGATTTGCTGAATTTGTAATTTGTTGTAATTTGACTAGCTATGTCTAAGTCGTGGCTTATTTTTTAACTTTTCTTTGATTCATTAAATTTATTCACGAAGTTTATGGGAATGTGTTTAAATTGCTGCAGTTGACTAGCTAATTTTAAGTCGTGGCTTATTTTTTACTTTTCTTTGATGCATTGTATGAACAGCTAATTTTGACAACTTCCTATTGCAGCTCGTGAGAAAAAAGCCAGTTTACGCAACTACCTTGTCAGTAATTTAACCATGGTGTTTAACTTTCCGAGAGGGCGTTCAGAAAATAGCGTGGTGAGTTTTGTTTAATGTTAATGGCAGGATGGAACGGAGGATGGCCGGTGTCAACACCAAATTTGCGATTTCGAATTCCTTTGAAGTTATAGGCCGCACAGCCTCGGGATACAGAATTCGACCTAAATTAACACATGCAGTTGCACTGATAACATTTTATGGGCGTCGGACAAGGGAGCGTGGAAAGTCCCATAGAACCCAAATTTGCGATATCAAATACCTTTAGATAGGCTTTTTTTATAGGCCGCACAGCCTCGAAATTCAGTATTCGACCTCAATTTACTGGCCACGAATAGTCACTTTGTATTTCATTGTTACTTTCTAAAGTATTTCATAAGTTTCTCCAAAAATTCTAGTTCAAAGCAAGTTCGTAGACAATATAGGCTTTTGAGGGTTACCCTTTCCTCTTATTGGGTCCCAAGATATACATAAATAAACACATAAGGAATTGAGGTCCTTTTTTTTAAACACATAATTTTTGCTTGTAACTTCTCATTTTTCACAGAACACAAACATTTGCTGAAAAGATAAATTAGTTATTCGTACCAACATTCTAGAATGACAAATTTTTTAAATTATATTTTAACTCTTGACCTCCGAAAATTAAAATTTTTGCATTTTTTAAAAACGCCGCTGTAAAAACCGCTGTAAAATACACTTTTTTCATGGATTTTACTTAATTTTAAAATTTATAAAAAAATGTATAAAAATATTTTTAAACTTCAAAATTGGCTATTTTTAAGATAGGAAAAGTTGGTATTTTAGAGGTTCAGTAGTAGTAAGTTTTTTTCAATAAAAATTATAAAAAACTATTTATTATTTAAATTTAACAAAAAATTTTATACAAATTATAAAAATTATTCTTTACTAAATAAGAGCAAAAACTTTTGTTTTTTATTTTAACAAACATTTGCTGTAATATAAGGTGACTTGTATATCTTTAAAAATTCAAACGTCCCTTACTTAGCAACGACCGAACGTAAACTGATGCAACTAATGCCAGCTGTGAGCGCCCCTCAGCGTTGCCAGACGTTTCTTTTAAAAAAAAACAGTAAATTTCAAATAAAAAAACTGTATTTTCAACAAAGAAACTGTAACCCTAAAAAAACCAAGTTTAAATTTATTGGTATTTATTTATTTTTTAAAACAATAAAAAACAATTAATTAAAAAAATCAAAAATAACATAAACAGTTAAAAAATACTTTAAATAGCATTTGTACTTCTTAAGTTCTGGGGCCCTATTCTGTAACTGTGAGTTTTAAAGTGTACACGGGCTGTCACAAAAATTCACTGGTTTTCAGTTGGTGAGTTCAGTCAGAAAAAGTGTACACTTTAAAACTCACAGTTAGAGAATAGGGCCCCTGATCCCATGACATTTTTCGGTATTTTCCTTAAGAGCCTATTTTTTTTTTGATATTGCGAATGAAAACATGTCATTATAATTACACCATACTTTTGAAAATATCACATTTTGTTTTTTGTTTGACATTTGATTTCATTATTTTTCGTAAATTGACTTTTCGTAAATTTGATGCAATCTTTTTTGAGAGATTTTGTTGTTCTTAGAATAAGCTGTGTTTTATTAATAATAATTATGGAAAATATTCTTTCTACATTTGCTGTGGAATGCATTTGGAATGCATAGAACAGCAGAAACATTTTTCTTAAAAGAGGAAATGCTTCACTGCTATCGTTTTTGTATATTTCAATTTTCAATTCAATTTCAATTCAATTTCAATTCAATTTATTCGTATAGTTGAAAATATAAGTACACTAAGAGCTATGCTCTTTTATAGTAAAACATAAAACATTTAAATGATTTACTTACTTAAATCTTATAATAATAAAAACTCATTATAAAAATAGTATAAAAAAAATAGTTTCCCAAAAAACTTCAATACATCGCTAAAATTAATTTAACGTAACTATCGCCATTCATCATAAACTTCTTGCTTTTGAACAATGCTTACAACATTTGTCAAATGTCAACTCAATTGCGATATAGATGGTTGATAAGTATATAAAACTTTAATTGGAGACAAAAGTTAGACATTTTATAAAAATGCATTTTTAAATTCAAATTTAATTAACTGTTCATTACATTGCTCATCATAACATTTTACGCAATGTTCTCTGAAGTCGATTTTCTCCGAGTGTGGTATTTATGAGTTGAATATTTAATTTATTTTTCAAATTTGAAATTTTAAAAAAACTGTAATTTGCACTATGAGTCATTTAAAAAACTGAAAGCCTGTTAAAAAAAAACTGTAATATACAGTTTAAACTGTGAATATGGCAACGCTGGCCCCAGCTACATTTTTTTTGTTCGTGCGAGGTAAATATCGCTAGCGCTATGCGTTTACGAGATATACACATAACAAGAAATCACCTGGCCACAAGTGACCCCACGTTACAGGTTAAAGGCTAATTTCGATCCGGTCTAATATACATACGTCGCGATATCAAATAACAAGAATATTTTTATTTAAATCTTCTTAACTGCTTAATATATTGTAGATTTTTGTGGGTTTATTTTTATATTTTATTCTTTCAAAAAATTTAAAAATAAACATACAAAAATGCATTATTATTCTTTTCTACTCGGAAAATGTATTAGAAATTGATCAAATCATTTCGTACCATTTATAAAATTATGTTCGGTTGTAAATATTATTTATTTTAATTTCTAAATAATCGGAAGAATTTTAAACTTGCGAGCTTTTGGTGCTAAAAGTATATTCCTGTACATTAACAATAAAGTATTTATTACTTTTACAAGCTCTGCTATCAAAAATGTTTTAAAAAAATAATTGATTTTTTTTTAAATTTCTTTAACCAAACATGTGTTTCTGTCAAAGTTAACAGATATCGCACAACACTAACTTATTTTGATGTATCGAATTAAAAATAAATGATGTACATGCATTCACTGATTTACCTAATTTTTGCAAGTTTATCATTTTATTGTTTTTAATATGCATGATTTTAAAAAATTACCACCAAGAATGTGTTATACTCACCTAAACAGCGATACATTTTATAGAAAAATCTAAAATTTTCCGTTAAAAACAACATACTTGTTCAAAATATTAGGATTTAGCTGTTTATAAGCGGTTTATAATTCATTTTATATACTCCTCATTTTATATTTTTTTTAACATTAATCTTCATCGCATATTATTCATATTTTCGTTATTGTAATAAATATAAGTCGAAATTCTAGAAAACAATAAAAACACGGCGATAAAAAAGTCTAGCGACTCTCTTGAATAGACACGAAGCAGTTCCAATGCTGTGTCTTTTGCGTTCTATCAACCCTAAAATAACAAGAACAGCACACACACACACATACTAAAGTAATAACATTGTTTACCTGTTGCTCAGCACTAATTAAACGTTGTCTGTTAGGTCGCTGTAAACTAAAAATAAGCTCATATCATTAATAATCAAAACTTAACAGTTTTTGTTATTCGTTCGTTTCTGTCGCTCACTTGCTGTTAGTGCGCTGTTAACAAGTTGCTTAGCTCTTATCAGTTTATGTTAAATTCGTTAATGTGCAGCAACAACAATGTTTAAACTTGTCAGCTGTCTGGTATAAACATATTGAAGTGAAAAATTTTATACGAATGTTTGCTTTTTGTGCTGCGATGGCGCTTTATAGTTCTCATTCCGTTTATGTTGACGTATAAAGAAATAATGTACGTTGTGCAAAGAGGAATTTGTTCTAAGCAGGGCGTGAGGATTGGGTTAATCTTGCTACAATGCATGATGGCCGAGTTCGCCCAACAAACTTGTTACGAAACAGGTCGGCCGCGATAAACATCTGATCCTGCTTTTGAAACCTATTGAGGCAATATATCTGATTGGAGGAGATATTATGGGAATATAGTTGTTTAAAGTTCATTAAATATTGCTGATAAAAGTAGAATTATAATAGAGGTAAAGTAACGAAATATTGATAACTGTCATCGGGAAACGTTGTAGCAATTATAATAGGCCAGCATGAAAAAAAAAATTTACAACGTAACTTTTGCACTCTGCTCGTCGGATTTGTGAAACTCTGAAAACAAGAACTAAGAAATTTTCAGTCGCATTTTACAACAAAGAAGACAAATAAAATATTGCATTTTATTAAACGTATAACGTATATTTACGGTTTATTTATTTAAATAAATCACATTTATTTTCAAAAGTCAATTCAATAATGATTATATTATGTATAATGACTATACATATATAGAAAATATATTATAATAAATTAGATTTTGCAAATATTTTTAAACTTACAAAGAGTAAAAATCAAATAAAAAATACATTTGCAACACAGTTTGGTTAATGTAGATCTCTTAAATCGGTAAAAATTAAATGCATAGAGCTATAATACATAACTTTTCAATTTTAACTCTTTAAATGTAAAGCTTTTGCTTCAAGTAAATTAACGAAAAAATGTTTTTTTAAGCCAGCAAAAACTACAAAAAACTTGGATTTTAGTGAAAAAAATATGTGTACAAAATATAATTTTTTCGAAGTCATATATACAATGCTTTATTAAATTTGTTCATCAATTCTTGATCAATTTCAAGACAAAATCAGTTAAAAGATTTCATACGCAGATAATCTTTTGTATGCAGAGTTCTTCCATTGTATCTATCTCTAATCTATTGCGAACTTTAGTTTTATTAATATTTATTTGACTTAAAGTTCGCTCAACGTTAGCTCAGGAATTCGGTAAGCTCAACAATTCAAAAATAAATTTTTCCATTTACCATCGCATCTTTTTATTTTGAAGTTGCCATCAATTTTATTATACTATTTTTTTTCTTTTCATATATATATGTATATAAAAATATATGCAAAATCGGACGCCGGATCTACTTTTTCTGAAATCGTAATATTTTGAAGAATTTTGGTCAAATATCGGAACGTCGGATTCAAGTATTAAAATCGTAACATATCCGATATATCGGAGCATATGGCAACGCTGTAATAGGCAGTAGCCAGGCATTTGTTTGTTGTAAAATAATTGCACGTTCCCGTTCAAGTTCAGTTAAAACTTCGTCATCCATAGCTGTGGATATAACATCACATTAATAACGAAAAGTCAACAAAAAGCGTAGTTCAACAATTTAAAATAGCGCAATAATCGAATCCTAACCTCAATGTTCAGTTGCTTTTTAAACAGACGTAATGTAAAGTAATGTAGAAATCGAAATTCAACGGATCTTTACGTCCCGTTAAATTTATTGCAATGACTTGTATTCAAAAGTATTGTTTGAAACAATAAGTAACTGCTTAATTGACATTAGACCACATTACGTTACGGCTATTATAACTGGGCCTTAAGCCTATTGTCCAAGTTTGAGCAATTATCAAAATGATAGAATAAGGGATTGTGCTTTGCTCAGGTCCGTTACTTCGCTAATCGAGTTTGACAATCACCTGTTTAGTTGAGTACGTATTTACAATAATTAATTTCTTTGAGAAACGTATTGCAATTGTTTGTGTTTTATTTAATTGTGTATTTATCGAAGTATATTTGCGAGTTTTTAACTTAAAAAATAAGTGTTTAGTTCAAGGGCGTCCCTAGGATTTGTTGTAGGGGGGCAAAGGCGTCTAGTATGCACATAAAGAAAATGTAACCAATGTGA
This sequence comes from Dichetophora obliterata, assembly GCA_963920525.1. Taxonomy (NCBI): domain Eukaryota; kingdom Metazoa; phylum Arthropoda; class Insecta; order Diptera; family Sciomyzidae; genus Dichetophora; species Dichetophora obliterata. The sequence continues at coordinate 9,353,877 of OY986437.1, forward strand.
TTCTATTTTCTGAGATTTATTGGTACTAATTTTGTTATCATGATACGCCGGTTGACACACCTTTGCACGCATAAAAAAATTCTATATATTTCAAAGATGGGGTAAAAAATCTTTCTCGTAACACGCCCGAAACAATTTCAAATTTAATTTTTATTTTCATGTAATTTCAAAATTTTTTCCTCAACAAATATTCCTAGTAATTTAGTAAATTAAATAATGTGAAATTTTCTTTATCCTTAAAAAATGGCATTAATTACTATTTAGCCCCCAAGTTTTCCTCTTTTAAGAAATAAGAATACAAAAATTTCCCAAATTTTTTTTTAAAGTTAATAAAACCAGCAAAATTTTCAGACCATTTTTTCCAGTTTTGAAGGCCTATAACTCATAAACCAAATGCGAGCGGACTGAAATTTATCGGATTTGGATTTCAGAGGTCAAAATATATGGATTCCGCAAAAATTAAGAATGAGATTTGTCGCTATTCTTAAAATTTTCCCAGCATGGACATCAACTAACGTATTTGTTTTTTCAACATGCATCAGTTCTAGCAGCATGCAAGTTACCAAAATCGAGTTAGGAAACATTGTAAGAATTATTAAAAAAAGTTTTTTTAATTCAAAACGTATGAATAAATATATAAAGAGGTACATAAATAGATGTGTTTTGGGCTCCATTCATGTTTTGAATATATTCCAGAACCTCCCTGTTGGGCTTCATTCCGAATCCTGGATGTAATATAACAACGTGACGCGAAAAAATCCAAAAAACTCTCAAAATAGGTGAACGCCTGTTAAAAAACGTGAATTTCAAGAAGTATAAAACAAATGTTTCGAATCGAGATTTCAATTTAAATTTTAGTCATAAGAAGGCTTTTGACCATAGGCTATTCTAATGTAAAAGCGATTTCTTAACAAGAATTTGCCATCAGATTTTTTAAAAATTATTGCTTGATCTACAATTAGCCTGTTCTATTCAGAATTTCCTAACTTTTTTTTCGATTTTGAATTAGAAGCTTTGCCCTTGCCTAGATCGCTGCAATTTTTTCAAAACTTTAAAGTTTACAATATATAAAAAAATATCTAAATTGGATCATCTTTATGACAGAAAAATGACTTTTGGGAAAACATTTAGTTTCTTAAATTTATTTTACTTTATTTTCTTCTTGTGTTTAATTACTTTGTAATGGGGGTTTTGTTCACAGGCTGAGGTATGCTCAGCGGTTCCAGGGTCAAACAAAAGACCCTCAAACTTTTGTCCAAAATAAATAAGTAGACTTGGTGATTTTCTTGCTCAGACGATAGTTTCTGTTTTATTGTTAAATCAAGTCTTTCTTACAATACACAATATTTTAGGAATATGATAAATTTACAGCGGTGGGTGAGTCTGCCGATGCTGGTTCGATGATATTTGGTATTTGGGCGAAGTTCGGTGATGTTCGGTGATGTTCGGTGTTCGCTGAAGTTCGGTGCTGTTCGGTGATGTTCGGCGATGTTTGGTGATGTTCGGTGTTCGCTGAGGTTCGGTGATGTTCGGATATGTTCGGTGTTTGCTGAAGTTCGGTGATGTTCGGCGATGTTCGGTGTTCGCTGAGGTTCGGTGATGTTCGGTGATATTCGGTGTTCGCTGAAGTTCGGTGCTGTTCGGTGATGTTCGGCGATGTTCGGATATGTTCGGTGTTTGCTGAAGTTCGGTGATGTTCGGCGATGTTCGGATATGTTCGGTGTTTGCTGAAGTTCGGTGCTGTTCGGTGATGTTCGGCGATGTACGGTGATGTTCGGTGTTTGCTGAAGTTCGGTGCTGTTCGGTGATGTTCGGCGATGTTCGGTGATGTTCGGTGTTCGCTGAGGTTCGGTGATGTTCGGCGATGTTCGGTGATGTTCGGTGTTCGCTGAAGTTCGGTGCTGTTCGGCGATGTTCGGCGATGTTCGGATATGTTCGGTGTTTGCTGAAGTTCGGTGATGTTCGGCGATGTTCGGTGTTCGCTGAGGTTCGGTGATGTTCGGTGATATTCGGTGTTCGCTGAAGTTCGGTGCTGTTCGGTGATGTTCGGCGATGTTCGGTGATGTTCGGTGTTCGCTGAGGTTCGGTGATGTTCGGCGATGTTCGGTGATGTTCGGTGATGTTCGGTGATGTTCGGTGTTCGCTGAGGTTCGGTGATGTTCGGCGATGTTCGGTGATGTTCGGTGTTCGCTGAAGTTCGGTGCTGTTCGGTGATGTTCGGCGATGTTCGGATATGTTCGGTGTTTGCTGAAGTTCGGTGATGTTCGGCGATGTTCGGATATGTTCGGTGTTTGCTGAAGTTCGGTGCTGTTCGGTGATGTTCGGTGTGACTGACTAAGGCAAGACCCGACTATGAACAAACTTGTTCTCGGTTCCAGCCAGTAGCGACGGTACAAAGCACTACGCTCTCGAGCCGTGCCCAGTCTGTCACAACGCGGTCTATTTATCCGTATGCTGCCATTAACCTTCTGTGAATTATAGCGTTGCGTGTGGTTTATGTAGACTCGGCTGTTGACTACGTTGAATGTGCTGGCTGTATGTGTGCGTGTGTGTGTAGGTATGGCTGTTGGTTGAGTTAAGCGCACAGTGGTGTAGTAAGGCAGTGGCGTAGTGTGCGGGGTGCAAACTTGTAACGGGGATCACCGTTACAACTCCCCCCCTACTTCGGAGAGTGATTTGTCAGGTTATTATTTATATATATATATTTTTTTTCCTCTGCTTCAACTTCGGCTTCCAGTGCTCGAAATATATTTTCGGTTGATGCTCTACTTCGTTTGGTTTTGACGAAGTGGCTTAATTGCCTTCGTAAATCCTCTACAGTGCAGCCATCAATTGGTAACCCGATCTTTCGGCACTCGTTAATGAGCCGTTCCTTTTTAAGTAAGTATATCCAGCCGAGTGAATCCGATGTTAGATGTTTGTCCATATTATTATTTTTATTGTGTATTGTACCTGCTTCGTCGTCGTTGGTGGGTGCGTTCGGTTTTCCACTGCCGTCTTTGGAAGCAGGTCCCTGCTCGGGCGCCATTTGTAATGGGGGTTTTGTTCACAGGCTGAGGTATGCTCAGCGGTTCCAGGGTCAAACAAAAGACCCTCAAACTTTTGTCCAAAATAAATAAGTAGACTTGGTGATTTTCTTGCTCAGACGATAGTTTCTGTTTTATTGTTAAATCAAGTCTTTCTTACAATACACAATATTTTAGGAATATGATAAATTTACAGCGGTGGGTGAGTCTGCCGATGCTGGTTCGATGATATTTGGTATTTGGGCGAAGTTCGGTGATGTTCGGTGATGTTCGGTGTTCGCTGAAGTTCGGTGCTGTTCGGTGATGTTCGGCGATGTTTGGTGATGTTCGGTGTTCGCTGAGGTTCGGTGATGTTCGGATATGTTCGGTGTTTGCTGAAGTTCGGTGATGTTCGGCGATGTTCGGTGTTCGCTGAGGTTCGGTGATGTTCGGTGATATTCGGTGTTCGCTGAAGTTCGGTGCTGTTCGGTGATGTTCGGCGATGTTCGGATATGTTCGGTGTTTGCTGAAGTTCGGTGATGTTCGGCGATGTTCGGATATGTTCGGTGTTTGCTGAAGTTCGGTGCTGTTCGGTGATGTTCGGCGATGTACGGTGATGTTCGGTGTTTGCTGAAGTTCGGTGCTGTTCGGTGATGTTCGGCGATGTTCGGTGATGTTCGGTGTTCGCTGAGGTTCGGTGATGTTCGGCGATGTTCGGTGATGTTCGGTGTTCGCTGAAGTTCGGTGCTGTTCGGCGATGTTCGGCGATGTTCGGATATGTTCGGTGTTTGCTGAAGTTCGGTGATGTTCGGCGATGTTCGGTGTTCGCTGAGGTTCGGTGATGTTCGGTGATATTCGGTGTTCGCTGAAGTTCGGTGCTGTTCGGTGATGTTCGGCGATGTTCGGTGATGTTCGGTGTTCGCTGAGGTTCGGTGATGTTCGGCGATGTTCGGTGATGTTCGGTGATGTTCGGTGATGTTCGGTGTTCGCTGAGGTTCGGTGATGTTCGGCGATGTTCGGTGATGTTCGGTGTTCGCTGAAGTTCGGTGCTGTTCGGTGATGTTCGGCGATGTTCGGATATGTTCGGTGTTTGCTGAAGTTCGGTGATGTTCGGCGATGTTCGGATATGTTCGGTGTTTGCTGAAGTTCGGTGCTGTTCGGTGATGTTCGGTGTGACTGACTAAGGCAAGACCCGACTATGAACAAACTTGTTCTCGGTTCCAGCCAGTAGCGACGGTACAAAGCACTACGCTCTCGAGCCGTGCCCAGTCTGTCACAACGCGGTCTATTTATCCGTATGCTGCCATTAACCTTCTGTGAATTATAGCGTTGCGTGTGGTTTATGTAGACTCGGCTGTTGACTACGTTGAATGTGCTGGCTGTATGTGTGCGTGTGTGTGTAGGTATGGCTGTTGGTTGAGTTAAGCGCACAGTGGTGTAGTAAGGCAGTGGCGTAGTGTGCGGGGTGCAAACTTGTAACGGGGATCACCGTTACAACTTTAAAACATAAATTTAACTTATAGTCCAAGTTCATATGCGTTATTGGCTTAAATGCTCCTTACCATCTTTTGCTCCGAAGAATGATCTTCGACTAATAGGGATCATCCTTATTAGCTCTTAATTTCTCATACGAATAACTTCGTAATTTCTTCCATTATATTCGTAGAATATACTAATGGCTTCGTATTATTTACGAATTAAAATTAATATTAGTAGAAAAAAATTCATTCGTAAGTACGCATTATTCGTAGAATCTACGAAGTATTAGTTGAGTTAAAAAAAATTACAACAGAAATCCTTCAGCCTGGTTTGTTGAACAATTCCCGAATATAAGGGAATGCAAGGTGGCCGTAGTCTACTGAAAGAGTACGTGACTCTTAAGCTATAAAACCGTTGTTCAAAACCCAGCTCAGATAGAATGTTTTTTTTTTTCGTTATTAGTAAATGTAAAAAATATATTCGTACGCTATACATTTGTTTTTTTACGAATACGAATAAAATGCTTGTAATATTTACCAAACTACGTCCAATCTACGAATCCTATTCGTGACTGAAAACTACGAACAAAATTTATAGAATGGACGCAGTTATTAGTAGTATTTGCACACAAACTTTTTTGAATGTAAGAATACGTATAGAAAAGTGCCTGTGAAGCAAGGGTAAATGAAATGGTAGCGTAACTTATTACTACGACGGGTACAACATACTTTTTAAAAATGTATGCATGGTTTAGCTCAGCTTTATTTAAACATATACCTCAAAAAAATATTTCTGAGTTCTCTTCAAAATATTTTAACATATATAATAAAAAAATCGTCATATAAAATAAAAAAAGCTTTAAGTTACAATAAATTCAAAGTCAACTTTTTGATTGATTATTGATGCATCTTATCATAATACATGTTAATGCTAAATTTTACACATTTTTTATAAAAAAATTCTAAAATACTTAAGTTTGAGCGTAACTTACAATTACAGTTGCAATTTAGAAAGTTTTTTGACTCTCCCAAAAATTTTTTAATTGTAGCTTACGGCTTTTTGATTTACGGGGGGGGATTATGGGGGGGTTTAAGTGCCCCTTTCCGCCTGTGTACGCCCATGGTGTAGCTGCTAACACGAATGTTTGCAAAAATACGAAAATTAAACTAAGAAATTGTAGAAAACCCACACAAACGAAAACGAAAATACAAAAATATATTGACTTAACAAAATTTGCTTCATTATTAAAAAACTTGGAACTATCATTTATTGGTCCTAACAATTCACAGGTCAATTAATAGAAATAAAATGTCTGGTAATGTTGAAACTACAACCATTCAACTCGTCATAAACATTTTAATATAATTTAACTTAAGCATTAATGCTCACTGAAGCTGGTTTCTCATACAAATTGTTTTGGCTAAGCTGCTTACTGGCTGTAATAAAATGATAGCAAATCAATATTTGCAAGGTCACGTATTATGGGGATTCATGTAAATGAGCAATAAAATTATAAAAATTATAAATTATATGAGAAGCCTTTCCACATACCAGATATATTTGCTCTTTGATTTAGGTGCGCAAACGAGGTGGCAAACCTTTATCATGAGAAAGCCGTTTTCGTTTTCCGAAAGTTAATTAATTTCGCATCAGAAGACAGTAAAAAATCAATGAAAGGTAAGAATTTGTGGATTGGAACATGAATAACAAATATTTTATTCTCAAAATTTCAGAAATCATCTTAAAAAAAATAACAACTAAAAAACTTATTGACAACATATGACAATATATGCTGCAAATGAACAATCGACTTTAAGGACTGTTCTTATACCCTGCCTAATAAAAATGGTATAATTCAAGAATAGAGATACCTCTCTTTTTTAATATTTTTATATTATACGGATTTAAAGCTTCAAAATCTCAATCTTGAAAAATTTCAGGTCGCATGCAATTGGTTTAAAAGTTATAGACCTCCAAAGTTGCAAACATGGCCTAACAATCTTGTTGTTTTTTTTAGTGTTCCGCATTATGGGTATCAAAAGAAAGGTAATTTGAGTATCTATTCAAAGAGGTATCAAACATGAAAATCCATTTATAATTTTTTAAGATATACCTATTCTAATATTTGCAATTTGTCTGAAAAACCTTTTACGAAAGCATTACACTAAAAATGTTTATATCCTTAAAAGTTATGCATTGATTTTCATGTTTGATACCGTTTAATAAGTACTTTAATTACCTTTCTTATGATACCCATAATGTGTAGTATTGTTGAAAAATTTAAAAAAATAGCAAGATTCGCAGGCCATTTTTTCCAACTTTGGAGGCCTATAACTTCTAAACCAATTGCGAGCGGCATGTAATTTCAGAATTAGAGTTAGGAGGCTAAAATCCATATAATCTGAAAAAAAATTAAAAATGAGAGTTTTCGCTATTCTTAAAATGATCCACAAAAATAACTAATTGCTTAAATTATAATATTGCCACTTTGCAAGAATACCCTTTTTATATTAAACCTACATTAAAAAAATCTTAACTTTTTAAAGTAGGTCGTTTTAGGATTTTCTTACAATAAATATTTATTTTTCATTGATTTATTAAAATTAAATCCGAATCCATTAAAAATTGCATGATTCGGGAAAAAGGGTAGTTTTGTGGGATTTTTTGAATAGTTGCTTATATTGGCATCACCGGTTGACGTTCTGTCAACGCAACATTAACTGCATTATTCTGTATCACGAACAAGCACACCAACGATGAGAAAGACACGAGAAGCAATACTTTTTCCATACAAAATTGTATTGCTTCCCGTTTCTTTCTCATCGTTATTGTGCTTCTTCGTTATACAGAATAATGCAGTAAGTTTTGCAAAGTTTTGGGGTCGTCCGTTTTGACACTTGTATCGTAATGTTTTTACAACGCAGACCAAAGTACGATCAACGGCCGACCAACCTAACGCACTATTGAGTTTTGGGCATTAAAATCACTTCTTTTAAATCGTTTCTGAACACTCCTTTCGGAAATCATTTTTATGAGTTCCTTTAACTTTTGAGACCGCAAACGGCTGATTATTTCTTTTTCTCTATACAAAAGCGATCCGGTTTAACCTAAATGTTTCTCTTTTCTTTCATAAACAAACAATTATGGTCAGCTCTAAAGCAGGTTTTTTGCTCTTCGAACAATTTTATTTTTTGGGATTAAGGATTATTAAAGATTATTATAATTTTTTAAAAAAGTTATTTTTTTTGTAAAATTTTGATTGTTTTTCTTTTTACTGCAAAAATATCTGACAATTTAAATTTCAATATGTAATCAACAAAAATCTGCAACACATATTTATAAATATGTGTTACAAATTCCTAATCAATTACTAACTTATAAAATAAGAAACATATGCATAAATTGCTAAAATAATTCTAATAAATTTTAAGAATATGCAATCATGTTTGGATTCACTTTTCCTTTTGACCAAGTTGAAATAGCTGGCATACCAAAAATTCACGAGAGCTACAACAACATCAACAAATGCCCAGCATATTAAATCGAAAAAATGCATAACGTTACAACAATTTTTCAACATTAAGTTCTGCGGAATTTACACATTAATTAATGTAAATATTTGAAAAATTCTTTTAACAACATCTGTGAGATTTGTATTTTAAGAATTACAAGTTATTTAGGTGAGTTCAGTCAACAATAGCGGCATATGTTCTCGCTGTTTTTAAGAAAACAGAAGACCTTGTGCAGTAAATGCATTTCAATGAAAATAAAAATATTAAAATAATAGCAATATAAACATTTTCTCGCTTACTAAACATAAATAGTATGAAGAAAAACACATTTTTCAAACCCATTAAGTTCTCGTTTCTCACCAGGTTCTCGGTCTAGTGAAATTTTCACTTTTAATACTTGCACGAGAGCAAAAGTAAAGAAATAATTTATTCCTTAAGACAACACTTAAGTGCTCAAAACTGTGGATAAACAAACGAATCCATCATCTACCAGAAATAATTTATCATAAGCAAACATGTAAACGTCTAATGAAATCTTTGATAATTTTTTATTTTCTATAACATAATTTCGTTTTTTATGTCTTTCGCCTGTCATTTTTTGACAGCTGATGAGCTGTTTTTGACTTTGACATTTTAATTTAATTCTCTTTGCCATGCCAGAGAGCATCAGAAGTATTCATTGTCAGTGCCAAGTTTTTTACGTTCTATCATTTTTATTAATAGTGAAAACTCATTGTTATGATTCAGTGCCTTTTTTCTGTCTGTTATTATGTCTAAATAGCATTTTATCATCTTATTTCTTTCAAACTTTGAATAACTCAATTGGTCAAAAATGTTGATTATTTTTTTTATGTAAGCTGTGATATTTTGTGTTTTTCGGGCTCAGTTTTTTTTTTATTTGCACGTTTGTAATTTTTATTAGGGAGAAAAGCAATGTATATTTATTTTTATATTTAAATTAGTTTTTAAAATAAAATAAAAAAATTACAATTGTATGTTAAGAAAAAACAAGAAATTACAAGTTTCTGCAAGAAAAAAAAATTAAACTAGACCTTACTGAATATAATAACTTAACTATATCAATGTGTGTAAAATATTTGTGAGTTTTAAACAATTCTACAACTTGCGTTTTAAAAATCAAATATTTTTTATGTTTTGGGAGTTGACGAAATCAAAATATGTAGTTGAATAAATTTATCAATTTTTTTTATTAATTAATAATTATTTAAAATTAATAGCAAGGACAAACAAATAAAAACAGGAATATTCACTCAGTCTAAAAAAAGGAAAATGTCTTGTTGGTGAAATAATTTTTTTAAAGTTAATTTTTCAGAATCGATTTCTGTTTCGTTCTAATTGATCGAACTTATGGTATTTTTATGATTTAATAGTTCCATAAATTGCAGAAAAATCAATTCAGAAAAAATTATTTCAAGAAATCACCAGTTAAAGAATTTGAATTGTTAAAAGATTTTATTTTGTTTATAACATTTTACCATCTTTTTTGTTATTTTTATAACTATTTTTATAACTATTACTATAAAAACTTAAAAAAGCAAAAAACAAAAGTCTTGAAAACAGTAAAACAACATTTTCCTTTATTGTTCTTATCGTAGATATCGTAAATAAAGAAGATACTTCAATAAGAGACTGAATAAAAACCCATTACCTTTCGTCAGGTTGTCCAATATCAGAATAAAACCATTCAAAAGTTGTATTATAATGCACAGGTGTGCAGGAAAATATATTTGAAAAACCGAATCTATTTGGAAGTTGGCATTTAAAGTAACGTGAAATGAATAAAAAAAAACCAACCACGAAAATCACTTTTTTTATGTAAAACTTATTACGACCCAAAACAACATTTTGGTTGCTTCACTTTGGCACAAAATCGAAAATGCAACTGAGTTAAACGTCAAATGTCTTTTTAAATTTATGTAAATAATGTTGCTATGACTTAATTTTATAGTACCAAGCGATTTGGTTAAAAAAATTTCATGAAAATAGAAGATATTTTAAGGGTCCAATATAATGGAAAAATCCAATGAAAGGGTTAAGAATCAATTTCATGTATGGGACATTCTTTGTGAAATTGGTCAAAAAACAGATCGGCTGATATGAATATGATAGTTTCCATGCAGCAATACAATACAAAAAAGAATTTTTCCAAATTTTTTTCGATGAATTTTTTTAGTGGAGTAGTAAAAAGAAATTAAAATAATTTAATTTGAAAGCACTTTTTATTACAAATACGGTAAACTAACGCTGATTTCGTTCAGTTTTAAATACTAAGTTCAGTTTTAAATATTACACAAAAGACAAAGTTCAAGGTCACCGAAAGGTAACAATGAATAAAAACGGTGGAAATTTTGAAAATTTATTCAGAAAATACGTCATCAGCAATTTTCGATTTTTAAAGTTCAGAGTACTTATGGTACATACATAAATCTACTATATGACAAAAAAAATTTAACTCCTGGTTATCAGAATTTTCAAAGATATGGCTGTTTTTATGTACCCTGTTTTCCCTGTTTTTGATAATTGTATAGTTGTTCAGGAAAGTTGTTCCTATTATTCTCACCAACAACTGTGCTGAAGTTATTTGAGCTCTCACATAACAATATACTTTTTCCATTTTCGCTTTCTTGTTTAAAAATTTTCCAACAGCTGATTTTCGGATATTCTAGATGAAAAACCAGGATAATCTGAAAAATCCTTATTTTAATCTCTCTGCTATATCTTTTTCAGTGGTACTGTAGAAAAATCAAAATTTATTTCGAATTAATTTTGTTCTACTTCAGAAAGTCAGTTGTATTGTAGGGCTTAAAAATTATTTTCCTCGACTAATTAATCATACCTTCAAAATGACAATTGAAAAAATTTTTCTTGTGGAGTTTGAAAAATATTACAAAGTAATCCACCCGCAGCTTCGCGCCTGCTTTAGATAAAATTTTAAAATCTTATGTCAAAACAATCGCTGGAATTTTTTAATGCATAAAATTATGCTTGACTAATTTCAATGCCAGTATGACGCGGTATTTTGCAATTTAAGAAAATAGATCTCATAACATACAAATCATAACGATAATTATTGAACGCTAACTGAGTGTTGCAAATCAATTTAAAAGCTTTGCCGGTGGCAAATCGTTGATCACCACCAAGCAATGAAATTGTGAGATCATCTCGCAAGATAGAAATCAATTCTAGCACTTTTTTGCTTTGTGTTGTTTGCAATCGTTGTCGTATCATAAAAAGGTGTTTTTTTTCTGTTTAATAAATTTAAATTACTTTGCTTGCATGCAAAATTGCTGCAGCATTCAAATCGTTTAATGAATACGCGCCCACGCGTTGCATGCGGTGGCAACGCCAAGCGACCGTTTGTCGCGCTTTTGGCTTGCGGTCAATTGTGTTTGACTTTGAGCTGATATGCATTGTTTCGAAGTTAATGTGGCTGTTTAAAGGTAATGAGCTGTGCATGCAATAAATTTTTGCATATAGAACTGGTCGCTTTGTGGCGCTTTTGACGCATGATGACAATCAATTTCAGGCGATTCTAGTTGAGTCACTAGGTAAAATTAAAAATTAAGAAGTTAAAAACGGAACATTCTACTAAGTATGTATTTAAAAAGGAAAAAGTTGAAAATTGTATATAAAATATTTTCGTTTTGAAATTTTCGATACCATTTTCTAGAGCACCAATCTTCAAATACAGTATGTACAGCATATATTGGCAGTTTGGGAAATAAGTGGCTTTTCGAATTTCCCTCGTTATAAATGTAAATGCAATACTGGTTCTGTCAACTACCACCTCTTAATACACAACTGGAAATGGAAAAAGTTAATTTCGTGTAGTCATCACACATTATTTTTTGACAAAAACCAATGCATTATAACAAAAACCATCACCGAAACCAAGGAAAGGTTTGATAATTACTATGGGAACTCTGCACCATCAATTCCAATGGTTTGCACCAGCACAAGTGACGCTGAACGTTCACTTCATACAAAAGAAGTTGCTGCACCAGACTCATCGACATAATCTAAAGAATGATATTGAACGATCGTAGAATGAAAGTGCCTGAGGTGGCTGAGGATGTAGGCATCTAAACTGAGTGGGAACATCACATTTTACATGCAAATTCGGGCTGCAAAAGCTATCCACGGGATGGGAGCTGCGGTTGCTCAAACTCGACCATAAGTGCGGCCGTGTGACGCCTAACCACCAACCGCAATCTCACGAAGCTTCGTAACCATAGACGAAACATGGATACATCATGACATATCGGAGACCAAGAAATAGTCAAAGCAGTGCATTTCTCCAGGTGGAGAAAGTGCACCAAAGAAGGCGATAGTTGGTCTGTCGGCCAACAAGGTCATGGCGACAATTTTTCTGGAATGCATTCGGAGTCATTCAAATTGATTACCTTGAAAAGGGTAAAACGATCATCGGCGATCATTATTTATTTATTTATTGGCTAAGTAAGACAAATTACTTATTGTAACAGGTTGCTTTTTTCTCTCTTATCCCTTTCCTTGCTTTCGAGTTCGAAGAAAGAAAAAAGAAACTTACATGCTAGCATTTTTTATACATTTATTTATTTATTTATCCATATCCATATCCACATATCCAAATCCATATCCACATATCCATAACCATATCCACATATCCATATCCATATCCACATATCCACATAACCATATCCATATCCATATCCACATATCCATATCCATATCCATATCCATATCCATATCCATATCCATATCCATATCCATATCCATATCCATATCCATATCCATATCCATATCCATATCCATATCCATATCCATATCCATATCCATATCCATATCCATATCCATATCCATATCCATATCCATATCCATATCCATATCCATATCCATATCCATATCCATATCCATATCCATATCCATATCCATATCCATATCCATATCCATATCCATATCCATATCCATATCCATATCCATATCCATATCCATATCCATATCCATATCCATATCCATATCCATATCCATATCCATATCCATATCCATATCCATATCCATATCCATATCCATATCCATATCCATATCCATATCCATATCCATATCCATATCCATATCCATATCCATATCCATATCCATATCCATATCCATATCCATATCCATATCCATATCCATATCCATATCCATATCCATATCCATATCCATATCCATATCCATATCCATATCCATATCCATATCCATATCCATATCCATATCCATATCCATATCCATATCCATATCCATATCCATATCCATATCCATATCCATATCCATATCCATATCCATATCCATATCCATATCCATATCCATATCCATATCCATATCCATATCCATATCCATATCCATATCCATATCCATATCCATATCCATATCCATATCCATATCCATATCCATATCCATATCCATATCCATATCCATATCCATATCCATATCCATATCCATATCCATATCCATATCCATATCCATATCCATATCCATATCCATATCCATATCCATATCCATATCCATATCCATATCCATATCCATATCCATATCCATATCCATATCCATATCCATATCCATATCCATATCCATATCCATATCCATATCCATATCCATATCCATATCCATATCCATATCCATATCCATATCCATATCCATATCCATATCCATATCCATATCCATATCCATATCCATATCCATATCCATATCCATATCCATATCCATATCCATATCCATATCCATATCCATATCCATATCCATATCCATATCCATATCCATATCCATATCCATATCCATATCCATATCCATATCCATATCCATATCCATATCCATATCCATATCCATATCCATATCCATATCCATATCCATATCCATATCCATATCCATATCCATATCCATATCCATATCCATATCCATATCCATATCCATATCCATATCCATATCCATATCCATATCCATATCCATATCCATATCCATATCCATATCCATATCCATATCCATATCCATATCCATATCCATATCCATATCCATATCCATATCCATATCCATATCCATATCCATATCCACATCCTTATCAATATCCAAGTTCTGCAGTTCGCTTTCACCTCGTAAGGGTAGTTCGTCTACCCCAAAAGTAAACTTTCAGACCGTGCGACTAATAAAACATGAAATACACTTTTGTATATTTGTTGGCGTACCGACTTATGTTGTGCCCAATGTCATAAAGCAGCAAATGTCACAACATTAATTATATAAACACTACTGTGTTAACACATAATTAAGATAGAGCAATTAAAGAGGAATGGATGGTGAATGATGATCGTGATAAGGCTAGATGCTTAGTGTGGATAGGGAAAACTTGATTATGAATTTAGACATAGTTGGAGGTAGTGCTCGCTGATAGTATTAAATATCATACAATATCTATTATTTGGATCGTTGCAACCGTAAGTGGTGTGGTGCTGTGATCGTGGTGCTGTTCTCGTTACTGGGTCAATAATTGTTACTTTTTTGAAAATATATTCGCAGTTAATATTTTGGGTAATGACATCAAATAAAAAACATGAATAGAGTATCGATCTTCGTGTTGATAATGGCATTATAGTAACGGCTCTTAGTCTGTGTACATATGGTGGCAGGTTTCTGAAGTCCCGAGGGTCGTACGTGTCTCTCAAGGTAAAAAGTAAGAATTGTTTTTGAATGGATTCTAGTCTATCACTATGTACTTCAAAACTTGGGTTCCAAACTGTTCAACAGTATTCAAGAATTGGACGCACTAGAGTGCAATATAAGGTTTTAGTTAACTAAAATTTAACCGAATTCTTTTGCACGTCTTTTGATAAATTCAGGATAAACTTAAGGTTTACCATGTGATTGATCCTATTTAGTTCAATCGTATTCAGCTCATAGCTATTGTACTATAAAAAATTTATAGTTTGTGAAAATTAAAAACGTAGGGTTTTTCATTGAGGGTAATCTTATTTTGATAACACCAATTTCCCTGGGATAAAAGTTAATTCTATAAAAACACTGTCTCCATTCAGATTTTATGGCATAGTACATTTGTAATTCATCTGCATATAAGAGACGTGAGATATTATACAAAACTTCAGATGTATCTGCAATAAATATGTTAAAGAGAAGTGGACTGAGGTAGCTACCTTGTGGTACGCCCGTTGAGAAAATAATCTTTTTAAATAGTATACCCTGAAATTTAGAATATTGGGATCTTTGACTAATATAGGATATAAGCCATTTCAACAAAGAACTTGAAATACCGAATTTTTCTAAATTTTTAGTTTAGATAACTCGATCAAATACTTTACTAAAATCGGTATATAAAACATTTATCTGATATCCTTTATCCATTTTATTAAAAACATCTGGTACTAGGATTGTAGTGGTTGATCGTCCTTTACGAAATCCTTAGAACATATTATTTTTTAAAAAATCTTGGGAAAAGTTGACAATAAGGCAATACCTCTGTAGTTTTCGATCGCTCTCTTATCGCCATTCTTATAAATGGGTGTAAGATGAGATGACTTCCTAAAAATAGAAATCCGCCTGTTTGCAAAGGCTTCTTAAAAAAAATATGTAATGGTGCAATTAATTTAACTAGACACTGACTGAGGAAAATTGGTGGTATAAGGTCCGGACCGGGAGTCTTGTAGGGATCTGTAGAATCAGTGGAGTGTTGATATAGTGAATTAATTTTTGCAAGGCATGCTCATTGTATACAGATTGTGTGCATTTTCGATATTGTTTTTTTGTTTCAATAAAATTGTTGTTTTTGCTAAATCTTGAAACTTTTTTTTACTTTTTTGCTTCTTTTTCTTTAAAATTTCAGTTACTTAAACGTTCACTACTTTGAACTTTTTACTATTTCGGTTGATCGTTATATCCAGATTTGACATTTATTTATATAATTAATTATGCCATCACATTATTCACAGCTGTTGGAACGATTTGAAATTAATTGGAAGCAAAAACAACCGCATTTGAAGAAGAAAGAATTGCTCTTCCACTCAAGGGCAAAAATCCATAAATTGGTCCGCTACCCCATTCATCATATTCTCCAGATTTAGCCCCTGCGACTATTTCCAAACCTGAAAAAATGGCTCGGCGATTGGAGTTTTGATTGAATGAAGAGATCACTGAAAGAAACGCCTTTTTTGAGGACCACGATAAAATCAATTATTTGGAAGAAATAAAAAAATTGGAAAAACCGCTGAACTACTGATGTTGAGAAATAATTTTTTTTTGTTGTTAAACAAAAACCTTTTATTTAAAAACTCACTGACTTATCGAATTGCCTGTTTTTCAAAGTGTTGCCAAATATGTGATATATTTAAAAGCCCTCTCTATTCAAGTGCCACTTGAGCGTACCGGATCAGCTCATGTTTCACTGGTTTGCAGGCAATAAACAACGAATTTAAAAGTTTTGGCCGTCATACAACTTCAAATAATACATAAAAACGAATGTCAACCGTAAGTTGGCGTGATCGCTGGTTAGACTTTTGCTGGGGACAAACATTTGATTGGCACATAATCAACATTTTATTAAAGTAATAATTGAAATAGCTTTAAAAAAAAGACTTACTACTAATTAAGCACGCGATGCAAAATATTTGAATACTGGTTGTTTAAAAATAGACACGTTGTGACGTCAGTTTGGCGAGTTACGACTAAAAATAAAACTACGGCGCCTTCTTAACACTCCGTTGAACAAACAAGACTAGCAACAACTAACAGCAAAACACTTAATTAGCAGTTCACACCTCTAAGACGTGTGCCTTGTTTGTGTGCAAATGGGCCATGATGTAAGTTAACTGTTTTATATTTTTTTTTAAACATAAACTGACACTTAGTAGCCCCTTAATTGGCTTCCCACATTTTTTGGTACATTCTCTCTACCATTCTAGACACTATAAAAATATTTGCACACAAATTATGCAGCATGTGTTAATTTGACAAAAGTACTGGCTCTAAAGGCTGTCATTAAACGTTAGGCTTTGCACAGCAATTTTGACACATGACTGTATCTAACAGCTATAACATTTTTAAATCAAGGTAAATATTAGAAAATAAAATCAATTCTATTACAACTACTTTAAAACAAAAGAATGCCATGAGATTCATTAATGATCTTGCACACAAATGATCGTCATCATTATCAGCATCATCATGTCTATTTAGTACACATGCGGAAAATTGATTTATGGCCACCCTGAGCATTATTCACGCTTTCGTTTTCAATTATCGCCGCTTGTCGATCTTTGCGCCATCGACAACAAAAACAAGTATGTGTATATAAAAACACACAAACACCACCCTTCAATTACTGTCGACTGATCACTGATGATCACATGCTCCATCCTCTCTAATCGCTGATCTTGTAAATCAATTATCAACATTCAAAGCTTATCGCAACGTCATCATCTGCCGCCGCATCCGTTTAGCTCATCGTTTTATTCCCCCAATGATTATAGTTTTTTTGCTCCACGATTTGACATTTCATTGCAATGTATTAAAACTGTCAATACTAAAGCAAACACTTTGGTATTCTACACTTCAATGGCGCTTGACTATTAAATGCAATAATATCAAATAGTTTACAATATCGTTAATAGGAAGAAATAATTACAGCTGTTATAAATAAATATTTATGAAAACTATTGTAAATATTTAGACTGATAGGAAGAAAAACAAAATGCAATAAAGTGAAATAAACTTGATCTATGGCTTGGACTTGAATCATAAACTCTTTATTGGAATGTGATCAATGACGTAACATTTTGACTGAACTTTTATAGAATACCAGCTGAAACTCGGCGCGTTGCTGCCACGCCCCTTTATCTAACGCCGATTAAATGTTATCAATAAAACTGCATGTGCACACTGAGGTCGAATACTGAATTCCGAGAGCATAAAACGATAGTTTTAGCCATTACTCTTGATTGGAAATAGATATTGGGGCAATTTTTTAATTTAAATTATTTCTTAGACTAGAATTTTTTGTAAAAAATATAAAAACAACATTTTGGAAAAAATAAATTTCGTAAAACAATCACGGAGGGTGTTTTTTCAATAACAAAATTAGTAAAACAATATTTGCGCAAAACTGGAAGAATTTATGCAAATGGATGCTTCACCATAGGAATGGTAATTAGTAATTTAATTTTTACTTGTTTTTATTTTAAAAGCAAAAACAACTTTTGATTCAGTTTTTGAGTAAGAAGTCAATATTTAGGACCTTTTTTGAAAAAAGATTAAAAAATATACACTGACTTAATGGTAAAGTTCAAAATTTCTTTGAGAAGTGCTTTTATTTTTGAATTTTTTCACATAAATTGTTTTTGAGACTTGAAATTTCGCCAAAAAAAAAAAAAAATCAAAGGGGTAGGCATTGTTATTTTGACCCTTGTTATTTTGATGACCAAGAGCAGTAAAATAACTTTTGCGCAAAACAGAAAGAATAAATGTCCTATGAAAGGTACTAAAAAAAAAAAAATTTTAACTTGATATTATTTTTACAACAAACAATATTTTGAGTAAAAAGTTAATATTTTTTGACATTTTTTGAAAAAAGGTAAAAAATATACAATGACGTAACGAAACAATTAAAACTATTTTTGTAAAGTGCTTTTGAAGCATTACACGAGCACGTACAGACAAATTCAACAATTTTTTTTAGTTAATTGTACTGCCAATTCTAAATTTACACATAAATAGATTCAAACTTTTTTTAAATTTTATTAAATGCAAGAGAAAAACATAAGACATCTACAGTCACGTGCCGGATGGGTCCAGTTAACCAACGTTGCAAATCGTTGTGTTCATTTACAAATTTTAGCTAAAGTAACTTACATGGGGAAAAGGTATTTAAGAGCCAAATTTTAATTACTTATTAACACGATTTTGGCGTAAAAAGATTTTAAATAAAGTCCAAAGTTTTTTTAATATTATATTTACACATGGATACAAATCACGTAGAGAAAAAATCACGTCACGTGCCTCACAGACTGACTATGTTTTAGTTTAATTGGGTAATTAATTAGGTAGTTAAGTAATTATGTAATCAAGTAATAACAAAACAAATTTAATATATTGTCCTTTCCTTGCCTCAACCATTTCTTCATTATCTTGAGCCAATGCCTTTCATTTTAACTAAAACAAAAAAGTTTACGAAACATTTACTAAACATTTACGAAAAAGAAAAACTAATTTTTTGAAACAGTGCAGACGATTTTATCATATTGGTAAATGAATTTATATATAACTTGCTTAAATTAATAAAACTAAATTAATATTAATGTATGATAATATAATAAAATTAGAAGTTTTTAATAAGTTTTAGTTTTTTGGTCACTTCCATCCACTTTTCTGTGGAATGCCCCTTTTGTAGAAATTTTTGACAACAAAAATTTTACTCAAATATTTTTGAAAACAGTGGATATATTTGCATAGAAACTCTAAGCCTTTGTTTTTCAAGTCCCTTTTCTTGCTCATTCTTAGGTAACGATGTTTTATGAAAAAGTCGTCGTACTAAAAATTTCTAAAATTTTTTAGATATATGAATATTTTTGGTGTCAAAGTAATAGAAATTTATTTAAATAAAGTAAGTCAACATATTTTATAGTATAACGTATTTAAATAGCGGTTTATGAGCTTTTTAGGATTTTTAAAGGATTTGTACTGTATTTTTATTGATTTGTGGGCGGTAAAAGGGGGTGTAGCAAATGGTTTTTCTTCCTTAACCCTGCATTACTAACCTTCAATCATGTCGCATGGTTACTAACCATGGGTCTCATCGACCCTCAATTGTATTATCCACTGAAATCGTCTCAACTTATAAATTGATAAAACGTATTCTTTTTTTGGTAGATTTTAGTCTTTTATTGTTAAATTTTAATAAACAATGGTGTGTCAAACAATTTATATATTTAAATTGAAATTAAGTTTGAATTCATTACAACATAGCTAAAAAAAAGTGAAAAAAAAGTAATCCAGCCGAATTGCTCATAAAATAATGAGTTTTATAGATATTGACGTCAAATAAAATGCATTTGAAACCTGAAATATAATAGTAAAATGTTAGAAAGAAAAATTGCTATAGCTAAAGCAAAAATTTTTCAGTTTTGTTCTGTAAATGTTACCTTTTATTCGGAATTTTCATCCAACATATCGTCATAAATGTCTTCCTCTTGTGCAGAAGCAATGCAATTTGAGCACAATATACAACAGTGCTTCTGGCAAATATATTTTCCACATTTAGAGCACGTGGTTTTGGTTTTGCGATCTTGTTTGTAATCACAAATCTGGCAGCGGCTTCTTTTCAATTGTTTCGAAGGCAGCTCTTTTTCCTCCTCCTCCAATGGCTTCGCAAATTTTGAGCAGCTTGCTTTCAGATTTTTTGGTAACGTTAATATTTTATTACGTTTCTGAATATTTGCCTGTACAAGATCCATTGCCAAATCCTTTATAAAAACCGATCGTTTTTTGTACTTTACTGGTGCGTTTTGAGTACAGAGTAAAATAACTCTAGCATTTATAGCAGCCATATTCATAAGTGAATAAAATATTACTAAAGGCCAACGCCGACAGTTTCTGGCTACGCTATAACCAGCACCCAATTGATCTGTAACATCCACTCCTCCTTTCGTACGATTGTAGAAATCTATAATTTCTGGCAAGCACTTAGGGCCATCTAATACCTTACCGGTCTTGTGAAACGTTGAGAGGAGAAGAACGCACTTATTTTTTTTTGGTATATAAGAGAGAATTGTAGATTTTTTGGTATAGCCAAAGATTGTTGAATGCACTTCGCGATTTTTAGCGTTTGAAAATATGGGTGGCAAGAATCTTTTGTTTTTTCGGATAGTCCCAACTAAGGTGGTTTTCTTTGATAGCAAATACTCTGCTAATGAATAGGTTGTGAACCAGTTATCTATTGTAACATTACGCCCAGCGTCTTGTAGATGATTTGTTATTCTCTTAACCACCTCTTCTGGCTTATTCGAAAATTTAAATGGGCCAAGTGCTTGCTGTCCGCAATAGACTTCTAATTTAGATGTGTAGTAAGTTTCCGAATCAACTGCTGCAAAAATTTTTATGCCATATTTTGCTGGCTTACTTGGTATGTATTGCCTAAAACTACATCTTCCGCGGAAGCTTTCCAATTTCTCATCCACTGTTATTAAACTGCCACAGTTGTACAATTTCATGCAATTGTTATTGAAAATGTCGAAGATTTCGCGAATTGGAGCTATTTTGTCGATGTTGCGCCTCTCTTCACGATTTTCAATATTATCGAACCGAATGCATCGTAATAAGAACTGGAAACGATTGTAACTCATTGTCGCTGGGAATATTTCAAGACCTGTTCCATCCGTGGACCATATGTCTCGGACATTAACGTGAGACGATTTGTGTAGTCAGCTAAATACAATAGTCCGAAAAGTGCGTTCAATTCATCGATATCAGCTAAACGAGCATGTTTTAAATCTCTGTATTTCTGTTGAATTTTTGTTACATAGATGTTTGTGTATTCTAAAATACTATCCACAAATGAAAAAAAAAATAAATCCCAACTCTCACGTGGTGTTTTAACATGTTTCGAAAACTCCGTTAATCTACTAGTTGAAGTGAACATATTTTCTATAGGCGTTCGAGTTGATTTATATGCTCTTGCATTCCAGATTGTTCCATCTTTTCCAATATATTTGTCTGTTGTGCTTTGAAAAGCATTGCTATCGTTTTCATCTAGTTCTTGCTCTGTTTCCAAATCATGATTACTAAAAAGTTCATCATCACTATCAGTATTACTACAACAATCATCAGATATATCTTCGTCGTTTGGTACGTCAGCTAAAAGTGCGAGCAGTCGCTCTTGTTCTCTTTCATAAGAATTCATTTAAAAATTTTGCACAAGCACTAATGATGATCTTATATTTTCGACAAATAACCGCGAACTGTTAACAAAAATGTACAACGATCGACTACTTCAATAAAAATCCGTAACACAATTGAAAATGAACACAGTTAATTAATACCGTTTATAATCATGCCAATCGCGAAAGTTCTCAGAGAACAAATTTCCCTTTCCACAACCAATTCCCAACAACAAAGCACATTTTTTATACTGTGCTTTGCTATGGGAAATTTCGCGATTGGCATGAATATATTTTGTGCTTGTTATAGTTGCAGATTGCGACAAAGAATTACGTCTTAATTTCGAGTGCCTCGCTCAAAAAACAACAACAAAGGATAGTTTATTGAAGAACCAATTCAACTGCACTAATGATAATCTTATATTTTCGACAAATAACCGTAAACTGACAACAAAAATGTACAACGCTCGACTACTTCAATAAAATTCCGAAAAACAATGGACATATATGTTTTTGTGTAACGGTATGACTAACCTGGGTCTAATCGACCCATAATCTTTGTTACATCATTGCTAACTATGGGTCTAGTCGACCCAGGCTGTTTTTTTAAATGATTTTATATGCATAATATCATAAATATTCCTTATTCTTATTGTTTAAAAACGTTTAAATATAATCAAATTTAGATTACACATATATCTTGAGTTAAAATATCGTCTTGTTTTTTTTTTAAATATAAAAAGGTTGCGTGTCTGGGTCGATTCGACCCGGAGGTTAGTAATGCAGAGTTAACCATTTAGTACTGGAAACAAATCAACTACCAACATATTAACCATATTTAGTTTATACCTGGCGCACTTTGCTTCACTCCACGCTTCTAAAAAAGGCTCCTAAAAAGGGGTGTTCAAATATTGCAACCACACCCACTTTCAGTACTGTTGCCGAAAGTAACCATACAAACTAAATTACCAAATTTTAGTCTTATACGACTTAAAGTACACCCATTGGGGTGCAAGCTAGAATATCCGGGAGTGCAATGTTGTAATTTTGAAAATTCACGTGAAGCAATTACAAAAAAAATCTATACGAAGGATGTCGAAAAAACATCGATGAATCGAAAAAATAGATTTTGCTTCGATGCATTGAAAACTATTCCCTCGATGTATAAATAGTCGATGCATAAATAGTCAATGTATCGATGCATCGATGTTTTTTTGAAAACTAACATCTCTAGTACATTGAGCGTTTCAATTGTTTTTTATTTTAGTTTTTCATTTGTGAAAAAAAAGAGAAAGGTTGTATAAAAAAATTGATATGGATCCAAAAAGTGTGGTCTGGAGGTTTTTTCAGAATTGCAGCGAAAACAACGTGAATTATAATTTGTGCGCAAAGAATATACAGAGTTTCGAAAATACGTGGTTGCCTACTTCTTAACTATATCCCAACAGCTTGGAGACAGACAAAAGTTATCTTTGTCCCGAAATCAGGTAAGTCCTCTCACACTAAACCGAATGACTTCAGATCTATAAGCCTCTCCTCCTTTTTGGTTAAAATTCTAGAGAGACTCATCGAGCTTCTTCTTGAGACTAAACTTGACAGGCTTCTAAAGTCTCAGCATGCCTATATTAAAGGCAGATCTACAGAAGCATGCAAGCAGCTCTCCACTCACTTGTTTCAACAATCGAAAAATCACTTGGGAACAAAGAATTTGCGCTTGTTGCTTGTCTAGACATAGCAAAAGCATTCAATAACATCCTTCCATGTGCGGTCACCTTGGCCTTGTCAGAACTGGGGGTGGAGGATTTTCTCGTGAGTTTTATTCACCAGATGCTCTTGGGCAGGGTGGTGAGCTCAGAACTGGGGGATCCTCTACTCGCAGGTTTGTAAGCAGAAGTACTCCGCAAGGAGGAGTCTTGTCGGTGGAATGATGAACTGTATGAGCTGTACGCTGACATCGACATAGGCAAGCGCATTAAAATCGAGCGGCTTCGCTGGCTTGGTCATGCTCAGCGCATGAAGAAGAAAACATTCGATTCGGTACCCAGCGGCGGTCAATGCAAAAGAGGACGGTCAACGCATCTTCGTTGGAAAGACCAAGCAGAGGACAACCTAACGAAGATTGGAATTTCCAACTGGCGCCAGCAAGCGAAAGACAGAAATGGCTGGCGCAAATTTTTAGATGAGGCCAAGACCGACATACGGTTGTAGCGCCAACTAAGTAAGTAAGTAAGCATCCTCGTGTGGTTTAAGTGTATATCCGGAGAAAACAGATCTCATTCTTTGCACTAGGAAATATAAAATCCCCAACTTAGAACCTCCGCGTCTGAACGGCACGAGGTTGCTCTTTAGTGACAGCACCAAATACCTAAGAGTTATTCCGTATAAGCTTATTTGGAATGTTAACATTAAGGAACGTGTTAAAAAGGCAAACATAGCCCTATTTGTCTGTAAAAAATTGATAGGTAAAAAATGGGGGTTTCCCCCTAAAATAGTACGCCCCATACTTATAGTATATGGCTCACTGGTATGGTGGAGGGCCCTTGATAAGACAACTGCATTTCAAAAATTTTCAAAGGTGAAAGGAATTACGGGTCTACGTATTTCTGCGGCATTGTCCTCAACACCAACCAGTGCTCTAAATGTCATGCTTCACCTTCCTCCCATTGATATCTTTGTCAAATAATGTGCTAACACAGCAGCCCTCAGACTTAGATAAGGTGGAAATTCTATAGGTAATAACTGCGGCCACACAAGTATTCTGAACTCCTTTGCACCCGACAAAATAGACTACTTTGTGCCTTTCTAAAATTTTGAAAAGAACTATCATCCTTTCAAGGCTAGACTGGGCAAACAAAATCCGCCTTAAGACATACAGCATAAAAATCTTCACAAATTGATCCAAACTTCGAGAACAAGTAGGGGCAGGTATTTACTCCCAGGATCTTGAAATCAAAGCGTTCTTTAGACTTCCAAATTATTGTAGTGTCTGCCAAGCGGAACTGATGGCTATTCTAGAAACTGCTAAGATTCTAGGTCAAAAAGACCTTGAGGGAAAGAGTATATCCATCTTTTCAGATAGCCAAGCTGCACTGATGTTGCTGAACTCAAATACTGACAACTCCAAAACGCTCTCTGAGTACCGCAGGTCTCTTAACGAGATGGCAAGCCTACTCAGGATCCACCTTATATGGGTACCCGGACACAGGGATATCGAGGGCGATAATTTGGCTGACGAACTGGCAAGGAAGGGTACGGTGGTGCAACGCTCTCTTAAATGAGGATTTTATTGGTATACCCATTCCCTCCTATAGACTCCAGTGCAAGAACAGATCCTTAAGTCTTGCACAAGAACGCTGGGAGCACCTTGATACATGCAGGACAACTAAGCTAACATGGCTAACCTACGGCTTAAAGCGCACCAACTCTCTGCTTGAGTTAAGCAGGGCAAACCTGTCAAAAATAGTAGGAATCCTCACGGGTCACTGCCTAATCGGAACGCATGCCCTTCGGTTGGGACTAGCATCAAATGATTTCTGAAGAAGCTGCAGATGTGAGGAGGATGTAGAAAATGTTCAGCACTTTCTCTGCGAATGTCCGGCTTTAGCTAAAAGGAGAATGGCAACTCTGGGCCATCCCTTTCTAAATGGACTTACCGAAGTCTTATGCCTGGAAATCAAGCATATTCTTAGATTCATTATCCGCTCGAACTGGTTTGAGGAGGGAAATATCTAATAGGTTTAATAGAGATTATGTGCCCCAGAAACAATTTGTGTCTGTACCAAACTACTCAGGCACAAAAGTTCAGAGTATCGGACTCAATTTAATATTAAAAAGCTTCGAATAGTAACGAAAAACTGCGAAGTTTTTGCGAATAGGACCCGAGAGCAAAATTCATATATCCTGTCAAAGTACCTGATATATATCGAAACTGGCCCGAGTCTAAACTATAATGTATCCGAAACATACCCAACAAGTACCTCGAAAGTCACCTGTAATAGCACCGTAGTATGTCTGTGTTATGTCAATAAATTGCTCAAAAACGAGCGACTATATTCGGACACAATCAACTGACGAGTGCCCGAATCGGTCTTCGTTCGTACATTGTGCTTGCCCAAGGTGTTCCAGAACTAGCACTTCTTTCGGTGCAGAGGCCGGACATTTACCGACACGGGCACCGGACATATATCAGATACTTTATTGACACAAAATATGAAACTGTTTCTCGGGATGGTATCACAACGGGCCTGCACTGGCCTAAGTGTACGAGTTGTCCATCGGCGCAACAACCTTTACCTAATCTTACCTAACCGAAAATACGTCAAACTAAATGGACTCATAAGAAACGCCCAAAAAGACTTATCTTACTTTATATAATATCATTCAACCAGATTAAGTTTCAAAAAGGAAGCTATTTCTTTCAGTAATTCAGCTTTGTTAAGGCTTCTTTTATTCTAATTCATCTCCATATAATATAAAATTACGTTTTAAGTTATATCGAGAAAACATAATATCGAATGAAATGAACGACAGACCTGCAATCAAGAGATTTTCTAAAAAAATAAATTAAAAAACTAAAAAACCTGAAAAATATGAGAGAGTTTTGGATGACTTGAAAATTTATTTTTTTATGATGGTTTTTTCGAATAAGTTTTTAATCTGATTCAATAGCCCGTTAGAAACATTATTAGCTCAGTTATAATAATTAATGTTAAATTTTGTACAATTTTGCTAACATGTTTTGTTTCGAAATACTATCTGAAAAATCTTATGGAATTCGATGCATCGATGTACGCCTTCCGATGTACCGAAAAATATTGATGCATGGAATCAAAGAAATACATCGATATATTTTTGCCACTGACATCCCTAATCTAATTTTTTAGAATACATTTTTTTGCGTTTTCTCGAAAACTTCCATTTTTGAATAACCGTGTTGAAGCAAAATATTACACTCACTTTCAAACTGACACATTTTCCATAGTAAGTTTATTCACAAATATTTGTCTATGTTAATGCAATCCTTCAACATCGTCTTTCACAATTTTTTTTGACATAAAATTGTCGCTGTCAATTGGCAATTTTTATTCAAAGAAGTCCCAGAAAGCGAAAAAAATAAAAAGCCGATTTGCAATTTTCTATTGTAAAGCCAGAACTGTCAAACTATATGACAGGTTAGACATTAAAGACCAAATGTTTCTGACATTTGAATTATGTATGAATTTAAAACTGTAGGGTTTGTTCATGCCGAAGAATGGAATGACAAATGTTCGCCAGAGTCAACTATGCTCCAGTTTACCCTATTTTTTATATATAGAAATTTATCCCATGATATATGATTGGGTTTTATACACCCTTTTATATTCAAAGCATTTGTCAACCATCACCATATCATATTTCAAGCCATCATTAAACAATGATTAAAATAGATTTTACCAATAGTAATATAGAAAAAATAATCTACGATAATTTATTGTATTTGCTTAAAAAAATTATTGCTCGATTATGTTAATAACAGCGTTGCGCATGCGCAGTAAGACGCTGAAATATTTTAAGCTCCATCTATTCGATCGATAAGCAAAGACAATAAAAACAAAGACAAATAAATAATAAATTATTATGTGTATAAAATTTTGTAGTCTAGCCGTAGCGACATCTAGTGACAAATATTGACAAATTGTAATGCGATACAAGTTGCAGACAGGAGCGCGCGGCAGTAGTTAAGCAGGGTACATTCATACAAACATGCAAACAAACAAACAAACAAACAAACAAACAAATATACAATCCAACTAACAAACAGCAGAAATTAGCATAATTTAACCGTATGACGCCGAATTGTTTGCTTGTGAGTCTTAACGTGAGTTTGCTTGGCATCTAATTGAGACTTAAAATTGTTGAATATTTTTTAGTTACGTAATCGGCGCTTAAAATTAAACATTGTCAGCAATAACTAACGGTAGCCGATTAACGATGAGACCAACCAGACTTGTCTCAAAGCCTTTTACCACTTTAACAATGCCTTCGAATGGGTCAATCAAGTAGTGGTGGGGTGATGAAACGCCCCGTTGTCGGCTTTTCTTACATTGATGTTGAACCCAATTTATATGACATCATGTTGACGCATCGTTTAAATTTATTATAGTTATTAAAATTATATTGATTTTGTATGCTACAAAAAAATGTTGTACAATTAAGTGGGTGAAAACTTGTTCGCCTTTGAAATGTTTATTTTATAATGTTTTTTCATTTGAAATTGAAATTCGAACAACGGAGAATAGTGAAAACGTTTCGCGATTATTCTATTTTAGCTTCGCAGAATTCTTTCATTAGTTGTTAGTATCATTATTAGAAAGAGAATAAAAATGTGATCATATAGAGAATAGTGACATGTAAAAATTTATACTTAGTCCATTTCTAAGTGTTTTTTTTTTCAAAACTTGAATTTTAAAATTTTTTAGTTCCTTTTCCGTAAACATACCCAAACTCGAAATTTCCAAAAAAGTACACTTCTAGCAAAAAATTTCATAACGACCAGGTAATTTAATGTAATCGCATAATTTTTTGCATTTGTTTTAGATATAGCTTAAGAAAATATTTCCAAAATATTTCAATGAAAGTTTTTCCAAATTTGCATTTTTGAGATTTTTTTAATACAAGGAAAAACAAATTGGATTTTTTTCAAAAAACAAAAAATTATAACTCTAGTAGTTTTTTTCTAATTTTAATGTTTGATAGCCTATATAAAATAAAAAATGGAGTGCTTACCAGTTTTTTAAAAATTTGCACCTAAAAAACTCTTATCGGGATTTTTTGGAAAAAAGAGCCCTTTTTCCATATAAATAAGATTTTCAACTTAAAGGTCGCAAAAGGCACGATTAAATAACAATATTTTTTCTGAAAGTTTTGCTTCTTTTTTTGTGAAGGAACGAAACCCTGGTCAGTAATTCATTACTTTGGAAAGAAAAACAAGGACCACTCTAATGTACAAATTTAAGTGTTAATTGCTTAATTTTCTATGATTTAAATACAAATTCTAAATGTTTGATAGTTTAAATCATTCTTGATTTTTAATAGTACAAATTCTAGTTGTTTGATAGTTTAAAATCGTTTATTGAGCTGAGCTTTTAGGTCAAGGTAGAAAAATTAATTGCTCTAATGAATTTTTTTTCCAAAGAAACAACAACAACATTTTCAGTATGAAAAGGAAAACATCTCTAGCTGATTTATTGCATTTTCGGCCCTGCTACAGGCTTCATTAGAAATCTTTGTTATGCCACAACCTGGGACGAACACGGGCGTAGAACGCTGTGCCAGCGCATTTTAAGCGCACTGCACCACAGAGGCGATAAGATTTCAGTGCCGATTTCTCAGTTTTTCTCCCTTTCATACTTTTTTCGTTGCTATTCGTTTTTGCTTACTTTAGTTTTTATGCTTATGTTATTATGGAGTCCGTTCCACGCCCAGGTTCGATCCCAGGTGTTTGCATTACAAAACTTTTAATTTATTTTATACTCGTTTTTTTTGTCTATTGAAGAATAAAAATTATTTAAAATTAGAATATCGCAATGCCCATTTTTTTAATTTTAATTTTAATATTATTTTTTACGACTTTCCTATTAGCGGACATCTCTTATATTCGGACAAAAAGTAGGTAAATATTGGTGTCCGCTTATGAGAGCTTTCACTGTATTCAATACTCAAAAACGCGATTAAATCAGCCAAGGCCTCCAACAACCTAATTTTGTTATTTTTTGGAAAATAATGACAAAACAGTAAAATAGAGCTTTAAAAAAGTATACTTAAGTGGAATTTATTTTATTTGCAATTTTAAAAAAAACGGAACATTATTCAATACGAATTTGAAATTTTATTTTAATTGAATATCAGTCATCATTTAATTGAATCAGATGATCGCCATCATCATCGCTATTATCATCATCGTCATCATCAATGACATCACGATCACGTAGTCCAGATTTTAGAAGTTTCTGTGGGCACATCACGTGTCTTTTTTTTGCAGCTTCCTTTTGTCAGATATCAAGGAATCAGAAGTGATCATGGATCTGCCTAAAATGCCTTCACTGCCCTTGTGGCAACTACATTTACGAGAAAAATGCTCTAAAAAGTTTTTAAAATCTATGTTAAGACATTCTTGGGCTTCTCCAGAAAACAATGTATGGACGTCAAAAAGACATCCGAAAACGCTGAGGCACGTGAACTTGATTTTTGGTGGTAGAGTTTAGTGACATACTCAGTTTTCAGCAATCAGGTAAAAATCTCGAGACATTCGCTACTGAAATTTAGTCATTTTTAGACCCATTTTGGGTAATATTTCAATTATATTTGGAGCACAAAAATTTGGACCTCCTCTGATTTTGCTTCAACTTTCAGAATTGAAGCATTTTATGAAATAAAAACACTAATTTGATTAAAAAAATTTTAATATTTTTTTCAAGTTTTTAAGTTCAATGTTTAAATTTGGTCAAAATAAAGAAAAAAGCAAAATTGCTTAACTTTTGAAAAATCATAGATTCAACAAGGCTAACTCGATTTTCACGGTTGAGAAGAATTAGAAAATTGTTACCGTGGTATAATAACTATAGGTAGGAGTGACAGTTAGTGTTGTGACCATCGAATGTCAAACAAAAGAATAGAGCAGAACATTCCGCTGAATGCGTTCAATGTGTGTGACACACGCTCTCTATTTAGTTTTCTTTTGTTTGACATTCGATGGTTGCAGCTCGTGAGAAAATAGGTGGCGTTTAAGGCTACCTATTAGTCATTATACCATGATCGGTACCAAAAAAAGGGTGCCAAATGAGTGCCAGTCTATGTACATATATGCAAAGAAGTGCATATCTGTGTTTTAAATTTATTTTTTTCAACAAAGCAACAATTACAATTTCTTAAGCCTATCTTAAGCTTGAAGAAACTGTTAAGATAAGCTTGACTAAAATGTTGACTTGTAAGCAAATATTTGTGAATAGTAAAACTTTCGTTGAAGAATTTCAATGGAAAATACAGCAAATATTACATTCACAGTGTTATTTCATATAATCTATTATCCATTCATTATTTTAACCATATCTTCACAGATACTGACCTCAGACAAAAAATATCAAAATAAGTTTAAAACAAATATTTACATACTTGCTTGTTCTACGCACTACTACGATTCTGAATTTTTTGTTTTTGTTTCCTGTGCTAATTTATTGCCTTGCTACTAAAGTTCTTCACACGAACAACATTTCTGTTTCAAATTTTGGCAACCTGATCATACAAATATTTGTCGTTTCAATTATTAAAAAAATTATTTATTTAAATATGGTCTTGTTGTCAGTTCGTTGATGTCGTTATTGTTTGTTGCCACTTTGGCTAGCTTTTAGCTTGATTGCTCATGCGAGCCTTTTTCAATGAGCCAACAAATTTGAGCCATTGTTGTGAGTCATTGCGAGATGTTCTGGAAATTATCACTAAATGTGAATGAGCACAGTTAAAATTATGAGTATCTAAGTATCAATTTATTGAATAAATATTTGCTATAAGCATAACAAGGCGTTCACAGTCAGCCACTTCAAGCTATTTTTTTTCTATATTTTGTTATAATTTTAATTGAAATTCCTGCACAGTTTGTGGCGTTAATCATTTATATATTCATATTAATTACGTCAGCTGCTATTAGCGCTGTATTTAAATATTTATTGCTTTTTTTAATTTAATTCAAGTTCCTTGCTTTTCTACACAACAAATTGACTAAGATTGAAGAATTTGGTTGCAAGCTCATAAATTCATAATTTTTTTAAAAGCGGACTATTGCGAATCCAAAATAATATGATGGTTGGAAAAATGGAGTTAATTGAAAATTCTGCATACAATAAGGAATAACACACAATGAGTTTAACAAACTGCCCGTCTTTGATAAGTTTTTGGTTTCGACCAAGGTTGCCAGTATTGTGGGAAAAATCCCATTCGTGGTAATTTTTAATTGTTTTTGGGAATTTTTTAATTGGCGTGGGAAATCAGCGTGGTATTTTTTAATTGCACGGGAATTTGGGAATTTTGTCTTAACAATTTTTTTTTCACTTTTATTAAGCAAAATCTTGATCATAGTATTCGATGATCGACGTATAAATACAGAAGAGTAAAGCTATAAGTTTACGTTGTACATTTCTTCGAACTTACTTTTAATATAAACAAATAACTTGCATATTTGTTTTAAGAACAAGTTGACATCACAAAATTGCATAAAAACTAATATAGCCTTCTTTTCTGAAAAAAATCAGACCTTTAAATTCTGATCTTTTCTGAAAATTCCACACTTCTGCATGCAAGCGTTAAGCTTACAAAAATGATTTTAAAATTAAAAAAAAGTGAAATATATAAATACTACCAAAACAATAATAGACAATTGGGCAATTCAAAGTTCATGCTAATTACGGTTTTATGTGCTAATTCTGAGATGTGCTGCCTGTTATCTTTTTGTTTTTGTTTTTCATGTAAACACAAGTAAAATCGGTGTGTTAAATGTTGCCACTTTTGTACATGCCCTAAGGCATGCTTTTGTAGAGTGTTATTGTGTTATTGCGTGAACAGCTGTTTTACGTGAATCAAAAAAGAGTTGGCTGGAATATTAACTTGAATTGTTTAGTTTTTAATAGAATTCCAAACATCTGAGCTGCATATTAAAGTTTCCAGCGCTGTTTTGAAAATATATATGAATACTTTTCACTAAAGTTGTGCTCACAGTTGTCAAAAAATAGTAAATTAAAATATTAGTATATTTAAACATTACAATGAACTGTGAATTGCCCAAATATTTGCTTACTTATCGAATCCATTGGTCAGCAATTATCTTTTAAAATCAAAATTAAATCACAGTTGCTATTATACACATTATATGCTCTGTTTACACCATGATTTTGTGTCGTAAGCTGCACACGTCGGAAAATGAGCTTCTGTAAAAATATCGCTCTTACGCTATTAACATCACAAATACGGCGTTCATTGAATACCACTATTATTTCTTTGGTTTTTTGGTTGTAAATAGTTAGTATAAAAGAAGTGTTAAAAATATGTTCACACGTTTTCCATCCCTGATATATACAAACACAAAAAACAAAACTAATATTATTCTAAAACGTTCTTAATGAATTAAAAATATTTATATCTGAAGTCACAAAGCACAAATAGTTTTGAAAACTTTATATTTATTTTGATTATTTTTTATATCTGAAGTCACTTATGCATATTATTTTATATTAGAAATAGGTACCTAAATTTTTTTTAAATCGTATTGAGTTGAAGTTTACTGGTTATCTCTTTACAAATCACAAATATCTTTGAAAACTTATATTTATTTTGTTAATTTTATATATCTGAAGTCACTAATGGATATTATTTGATATTAGAAAAAAGTACTTACATTTTTTAAAAAATCATATTGTGTTAAAATGAATTGCAATTATCTTTATGTGAAACAATTTGTAAGTTATTTATTTGTTAAAGTTTTGAAACAACGACAATAAATGCAAAATTTTTAACTGTGGACGTGTTTATTTATTTCTGCTTATTTAAATGCAAAAATTTCGGGTATTTCTAAATTTTTCAAAATTTCTTATACATATGGGATTTTTCGTGGTATTTTTTAATACGTATGGGATTTTTTGTGGGATTTTAAAATGCATATGGGATTTTTAGTGGTATTTTTAAAACGCGTGGTATTTTTGTGGTAATTTTTAATGATCGTGGGATATTTTTTAATTGCTGTGGGAATTTTTTTTGTTTGCCTTTACCATGGGAATTTTGGTGGCATTAATTTATGTTACTTTGGGAAAAAGGTAATTTTTGGTGGGAATTGTTCCGAATTTCGGCTGGCAACCTTGGTTTCGACCATCACATGTAGAAAAAAATTTATCATCACGTTGGAAAGGTAATTTAATGGACTCTAAAATAAAAAAAAATTTTAAAAATTTGGTTGGAGGTCAAATAATTGGTTGTAAGGAAATAATTAAGGAAATATCGTTCAAAATTTGAAAGAGTTATCATGTTTAATTGGAAATAAATTTTAATCAATCTTACTCACATGTATGTATTTATGAAGAAAAATAAATTTTCTTCTCGCGCATTTATTTTAATTTTCTTGGTTGTTTTTAATTCTTTTTCTTTCGGTTCGGTTTTCTTTTAATTCGCGCGCACGTACAAGTTCGTACCTAGTTTCATTGATGTGTGACTTATAGCTCAAAAGTTATACCGTAAATTTGGTCTGCTGAAAAAGTGCCACGACCCCTTGTCCAATGCCCATGAAATGATACCAGTAAAACACTTAATTCTGAGTCTGTGCGACCTATAATTTCAAAGCTATTCGATATCGCAAGTTCGGGTTGTATAGTAGATGCCACGGCCCATGTACAAGGCCCAAAAAATGTTATCAGGGGAACGGCACGTGTAAATTCTGGTCGAATATCAAATTCCGAGGTTGTGCTACCTATAATTTCAAAGTTATTCGATATCGCAAATTTGGGTTGTATGGGAGGTGAAACACCCGATTTTCCAACGCCGATAAAATGTTATCCAGACAACGGCACGTGTTAGCTTTGCGCACAACGTACTTAGTTTTGCGCACCACCTCTACGTTCATTGGCGTCGGGAGCGGGGAATAAAAGGGGGCAATTGCCCCCCACTTTTTTAGCTAGATAAAAAATTTAAAAGGAAAAGTTATTCAAAATATCAGTTTTCTTACAACGATAATATTTTTGTATTATATATTTTCCTCTTCTTTCTCTCTTCTTCATGTTTCATGTGAAGAAATTTTAGTAAACTTTTTTTGCACCACCATTTGTACTGCCCCCCATTTGTACTGCCCCCCCAGATGAAATTCGCTTCCGACGCGCTTGTCTACGTTGCTCAAATAGAGCTTAAAAAGAGAGAGCTTTTTTCTCGGTGAGGATAAGATAAAGAAATTGTATGGTTATGCTCTTTTAATTTTAATTAATTATATAGATAATGACTAGAAAATTGATATTACCTATGTCCAAACTGGGTACAGTAGCTATCCAATAGAAATATAATTATTAACATAGCTCCTGAAACTCTCAAGCTTTGCGGTCCCGAACATACGTGAGTAACCTTTTATATTATAGTAACGATTAAAGATTAGTCAAATAAGTTCATAATGCTTCTTTGGAAAAAATTTTTTACAGAAAAAAAAGGTGGATAGATTGCAAAAGCCACAAAAGACTGGGGAAGAAACTGAATAGTTTATGTAGCGATCAACGAAACAGCTGTCTTGTCTGCTTGGTAGTTTTTTCTGTAAAAAAATTTTTGTTGTTGCAACCTTTTGCTTAGCCTTTTTGGCATAAAAATCAAATATAATTCTAAAAAAATTCTATAAAAATTTCTAATAAAATTATATTTAATTAAAATAAAATTAAGGTAAAAACTATTCAATTTAAATAAAATAACATTTAAGAAATGACATTTTTATTTGTTTCTAAAAATTTCAGTACACGTTTTGTGAAATATAAAAAATTGCAAACATAAAAATGCCTTATTACCAAAAAATATATTCAGTCACATTAAAACTACGCTATGATGAATTCGCTCCTTTGAATTTTCTTCACTTTGAAAAAACTTATAAATTATTTTTAAGAGCTTCAGTAATTTTTGAGACTCCTAATTGGAAGATTGTTTCCCTTGCTTTTTTGTTGGATAGTGTTTGCAAATTTCTACTATATCGCAAGTAAAGTGAACTTTTAATGCTTTTTAATTGAGGAATCAAAAATTATGCCTGAAAATAATCCACATCCTATTGAAATTCAATTTAAATTCAAGATTTTTAGTTCGAGGTGGTGAAATTTTGATTCTAAAAAAATATATTCAGACTCTAGAAAGCTATTTTCAAAAGTATTCTCGATTTGTTATATGTCTTTTGATTTATTTTATATGATTCTACCCTATGGGAGGGTTTGAACCCCAAACACCCATATTTAAATTGAACTAGACTTTTGTTGTTTTTTCCGCCAAATTCCACTTCAATGAATGAAGGTATGCATACTGTAGAATTTTCTCTTGCTCGCATCGATCATGTTGCAAGATATATCAAAGCAATAACTATTTGTGCACGATTTGCCGGCAGGTTGATTTTGCATGAATATTTTTCAACATTTTTAAGGTACGGCAACTGGAAAATTTTTGGAGATCAAGTACAAAACAGACAAACAGACGCAAGAAGCAGTTGTTTAAACAGCGAATATGAATGACTTAGTCAAGCCAGAAGCTAAAAGTTGAAAGATAAAAAAAGCTACTAAATATTTAGAGAAAAAAAGTAGCATTTTCCGCACTATATGCTGATGACTGTTTGCTGTTGATGATCTTTACATGATATGAAGGATCAACATGGTTACTTTTGCACAATAAAACAGTTAGGTAGTTGTGTTGTTTTTACTTTAATACCTTAACCTATAAATCTTTCAGCACCAATGTGGGTCAATAATAGGACGTGCTGTGCTCGTATGATTCATGATTTGCACACAACAACAATAACATTTGGTGGGTAGCCAATTTCAGACTTCATGGGCTTAAAATGTGGGAAACGTTTTGGTGATCGTTATCGTGGCGATAATCGGTCATAGCTTTTTGCTTGGCTACAATAGGATTTAACTCATTTTTTTTTAAATTTGAAATAAATAACCAAAGAAACTTTTCGGTTGCTTGTGAAGAGAGTGCGGAACACCCACCTGCACCTAAGGGCACATAATTTTTCTTAATAAAATGCAAATCACGTGTAGTAAAAGCAACGAACAGAGCTGACTTTTAGAGTATGTGAAAATTTCGATCGTGTTCGTCTTCTTTTATTCAACAATTTTTTAAAGCCTATTGTTACACCAAAACATATTTGACTTTTGATACAACAGACAAAAAACAACTTCATTTATCATGACATTCCTAAAATAGCCAAACTTTCAAACTATTTGGACCAAATTTTATGTTAAACAAAATCGCTTTCCAAGCATCAAATCGACTTTTTCATCGCCTCACATTTTGCATCTCACAATGCCCCCACCCAACTTTCATCAAGACTAGTCGTTGTGACGCTTAAAATTTTAATGTTGCCCACAACATCGCCCACATGTTTTTCAAGTTAGTGTGTTGTTTTTTTCATGTGGAAGTTTTTGTTGTAAGTCGTTTTAATTTCAATAAAATTTTAAATGCACTTTTATTATTTTCTTTGTTTTTGTGTTATTTTAGTGCCTCCATTTGTTCGCATCGTCCACGCGCAAAATGCAACACTGACACTGAACTTGAAACTACTTTACTACTTAAATTTTCTCAATTGGTTTTTGTGCTTGTAGTCGTTGTTTAGTTGATGGTAGTCTAGTGTTGCTATTTTAATTAATAGTTTATATTTTAAATTGTTTAAGTGTCATGTTTATTTTTATCTGATTTCGATTTTCTTACGTTTTCTTCGATCTTATATGTATTATATGATGGCACGCCAGCTATTTAAATAATATTTGTTAATATATGAATAATATGGTAATGTATTTAAAAAAGACGTACAAAAATCTTCTAAATTTATATACAAGATTCAAAATTTTAGAAATTTCAACGTAATCTTTTAATTTTGAGGGAAGTTTTTATTAAACTTTTGTTGTACATTCTGCCAAGAAAGTTCAGAGGATAAATAATGAATATTACCTGAGCGTTATGCGGCGTTTAAGGTGAAAATTCGTCGTAAAAGACTAGATTTTTGGAAAGAAATCTCATAGATTTTTCATAAAGATAACGCACCAAGGCTATCATTATGAACTACTTTCTGGCCAAAAACTTAGCAAATGTCAGCGCACAACCACCGTATTCACCTGATATGGATTCGGCCGACTTTTTTCTCTTTCCAAAGCTCAAACTACCACTCAGTGGCACCCATTTTCAGTCGATAGAGGATATAAAATAGAATTCGCGGCGAGAACTATGTAAAGCAGATTCCAGAAAATGGGTTTAAAAAGCAAAACAAAATGACAGATCGTGCTCAAACTCAGCGCCAGTGCCAAAATCCCTTTAAGCGAGCTTTTTTAATTATCAATTCTCTGTACTTTTTGGACAGAATGTATAACCAAAACTAAATAACATTTCAATTTTCAAAGTGATAATTAGACAAATTTTAAGACTTTTTTGGTAGGGAGAATATTAAACAATAACTTTTTTCGAGGTCATATAATTATATGTTCTTTTCCGAAGTGCGCCATGTCATTGTGACTACTGGGATATATGACTCCAGATATCGATTAAGTATTAGTAATAACGATATCATCATAACTTATACAGCAGTGAAATATATTTTAAAACAGAGATAAATAACTGAAATGTAAAGTTCATTTTAAACAAACAGTTGTAATATCTAACAGCCAAACACTTGTAATATTTGAATGAATGTGACTACTGGGACACTGAACAATTCCACTCATCTACTTTTGGACATTCAAAGAAGAATTTTAGCTTAAACCTTTAAATATTCAAGTCATCTTTTTCAGTGTTGCACAACAAATACTAAAAGCTTCCATTTTTATATAGAAGTAGTATAGAGAGAGAGTGGAGTTTAGAGAGTTTAGCTTACCTTTGTAGAAAAAATAGGGGAAATATTACAAATTGTCACTACAGGGATATATATTTGTGACTTGTGGGACAATTAAAAATATGTGAAAATAATAAATTATTTTAATCAGTTTTGTTATTGATTTAAGCCCAACAAGTGTTATTATTTCAATATTTTTCTGTAAAACATAAAAAAGAAAATGTTGACTTTCTCCAAATTGGTAATATTTTACCTCTTAACAATTTTACAATAGGACATAAGGCACATCCGTCTCGTATGTGGCGAACAACTCTGTTTCATTGCTTAAAATCCATCTAAGAAACAATTTATTTCTCCGTCGTCCTCTTTTTCATTTTGAGCTCATCTTTATATAAGACGCCTCAAGAGTAACTTGCAGTACCTGGCCTGGGATTTGCTTTTATACTTGGCCAAACCATATCTTCAATATTCAAGTTGGCTTCAACATTCAGACAGTGACTCTTGAGTGCACGTCAGAGAAATTAAACTTTCCTTCTTGTATCAATAAAACTTTTTCGAATTTAAAAAATATTGCGATTATATTAACCAATTCTCAGGGTCCAATACCAACAATAAATGTGTAAGCATAAATACATAAAGAAGCTTTAACAAGGCATTTCATTTTGGGTCATAAAAGTTAATTCAACGCATTTAAACAACAACAGCATTGAAATAATATCAGGCTTTTCACTGAATGTGTCCCAATAGTCACCGTGACTACTAGAACACATTTGAAAACAGTCTAAAAAGCTGAAGTTTATGATCGCATTAAATATTACAAGATGTTTTAAATGTGCACTACATGTTTTTTATTACTTCTAGAAAGTATTGAATTTATAAGGTCATGTTTCAGGTTAGGGAAACAACTTTTATATATTTTTTCTGAACTGCTGGGAAATTTGTCTTGCATCAGCACTAAGAAGAAATTCACAAAAACTACACGCTGAAAAATCTTGGACTAAATTCTAATAAATCCTGTATTGTATATATGATGACACCGAAACTGTATTAAAATGTAATCAACGGTACTTAATGGGACTTAATTTTAATACATGCTTGTATTAAAATATTTTTTACAAAAATAAAAACTTAACGAAACATGTGGGATTCGAACCCACTACGTTTAGGTTATAAGTTTTTGGCTCTACCAACTGCTCTATGAAGCCACATGTATAAAGAAATGATAAACATGCATAAAGACTAATTCAACCTGTATTAAATATTATTACAGGTTTTATTAAAAAATGTCTAGTATTTTGAAGAGTTTGACTTCTAATAGAAAGGGTATTAAAAAATGCATGATTCCAACGATTGGATTAAAAATTAGTCCAAGATTATTGACCGTGTAACATACCTTTTCGCTTCATTTCTAAATAAGGAATAGGTTTTTTCCAAGCTTTCTTTAAAAGACGCGTGTCAGGTTTCTACAGTAGACAGAATGCCCGAAAACAGTGTTTTATGAATTAACAATTGTCATATACAAAAGTCAATTTTTTGTGGGATTTTTGAAAATTTGTTTTCACATATTAATAAAGTATTGGCTTTTAGCTTTAACTTTTTACGAAACTAGATATCAATAGAAAACCAAAATTTATCTCATTTTCCACTTTAACGGGAAATGTCCCAAGCAGCATTATTTGATTTCAATAAAACGATATAATTTTAATATAATCCTGTTATCATGTTAGCAGCTGCAATGCATGAACACATAATTTTGTACGGATAGTTGTTCAGAAAGATTTGTATAAAAGTGTTCAAAGGTACGACGAGTGGCTTAGCTTTCTTTATTTTGTTCTATGTTGAACACCAGAAAGAAGGCTCTGTAGTACAAATAGTTTAGTACGAATCAGCGAAAAACACCTAAACGGCTAATTATTATGAAAACTTGTGTATCGTCGTTGCGAGTGCAATACCGCGTATATCGCAAAAAGGCCAAATTTAATTTCATTTTCATTTTGAGCATTTATGATTTATTCATTTTGGTTTTTTATTAAATCAAAACAATGAGAATTAATCAATCAATCAAACAATTAAATTAATTTTTCATTTGCCCGAAGAACTATACCTCTAAAACGAACTCTAAAGCCCCACCTTTTGACTTTTGTAGGGTCAAATTTGGAAAAAAGTTGCAGAAAATCTATGAAGAAAAGGAAAAGTTGTGTTTTTAACATGTTCTTATTAGCTTCACTTCATGTCTGTCCCGTACAAATCCTGTAATTCATTTTAAACCAACTTCCTGATGAAGCTCAGAACAAGATGACAACACAGTAATCACTTGTCCGTATGTTTGTTTGATTGGCTAAAATGCGATATTATTTGTTACATACATACTAGGGAGTCTAGTCCCGGAAGCTTTTTCGATCCCGGGATTATCGGGATTGAAAATCTCAATCCAGAGATCCCGGGATTAGTTCGGCATTGAAAACTTTAAGAAGTAAATAATTCAAAACGTTTTTAATACAATTTTTTATTATTTATTACTTGAAACTAAAACATGTAAATTAGTTCATTTATAAAGCAACAAAAACAAAACAAAACAAAAGTAAACACATTAAGGGTATTCACAATTGCATTGTTTTCAGTGTAGTTAAAATACCCCACGGTATTGATACCACACTTTACCAAGCAGTTTTTATATTTTTAGTTGTTTGACATGAAATCTCTAAAAACCAAAAGTGTGGTAATTTTAAGTAGCCCAATGATATGTTTAACGAACGCTTTTAACTGCTTCAACTGCTCGGTGGCCAGTTATTTTCTAATTGTAAAAATGGAATAAGCTCAAAACACAAGTTACACTTTTTTATGCCATCTATAGTAATAAAACTCATTTTCTGTTTGTTTGCTTGTTTGTTGGGCCTTTATACATATCTAAAGGGCTCAACGGATTTTGCTCAAACTAGGTATACATATTAAGTACATCCCAACTTAAATGTTACATACTTATTTTTTGCCACGCCCCCTCTTAAATTTTTCAACTAACGGTAATTTTGTTATTATAAAACTTTTTACCATTGCAGATTTTTGTGTATTTAATTTGAAAAAATTTCTGTTATTTTGACATCAAAAATATTCACATATTTTCAATATTGGAGAAATTTTCAGTACAACGACTTTTTCATAAAACATCGTTGCCTAAAAATGAGAAAAAAACGACGTGAAAATCAAAGTTTGGTCTTTCGATGCAAATATCTCCGCTGCCCATTAATATATTTCATTCAAATTTTTTTTGTTCAAAAGTTCAATAAAATCACTTCACAAAAATAAGTTAAACTATACCGTTAAGTCAGTGTATATATGTTTTATGATTATGTCAAAAAAGGTCCAAAATATTGACTTTTTACTCAAAAAATGACTCAAAAACTGTTGTTGTTGTAAAAATGAAATCAATTAAAAATTGCACATCTGGATACCTTTCATATGACTTAGCATTTATTTGCAAAAATTCTTCCAGATAAGCATTTTTCCAAAATGTTGTTTTTATATTTTTTGCAAAAAAGTCAAGTCTCAAAAATAATTTATGTGAAAAAATTACCCCAATATATCTTTCCAATCAAAAGTAATGGCTAAAAATATATTTTTTCATACGAGACTATTAATAAAACTTAGTTTTGTTAGAAAAATTCTCTATATACTTTGAACGTCCCCATTTATCTCTAAGAATGCAGTTGTGTATTTAGAGAAATTACGAATATTTTGGATTATATAAAATCTTCCTTATAGTAATCTACTTAGTAATCCACGCGCCACGACAATATAAAAATTTTCGGGTACGCCAAGTGGTTTGATATAATCTATTTTGCCTTATCTTTTTAGAAGAAGAGGACTCTGAAGTATTAATCTTTTAAATCGTTGCTTTTTTAATAAGTGTAAAAGTAATTTCACTGAATCTAAATTTGAATTAAGTCTATTTATAGACATCATATATTCTAGTTAGGCTATTGATAAACTGTAGAGCCTTAGAAACCCAAAATCATTATACTTTAACGCTATCGGTTTCCAGTATTTTGAAATTTATGAACACAAAAAGCTTAACTATTTCTATTCTAACAAAAACGATCTCTAAATTAAATCTAAATTAAAAAAAAATAATTAATAAACAAAATTTTATTACGTATGAAAATTCTTGGATTTTACTTTAGATGAACTTTGGCCGAAAAATTGTTTGGCCGACAATGATGTTGATGCTATGCTTCTTGCAAAGACACATCTAATAAATAAAAACAATTTTTGTATAAGTTATACGCTCTACAAGACAAACAAGAGGTACTGCAATTCTTATAAGAAACAGAAATAAACACCTAGGACTCTAGGGCGTCATACTCAAAGAACTACCTCCAAGTTACCTCAATAAGCTTAGATTGTTATGGTGAAAAAGTCACCTTCTGTCTACTGCCCACCATGCTTTTC
The DNA here is from genome assembly GCA_963920525.1 of Dichetophora obliterata. Taxonomy (NCBI): domain Eukaryota; kingdom Metazoa; phylum Arthropoda; class Insecta; order Diptera; family Sciomyzidae; genus Dichetophora; species Dichetophora obliterata. The sequence goes on from OY986437.1 coordinate 9,396,799, forward strand.
TGTAACTGACAAGCAGTTCAAAGATTTCTTCGATTCTCTAAGCGGCAGATTTCTAGCTGCTGGTGACTATAATGCCAAACATCCGCATTAGGGATCTCGCCTTATTAATCCTAAATGCAGACAGCTATACAACTCGATTTTCAATCGTCAAAACAGGCTAGATTTCGTTTCTCTAAGCCAGACGACGTACTGGCCAAAAGACAATAGAAAAATTCCAGATCTCATCGACTTCGCTGTTATTAATTCGCTGTTAATAAGCAGAAATCAAATAACAGCTAAAACTAGCTTCGATCTGTCTTCCGACCACTCCAATGTGACTTTCTGCTTGCTCAAGGAGCAATCGAATTAACTTTTCGATTGACGACACCGAAAACGAACTGGCTGAAATACAAAAAGCATATAAGCAATAACATCCTCACAAATCCAGCAATTGAGTGTGAGGGGGACATAGAAAAACTTGTCCAAATATTCAATGAAGCTCTCGCCTCAGCGGCAGACCATTCTACCCTCAGAGATTACAATACTTCGAAGAAAATAAAAGTTGTTAAAAATTTCTACTTGGAAAGACTCATGATCGAAAAACGCCGACTAAGATGAGAAAGGCAAGATTTTAGATCCTTTTCCTCAAAGACTAACTGATGCTTCTAGAAAACTAAGGGAGGCTCTTAAACTTAAAGATGGACGAGATCATAAGAAGTTCGTAGAAAAGTTATCTTCTACGTGCACAAAATTCTCACTGTGGAAAGCCAATAGAACAATAAATCTACCAGTAGAAGGTGAATCGCAGATTATAACACCAAATGGTAACTGATCCCGCAGTGAGCAGGAGAAAGCTACTACATTCGCACATCACTTAAATCAAGAACTTAAACCAAAACAATTAACAACAGCATTTGAGATTTCTCCAACAATTTATTATTCAAACGAAGAAATCATGTCGATTGACATACGTTACTGTGAGGTTAATAGCGACATACAAAAGGAACTTGACCCAAAAAAGAGTCCAGGTTATGATCTTATTACACCTAAAATGATAATGAAACTGCCAAGTATAGCTTTTGTGTTTCTTACGAAGATATGAAGAATGGGCTACTTTCCGCTGACATGGAAAAAAATCATTAATAATAATGATTTCAAAGCCAGGAAAAGTCAAAACTCTGCCATCATCTTCTCACAGATCTAAAAGTTTACTTCCGTGTCTTTCAAAAAGCTTCGATTAACTTCTACTTTTATAACTTTTCTCATATATCAGCGAAAATATATCATACCTTCTCATCAATTTGGTTTCCGTTAACAACATAGCACCATCAAACAGTTGAACCGTAAAACTAATGAGGTAAGAAAGGCCTTCGATCTACTCCGAACGCGAAGATTTATCTTCGAAATTTCTAATAGCGCATTTCTTCACCGAGTATGGTACTTAGTTTTTACACCATGAACTGGTCTAATCCACGGATTAGCGCTTATACTCGGTGAAGAAAGCTGCCGTAAGAATGCTACATTTACATAAGAGCGGGTACATGTCCCACAGTTTTCGAAATTATGTCACTTATCTCGGAATCCACTAAGACGGTAGACGATAGATAGACCAGTGACATTATTTGGTGGGATTTCGCCCTTTTAGTGAGATTTTTAAACGATAAAAGGGCGGGAGGGCGTTTGAGTTTTTTGGCGGGATTTTTTACTGCGTCAAGATTTTGAAAGATTGAAATCCTTGTAAACCATTGATTGGCATCACTTTGCCTGTAATTTTGTACAATTGCCGATTCAATTTTGTATTTCGTTGAGTATTTGTTATAATTGATTAAAACAAATTCTCAATAAATTTTAATTAAATTTATTTTTACCTTATTTTGGATTTAATCAGCTTTATTCAGCTTCTTTCATAACTCAGCCTGAATAAATAAAATATTGCTATTATTATTATATGTATACCAAGGTGCCTTGAAACAAAATTTCCATATTTATTCTCTAACAATGAACCATTTTAGGGTCTATTTTAGGATATTTTCAAAATATTTTGGACTGTACGTAAGCCGTGAGCTAAAAGTTTTAGCAGAAACCTAAAAAAAATCATGTTTTTCGTAAATAGTTATCAAAATTGTAATAGTTGTCAAAAATAAACCGTCAGAAAGTAAAGGCCGAAAAAGCTCTTTCAATTTTTGATAATTTTTGACAAAAAGATAAAGCTTTTTTCGTGCATATTTTTGATATATTTTTTATTTGATTTCCATATAAAAACTTTGGAAATTTAAATAAAATCATTTCTTTTATTTTTTATTTCTAAAATTTTTTTAATTGGTCATAATTTAGTTGGTCAATTTCATAATTAATATTTTAGCTTTAAAATGATTCACTTTAAAATATTTTTTTATCCAGAAAACAAAGCAAGTACTCAAAACCTTTCCAACAATATTTTAAAAGTGAGGATCGCATTAGAAATATAGCAATTAAGTTAATTAAATTTTATTTAAAATAACTGAAAATAAATTCCAAAAATAGCACGAAAAACAGCATTGTCTTTAAAAAGACAGCAAAAATTTAAAGGTTTTTTATGCAGATTGGAAGAGCTTTTTCCGGCCTTTATTTCTGGTAGTTTATTTTTATTCCAACTATACAGCCAATATTAACGAAAAACATAATAATTGTAGGTTTTTGCAACAAGTTTTAGGTCACTGACGTCTTCCGTCACAGCCAAGATATTTTGGAAATCATTATTAAATAGATCAAGGTCAATTTTTAGAGGGGTACAGTTTTTGATCTCAATGAATTTTTAAGAAATTAATAAGATTTTTAATTTACTACATGTGTATAAAATAATCATACATATAAAAAAAATGATTTATTATGCTTATTTTGATATTAAAATTGGAGGGATTTTTAGCGGGATTTAAGAATATTTTGGAAGGGATAAAGTGAGCAAAAAAAGGGATTTTTACACACGCGTTTGGGATTTTTAGCATAATTAAAATTACATCGCTGAGATAGACGACTAACGTAGAGGAAACACATGGAAGTGAAGAGAACCATCTTAAGCTGAAAGCCTTTAGTTTACACTGGCTTATCATTCATCGTTTTTCACTGAGCCTGGAATATAAAGTCTTCCTTTATAACAGCATTTTAAAACCAATATGTACGTATGGTATCCAATTGTGCGGAATCGCGAGTAAAAGCAATATTGAACTTATGCAGAGGGCTCAGTCAAACATCTTAGAACACCCACTGGAGCACTTTGGTATCTAAAAAACTTCTCAAAATTCCTATGATTAACCCTAGGATTTGTGACTGGGCTTTCCGAGGCCCATTTTGACTTTGAGAAGTCGTAAATTTTTTTTCTTGGCTCTGAGCGCCGTAATATTTTTTGCCAACTACCGCTAATGTTTCCTAGACGTAATAAAACCAACTAAAAAGAATTTGCATTACTTTCGTAGAACACACTGGTCTGTTTTTATAATAAGGACGTAAGTGAACCTACTGGGCTTCATGAGGCCCGTCCGTTAAATGTATGGGAAATGTTTGTATGCTACTAAACAAATATCGATCAAGTTCGACGACTTTATTACGCTACATTTCTAAAGCTCTTGTGTGCACATGGTCACATTGCATATTTAATTTTTTTATTGTAAGTAATATTTGATATGTCGAGAATAAGTGACGAAGTGTGGGAAAAGCTTGATATCGTTCTTAATTTTTTAGTCTTAGGACAGGTTTTTGCTACTAAAAAACTAGAGAATGAAGAAGACTATCCTTTTGGAAAGAAAGGCTTCATAAATTTCTGGATTACAGCAAAAATAAAGTAGGTGTCAGCACTGTGGATCAGATGCTCAGTTGCTACTCTTTCAAGAGTGGCCAAAACCTATAAACGGATAAACATCGTGAATTTGTAAAGGTTTTGAAAGCCCAGTTTGTTACTTCTCACATAAAAAATAGGACAATGAATAGCAACGTTCAAATTTAAATTCAATGTTTTTGTCAATAGTTCTACAAAAAAATATTTTATAAATTCGTAGTTCTACCTTTATTATAACATACGCAATTGAATTACCCTAAATTATATGAATGGGCAAGACTGTGAGTCGTACAATGCTCAAAACGGCAAAAAGAGGCGCAAAACATTCTTGTCGTGTTAAAAAAATGAAAATAAATTCATACGCCTTGAACACGACACCACGCAGAAAATTTGTCAGTTCCATGGCTACGCTGCTGAATAGTTATAAATCCAGCAACACAGTTCAACTATCGTTTCCTCATTTTTAGTTTTTGTAAATTTCTGTTAAAAAAAAATATAAATCAGTCAAATGTTAATTTTAGCCCCACAAAAATTAATTGTACTCTAAAAGGCATCCTAACCCCCCACCCCCTTAAAAAACTACCTCAAAATGACACCCACACACAGATGTATTGTCTAACAATACTTCTGCATAATAGCAGCTTGCGATAGGACATCAAGATGGATGAAAATCGTAAATACAGCTGGCCATGATTTACGGGCCTCGCGAGGCCCAGTAGGGCTACTTATCGCCTCCTAGGCAGTCGCACATCCTAGGGTTAAAGATGAAGCCATTCACATCTGGCCAACTTCTCAGGAAAAACCTATAAGTCATCCCAACTCATTGGCACGAAGTTTAATCAACACTGTTCGCATATCACCTCTTCAAAGAAACGACCTACTAGCCATGTGAAGACCTAGAGGAAAAGTAAATCAAGTCATTCCAACTAACGGATGATGATGTTGACTTATGATTTCAATTATATTCACATAAATTTGTTTTAGTTTAATTTTAAGATTAAAATACTTATTGTAAGTCTCTTAAGAGAAGATTCAATAAATAATAATAATAACAAAATAACTTTAGATGAACACTTATTCAGCGCCGATTCATAATGAGCCAATGTACGATGCGATTTTTGGTTATAATGATTTTTAATCATTTAAAAAATTCGCTGTATGTTTTGATTCTGTAGCACCATAAAAACAATTTCTACATTGAAGTTAGCTGATGATTGCGGCTTGCAGTGATAAATTTATTTAACAAACTGTTTATTTTTCCGCATTTTATGGACTTTGAAACTCTGCATTTCTGCATTTGAAACTCTGTCAAACCTATACACCTGTTCTTGGTTAATTTGAACGAAAAAACAATTTTAAATTATTTTCTTATCGGTTTCCTCTTAGCGGAGTTGTAAAAGATTGCAATCAGTGACTTCATAGCATATGACTTTAGGCAATGATTGCATTCTTTAAATCATTTTTTATTGCAATGATTTCAACACAAGAAGTCCTGAAATCGTTTTGGAGTTATTGAATGCATAAAAAATTTAAGCCATTGCTGATTTCATTGAAATTGAAATCGCAGTCATGACTGCAAAACTAAATTGATTGCATTACTTAATTCTTTTAAAAATATTGCAATTAACTTTAGTCTTTGCTGAAGTCAATTTGAAGTACTTGAAGGTAAATGATGGAAATCTTTCAAAACTAATTTAATACATATCATTCGTTAACTTAATCTCTACTGTAAACAAATTCAAAAGCAAATATGCAGTTTTGGCGAGTATTCGTTTTTGTAGAAATCGGATAAATTTCTTACGAAATTCTTGAAACTTGATACTTGAATTGTAATAGCAACATTTATTCAAGACAAAAAACATATATAAAGAAATTACATTTTTGAAAAAGTATATATTTTATAGTTTTTGGGTGTTAAAACATGCAAAGAAAAAATTTTCAAAAGGAAATAAGCACTATATCTACAGATACATAAAATATCGATACTTTTTAGTATCATAAAAGAAGCATAAAAACTGTTTGATAAAGAATGAGTGACAAGAGAACATCATGATTCTTAGATTTTAAAGATCAATAAAATGTTGGCATAAATAAAAAGTTTTGATTAAACTACACATTGACTAATTAAAATAACTAAATCCATTAAAACCATCAAAATCTCAAACGATCAGAATTGATTGTGCTTTTTGCACATGAGCGCATAAATAACTATCGTTGTTGATACCAAAATACACTATAAACCTTACCACACGTGGTTCTAGTTGTGTCTGTTGTGGTTGTGGCAGTAGAAATAAAAATAATTGATCGTAGTTTCATTGCAACTGATCGTAGCCATAAATAAATAGTTGATATTGAGATCAATTTAACTGTCAACCGCATAACTAGAAGATTTATTCAGATTCATCAGATGCAGCTATAATACTCATTTCATAGACTTTACGGAAGAAGAACTTGAGCTTTAAACAAAAACCGTTAGAAATGTATTGAACAGCGGAAATTTGATATCGCAATAATGTCGCCAAACAAAATTTATTGCATTTCAAATAAATAATAAAGTTAAAAACTATGATTAAGAATATTTTTATTGCATTTAAGTTAGATATGATGACATGAAATTATGGCAAAATCGCCAAAAGCTTATACAAAAAGTTGGCTCGAAAGGTCCAGGTGACTACAAAAAACCGCCTCTTGATAAAAATTATAATTATGTATAAGTTTTAATTACCTTAAAAAAAGTGCAGCAGGTCGAAAATATTTTGTTTTTATTGTTGTTTAGGCCAAGTTTTAGTTGTTATTAACACTTTGAAATGTTGCTTGAAACACTTGGTGATAAAACTGCTTTTTTATGTAAATTGGTTTGAATTGAGCTTAAGTTTGAGCAGCTTTCAAATATTTTCACTGTTTTTTGGCTTAGTACTTTTGATAAAAACTATGTTAAAACATGTTTTAATTTTAATAATTGATTTTATTTAACCTTCACTGCAAATGCGCCGATTTTTTCTCCGGCTTGTTCTGAGCCCAAAATCGAACTGAAATGAATTCGCTGATCAAACAAAATGCTACTGACTGCAAGGCGTTGTTAGGTCTCTAGTCTCTACCGTTGACGTTGTCTCTCGATCGTGTTGCTGCTGCACTACTGCTTTGGAGAGTGCATTTGGTAAACAACTCACACACACACACACACACAGAGACACTCACGTGCTTAGCTTTGCAATGCTTAAGCAACGCTTTTCATTCTAAAATCCGAGCTTTGTTTTACTTTCTGCTAATCTTGCAGTTTTCTTTTGTTAGCAGCAGCACTTTTATTGGCCATTTTTGTGTTTTCATTTTTATCTTAACCGCTTTTAATATACTTTGCGTAACGTTGGCTTACAGTAAACGCCAGTGTTTTTTACTCATAGGCTTTTATTTTTTATTAAAATAAGTTAAGCACTGTTTTCTTCTATTTTTATACACTGAAAATATTAACACATGTTTTAAAACTAATGTCAAACGTGTTAATTTCTTTCTCAAGCAATTTTTAAATATTCAGATATACTCGTATTTTAAATATATTTGCTCTTACTTTGAAGAATCTCGTTGTATTGTATATTTTTGAAAACGTTTTGTTTGAAAAAAAGCTTATAACAATTTGTCGTGGAAGTAATAGCAAATAAGGGTATTAAAAAAAATATCTGAACATTAAAAAACTTTTAAAAATTTCATTATAGAAATGAGCACATTGCCCTCAAGTTTCTAAGATGTGCATTTTTTTTTTTGAGTGTATGAAAGATTTCTATTTTATATGTTAGGTTTTATATGTTTTTGGTTTGAGTAGTATTTGGTGTTGTTGTTGTTGTTGCACTTGGATGTGGGTGTTACTTACTCACTCTTAAGCTTGGCTTAACTGTTAGCGCCTTTTTTTAATCTGACAAATAATGCTTGTTCACTATTAATTTCAATCTCTTTTTCTGTTTTTATCAACATAATTAAGTTGTTGATGGTAGTAATTAGGTTATTTTTTTCAAAACACAATTGTTTGTTTTTCTATTTCAATTAAGAGAAATTAATTTATGAATGACAACAGGGTGTTCTTGCATATAACGCAAGAGTTTATTCGACAGTACTGCAAGCTATTAAGCTGGTTGTTCGAAAGACTTGTTTTTTTTAAACAGTTTTATTACATAATAAAATTAAAAATAGAACTTTAATTTTTTTTTACATATAAAAGTTAAAATATAATATGCCAGCTTATTCATTTAAATAAAAAAAACAATTTTTTTAACCTGTGAAATGAATACATTACACATATTTATTAAAAAACAGTTAATTTTATAATATTAACATGGATATGTAGATCTTTTTATACATGAGATTAAAACATAAAATTTAATATAAAAATGAATTCATGACTTCGTAATGAAATTAAGGAAAAAATACAAGATTTATTTAAAGTGGCTAGAAATATAAGAAAGAGTAGCGAAATGGGCTAAGATATATATAAGAAATTTTTTAAGTAAAACAAATAAAAAAATTGATTTAATGCAACTTTTTTATTCAGATTTATATATTAAGAACAAACAATCATGTTTTGATTTAAATATTTTGTTTCCTTAAATTTTTGCTAGAATTAAGATTTGCAGTTTTTTTCTTATTTTAAAATTAATAAACATTTATCATGCACAAAACAAAAATTTAAAAATTAAAAACATTTCAATGAATTATATATTCTTTTTGTATCTGCATCAAATTGGTGCACAACGTGCTTTTCATTTCTAGAAAGTTCCTATGGATGCGGGTTAAAAATTATTAAAATTTAAATCTTATTTTTTGGTATCAAATGTTGGCGACCCAGTAGAAATTTGAAAAATTGTAACAATTTGTCTGAAATGTTTTGTTAAACAAATTTCATATACATATTCAAGTCATGAATAAGGTGAATGTGTATATTTTTTGTTATTTTAAACTAAACTAATTTTAAACCAATAAACAAATATATCTACAAAATGCATATTAATTATTCATTTTAAGTTTTTCATTGTCTGATTTGGCCAGGGGGGAAAACGCCTATAGTAGGGGGGCATTGCTCCCCTTGCACCACCCTCGAAACAGGCCTGGTGTGACCTATAGTTCACAAGTTATACCGAAAATTTAGGCTGTTGAACACGTGCCACGTCCCCTTGTTCAAAGCCCATAAAATGTTATCAGTGGAACGGCATGTGTAATTTGTGGTCGAATACCGAATTCCGAATCTGTGCGACCTATAATTCTAAAGTGATTCGATATCGCAAATTTGGGTTTTATGGTGGGTGCCACGCTTCCTAGTCCGACGCCTATAAATTTATCAGGGAAACTACACGTTTAAATTGTGGTCGAACACCGAATTCCGAGGCCCCTTTCCCAACTTCCATAAATTGTTATTAGGAGAACGGCATGTGTTAGCTTTGCAAAGAAATTGCATGGTTATGTTATTTTACTTTTAATGAATTATATAAATAATGATTATCCAATTGAAAAATTATTTTTGATATAGCGCCTGCCATTTGCAAGCCTCGCAGCCCCAAAAATATTAGTACTCTTTTATATATAGTATAGTATAGTATAGTATAGTATAGTATAGTATAGTATAGTATAGTATAGTATAGTATAGTATAGTATAGTATAGTATAGTATAGTATAGTATAGTATAGTATAGTATAGTATAGTATAGTATAGTATAGTATAGTATAGTATAGTATAGTATAGTATAGTATAGTATAGTATAGTATAGTATAGTATAGTATAGTATAGTATAGTATAGTATAGTATAGTATAGTATAGTATAGTATAGTATAGTATAGTATAGTATAGTATAGTATAGTATAGTATAGTATAGTATAGTATAGTATAGTATAGTATAGTATAGTATAGTATAGTATAGTATAGTATAGTATAGTATAGTATAGTATAGTATAGTATAGTATAGTATAGTATAGTATAGTATAGTATAGTATAGTATAGTATAGTATAGTATAGTATAGTATAGTATAGTATAGTATAGTATAGTATAGTATAGTATAGTATAGTATAGTATAGTATAGTATAGTATAGTATAGTATAGTATAGTATAGTATAGTATAGTATAGTATAGTATAGTATAGTATAGTATAGTATAGTATAGTATAGTATAGTATAGTATAGTATAGTATAGTATAGTATAGTATAGTATAGTATAGTATAGTATAGTATAGTATAGTATAGTTTAGATACAGATTTGCATGTCAATCTTACATCATCAGAATAACAAGCAAAAAAAATTTTTTAGCACATATTTTGCACATATAAAGATGGCGCTGAAGTTGGTATGCTTAAAAAAAGTTGCAAATTGGGTCACATCATCGGCTCTAGATAGTCTGAAAAAATGCATTCGAAAATAAATCCTCGAATGCACATCTTTTACCAAAATGGAATAAAAATATGGAAAAGTAAAAAAATTATCAAGCGTGGAAAAAAGTCGAAAAGTTAACTTTATCTTTGTTCATATTGTTGCGTGTAAAAATTAGACAAATTTTCTTAAGACGCTCATTTTGGTAGAAAATGTAATGAATTACATTGCACACAATTAAAAATCGGTCGATTAGTTGGTTTGCAGTAGTGTTTTGAAAAAGCATGTTTTGAAAATAAAGCTTTTACAATTTTTCTGGTTGGTTTAATTTTTGACATGATTTTATGTGCCATGGGTTTTATAATATATATCGTATTATATTATTTTTTGATTGTTATATTTTCGATAGAAAATAAAAATCAATTTTTGATCGTTATTTTTGTTTTATTAAAAATTAAAATCAATTACTGATCGATATTTTTTCGATCAGAAATAAAATTCAATCATTGATCAAAAATAAAAATCAAATTAATTTTGAGGAGCTACTTTGAACAGTCAGAAAAGACGCAATGTTGTCTATTTCTGTCCATTCCTCAATCGCTAGATGTTTGGATGCTATAGAAATGTCCAAATAGAATTCTTTCAAAGCCAAAACACTTTGCAGCATTATTAAAGTAAAACTTCCGAATGTTGCAACATTCATTGATTGAGAATTGTTCGTTTAATATGAATATCAAAGATGTTATTCTCTATAAAAAAAAATAACGATGAAAAATTGATTGGTATAATTTGATTTAAATTATAAAAATCATAATTGATTGGATCCCTGATCCGATGTTTTGACTAAAGATTTTCTTACTAAAAGTATAATAATCCACATACTAAAATTATATAAATTATTATAATTATGGTATTCTTAATGAAATTTATGCCGCTATGAGTTTCCTCAGACAATTGCTTGCAGTTGTGCATTAACCCATTAACAGCCATATAAAAAGTTGAAGTGAAAAGCCCAAAAAATGTTTACTTTACAATAGAAAACAAACTAAAATAGCAAAAAAAATGTTTTTTTTTATTTTTTTTTATTTATTTGTTTTAAGAAAACATATTTAAAAAAAGAGATGAGAAATAAATGGAATTGACCCGCTTAACAATTGGCAATCAACTAAAAAATTCACTAATGCTTAACAACAAAGAAAACTTTAAAAGTTAAAAATATTTTGCTGTGCTCAAATAAGTACAGTGGCGCTTAATGGGTTAAATTTACTTGTGCCAATTATCAGAAGCGACTTAAGAAGCTTATCAGTTAATATTATCAGCTATTTAGCATATCAGATGCTTATCAGTTAAAATCAGTAAATAGCCACGAGCAAATTTATGTAGAAAACTGTCTGAGTGGAAGAAACTTATAAAAATCTTGATATTTTTCTTTCAAAGTACAGCAACATTGCAAATCGATAATTTCCATTTGAAGTTCTGGGCTAGGGTTTTAATATCGGTTATAAACGGATTTGGAAGTTTTTGATGTTATTTGCAATAGCGTCAATATTAGAAAATCGAATCTCAATTCTCAATGTCTCATTGTTTTACAACTAAGCGACTGGACGATACTTTTTATTCAAGAACATTTCGATTATTGCTCGTAGCTCAAAGAATGGGGTACGAACTATTTCGTAACTAACTCTGCAGAAAATTGGACCAACTTTTAAATAGTTCTGAACTAGTTGCAAAAAGGACTAGTACTGGTCCCTCAACAATAACCTTTTACATTGATCGAACTGACGCTTTTTAGATCTTAAAGTGGTTTCAAAGTATTCAGACGTTAGAGGCATTTATTTCTTTCATGTATTACGAAAAGAAGTGCACAACGTAAAAGATGATGCATTTATTTTATTTTATGTAGTTACTTTTTTTTATATACAGTGGGGAGCAAATATGAGTACATGTTTTAACTTTTTGCATTCCAAAGCGCATAAAAAGAGCAATAACTAAGAGAATCGAACATATGTTGTTTCGTTTATTTGATGTTTTATTTTGAACGCAATGGTATACAACACAAAATGAAAGAGAATTAATTCAAAGAGAAAAAAAATAAAACAAAAACAACACGTATGTACTCAATTTTGCACTTTTTGAAAACGATAATACTAGAGTATATTTTCAATATTTGGTCCATAACCCCTTGTTTATTATTACCATTTTTTTACGATTTGGCATACTTTCAACCACTTTTTTTATTATTTCGTTTGCAATTTTTTGCCACTCCCGCAGCGCACGTTGCCACAGATCTTCAAGGTTTGATGGGGCTGTTTGGTACTGCCCCAACCATCTTTTTACGATTGATCACAAATTTTCAATGGGATTGAGGTCGGGCCTGTCAGCAATTCTCTTACAATTTTCGACGTGTTTTTTAGGTCGCCATTTTGTTGAAATATTATTTCTTGTTCAGGATAGAAACTTATCTCAACAAAATTGAGAAGATGGATCTGCAAAATGTTTAGGTAGTTCTCTTTTCTCATTATGCCTTCGATTTTTTGGAGCGGTGCAACATGCCACCATGTGAAGTAAGCCACACCATAACGCTTCTTCCTCCATGCCTCACTGTTTGCTTGACATGGTGTCTTTGAATGGCATCACCAGGTCGGCACCAACAATACTGTTTTCCGTCAGACTGGATGCGGTTAAATTTCGATTCATCGGACCAGATAACACGTTCCCAGTCTAACTTTTATATTCCTTAGCAAACTTTAATCGCGCCTTAATATTTTTTGCTGGTAATGCAGGCTTGTTTTTTTACAGCTGAGACGTAACCAATGTTGTGCAGCGCCCCTCTTGCTGTCCATATGCTAGCATTCCTATTCTTTGCTACAGAAGTATCTTTTGGCGTTAAACACTTGTTTCCTCTCAATTCTGCTATCATGTGACATGCGTCCGCATCCGTAAGAAGTCTTCGGCGGAATATTCGGAGCAATATTTTGACTCTTCTGCACCCTTATGGCCATCGATTGGCTAATTTGAAGTTGTTTGGCTATTGTCCTCGTCGAGTAGCCCTTTTCCGTCAATGATACGATACTATCCTTAACGTTTCGAGACAATTTATTATATTTTTTAGTTAGTTCACTGTTATTAAATTGAAATTTTAAAATTTTTAAAAACTTATTTCACTTCGGTCAAAGCCTCCACAGTTTAAAAACACGAATAATATGGGGTTTATGGAAAAAACTTTACTCAGAGCCAGGCGCGTACCCAGAAAAAATTTCCGAGGGGGGTTTTAATTTTTTTTTATTTAGACTCATTCCAATTTTTGTTTTTTCTTATATAATATATAATAATAGTATATATTTTTTTTGGGCTAATGCATTTTAAATTTCTTCCGTGGTCACTTCCACATCCATGTGAATATTTAGAAGAGCTAACCCATATAGTCTTTTTTCTCCAGTTTTACTTCTCATGCATGTTTTGGGTCTTCGAAGCGATGAAAAAAACGTTGGTTTGCTTGAAGCGACTGAAACCGGCAACGTTGCACCAATATTCAGGAATCGGCTTGTTAATATATATATATAACGTATGGATATATAAACGTTTCAGGTCAATATAAAATATTGATCAATATAAATTTATACTCTAGGAAAGCCATCACGTTTTTAAATTCAACACAATGCCTTTAATATCAATGCATGATTTTTCATACAAAATTTAAAAAAATGTTTCAAGCAATTATTCAACCAATTTTTAACAGTATGTTATAAAAAACTTTGCATTAAACATATTTCTTCAAAGTAGGAACAAATTGTTTTTAAAATGTCGCCCATTTCACATTGAAGTGTAATATCAGTTGCACTGAACATCTCCGATTTGGCTCAAATTTTGTGCTTAGATTAGTTTATTGTTTAGAAAACCAAACCCGGAGTTTGAGGATTTCAGATTTCTTTCGCGGACCCATAGCCATGTGAATGCCAAAATTGGATCTATTTTGAGACAACGTAGCTCAGTCAATTTAAATGCGTTTTTCGTAAAAAGGGTATCATTGGAATTTTTTTTTTGATGGAAAAATATAAAACTTTTTAAAAAATTTCAGTTGCACGACCAATTATTAATTTCAAAGCTTAATACCATGCCAGTAACAGGCGCTATAATTTTTTTTCCCTTTTCATTATTTTCATTTTTTTACGTTCCATTACCTTTCCAAGGGTATGGAATGAAAGTATGTTCTTTAAGGGTTCAGAAGTTATAGCATAAAAACGTTTTCAACAAACTCAGCTAGCATTGATATTTATTGTAAAAAGACTACAACACAAAGAAACTTGAAAAAAATTTTACGTAAATAAAATAAAATTTTTTTTTTTTTCAAAGTACATTTCATTAAAAGTACAAGTAGTCCTTTGCAGCCGGTGTTAAGATTTTTTGGTCCTATTTTATCGGAAAAAAATAGTGCATACTAATAAGATTACGACAACTTTAACTTGTATTATAAAGTTTGGTTACAATTTTCCCCCGCTACGGGGATTAAAAACGTTGAAAATTACAGCATTTTTTAAAAAGTCGTGCTAAATTTTTCCTTTTGGGCCAAACTTAATAATTCTTGTAAAGTTTGTAGCTACAATTATCCTATTAAAATGCACTTTGATTTTTTTTTCGATAAATTGGGATCAAAATATCTTTACGCCGCACAGTCATTCGTCCCATAGACAAAAATCAAAAAAATTTATGGCAGAGAATAAGAATGTTTTGATATCAATTGGAAGGTAAAACATCAACTAAAAATATAAATAAAAATTATTTGTTTAGAGTTTAATTTACGCCCGCTATAGGTTCTAAGAGTTGATTGTTTTTTTTATGTATTATCGCATCTTGAAAATCGGGTAAGACAAAAAAAATTATGAAAACTGCAATTTAAAAAAAATAAAAAAAATAATAACATTTTTGTAAAGATAATAAAAAGGTCGAATTTAAGTTTTTTAAATTGTAAAAATAAAATTAAAAATTTTAATTTTACTTCACTTCAAAGTCACGCTTTCTAATACTTAAAATTGCAAAATAGCAATATTACTAAGACATTTAAAAAAATATGCATAAACTTCGGTAAAATTTTTTTTCATATATCATTAGTCTTAACTTTCTACTAACAAGAACTAAAAAAATTTACTCCGCTTTCGTCCGCCTTTTAAAAATATTACTCTTTTTCCAAACATCAACTTTTGTTGTTTCTTGCTTTAACTCTTTTTCTTTGTAAACATAAAATCAAAACCGTTAAAAAATTAACCCTATATTGCATTGCATGTGAAAAGCATAAGTAATGTAATATAAAAATAACAATTGGCTTAAAATATCATAATTACTAAGAATTTTTTATAAAAATTTTGAATAATTTAATTAGAAATTCCTAAATACCTTAGAATTATTTTTATCCACAATTATTTTTATTAACTTTAAGCTTTATTTTGTTTAAATTTATGAAGTAGCCACTATTGGGTTAATTTTGTTTACATTTGACATAAAGCAAGTGGCAAAAAAGTTAAAAGTGCGATTGATTTAGTGCAAACATTATAAAATATGCCAAAACAAATATTATATGAAGATGTTATTGATTTGTGGATTACTAGTGATGTAACAAAAAGATCATTAAATATATATTCATTTTGTGTTTCCAAGCTCGGGGAATCTAGTTTTAGTGACGGAAAACTTCGCATTAATATATCTCGATTTAACGCCGAGATGACAAAAAAGTGGCGTCAAAGCCAATATAAAAAAGAGAGGTTACTTGAAAACCACTCTGCTTGGTTGAAGTGGACTATATTCAAGGAAACTAATTCCGATAATGTAAGTAATAGCCTCGATATCAAAAATAATATTATAAATCACACATTAATTTTTCCTTTTTAAATAGGAACCGAGTACTAGTGCTGGAAAACGTGGCAGACCTGAAATAAATTTCGAAACTGCTTCAGAAAAAACAAAATTAAGAAGGGTTGAAAATCTTTTAAATGATTATTGTCCGGAAGAACTTGCTTATGCTGCTAAGAAATCCAAAAAAAGAAGTGAAGAGAAGCAAACTGAAACAACAAAAAAATTGGAATCTAGTGAAGCCCTCTCGCTTTGCTTTGATTTGGGTTTATCTGATGAAAAATATAAAATTTTGGCAAACGTTGTTAATCGCTTGCATGAAAATTGTTTCCCAAGTTTGTATTCTATACGAAAGTTGAGACGCACTTTGACACCAAAAATAAAAGTGACAGAGATTTCAGCCGAAGTTGATCTGCAGCCACTCATCCGCATGACAACAAATGGAATTTTGGAGCAATGCAGAAATGGAAGACCTTCGGGAAAGCTTGCTCTTATATCCAAATGGGGAATGGATGGCAGCTCAGGCCACAGTCTTTATAAACAGAAGTTTGCTATTGAGGAACATACGGATGAATTTTTGTTTGTGGTTGCCTTTGTGCCGCTTAAGTAATTTTTAATTGATCATCAAATGCGAATATATTTTTATTATTTCATTTATTATTTTTAGGCTGATTGATAGTTCAACAAATGAAGCTCTATGGGAAAATTCAACACCTTCATCAACACTTTCATGCAGACCCATTAAATTTGTTTTTACAAAAGAATCCAAACAGATAGTTTCGATGGAGAATAATAACATGAATTTTAAGATAAATAATCTTGAATGTGATACATTTTTAAAGAATGGCGAGGTTGCAGAAGTTTCTTATATTATGCACTGCACCATGATTGATGGGTCAGTAGCTAACGTATTAACAGAAAATACAAGTGCAAGTAGATGTTTCATTTGTAAAGCCTCTCCCAAAGAAATGAACCTTGTCACAACCAGTCGGTTGAGCAACGAAGATCACTACAAATTCGGCTTATCTATTCTACATTGTTGGATTCGATTTTTGTAATGCTTAATCCATATTGCATATCGTCTTCCGTTCAAAAAGTGGCAAGTGCGAAATGAAAATAAAGAAATATATTTAGAAAACAAATATCGTATTCAGCGCGAATTTAAAGAAGAAATGGGTTTGATTATCGACCAAGTCAAGCAAGGATACGGTACTACGAACGATGGAAACACTGCTCGTAAATTCTTTTCCAATGTGGATACTGCAGCAAGAATAACAAAGTTGGATAAGGACTTGCTTTACAATATGTCCTTAATATTGAAAGTTTTGTCGTGTGGAAAAACCATAAATATTAAAGAATTTGATTTGCTCTTGCTGAGAACAAGAGATTTATATCTTAAAAACTATAGTTGGTACTACATGCCCAGCTCATTGCATAAGGTGTTAATACACGGAACAGAAGTCATCAAGTACTTCGATTTGCCAATAGGTTATTTAAATATGATATATGTATTTACAAATTATTTTAAATTTTCTTCAAATTTGAAAAAAATCTTTTGCAGGTTCCCTTTCTGAGGAAGCTTTGGAATCAACTCATAAAATTATTAGAAATGCTAGACTTTCCCACACTAGAAAAACAAGTCGTGAAAATACAAATGAAGACCTTATGCGGTTTTTAATTTTGTCATCTGATCCAGGGATTGTATCAAAAAGGAATTTGATATCAAAAGTGCAAAAGCGAAATGATAATTGTATAGCAAAATATTTAGTTGAAATTAATATGGAAGGGACATGCGAACTAGATAACTTTGCAGAAATGTTAAATGATGCAGAAGAAAGCTCGTCCGATGAAAGTTATATTTTTGATTAGAACCTTATTGAAAAAATGTAATCTTTGGTTGTTATTTCTTCGATAAAACTAAAGAAGTATCGTTTCATATCCTGTTTATGTCTTTATATTAATATTATTACTAATAACTTTCATTATGCATAATATGTAAGTTTCTGAACACTTTCCTGAACAACTTTTCATTACGCAATAAATTTTAAATTCACTTATTTATATATTATAAATAATACATTTTATCTCTAGTTTTTCTCCCTGATAGTCATAAAAATGTATCATTTTATGGCAGTACTACTTTGCAGAATAATGAAGAAAAAATAAATGATAAAAACCCATTTTTTTAAAAACTATTTAAATTTAAAAAAACAATTGTTTATTTAAATTTTTTACGTTTTTCGATTCAGTATACCATTGTTCAGATACAAGCAAAATTTCATTCGATTCCGACCACTCCTTCTAATTTTGTCCATCGCTTGTATGGACTCGAATCACTGTGCGCCGGTGGAAAAGGACTGCTTTTTTTATGCCACCTATCGAGAAGTAGATGCCATTAAAAACAAACAACAAACTATTTTGGAATTTTTTTTATATTTTTTACACTGAGAATAAAAACATACTTTAAAATTAAACAAACAATTTTAAAATAGAAATTTAATGCATTTGCGTTTCTACAAAACAAAATTTAAAATAAGCTCATTAAATTTTCAACTAAAAACTTATTTATTTTTTGTTTTATAATTTTCTCCTATTATTTCTTTACAATAACAAAAAATACGTCGCTATCTGAGTTTGAATTGAAAAAATATGTTCAGTAATGTTTGAAAATAATTGCCAGATAATTAAGACCAAGCTGAGAAAAACCCCGATTTTACATTTGATTGTGTGAAAATATTTTTTAAATTGGTTTTACAAATAATTAACATTAAGTAAAATAAAACCTGATTTATTATTTTAATGTTTAAAATATTTAAATATTTTAAAACCAATAAACACAAACTTCATCGTTGGAGTAAAAATATGGTATTCGAGGGGTTCCGAGGGTCACTAATTACGAGTATGACGTCGAAAACAAGAAAAAATTAAAAAAATGGAATCGAAAAATTGGCGGTTTAATTTTATTGGTTTTAATTTAAGAACGATATTTTAAAATACAATGGAATTCGGTTGTAACGACACTGAAGGGGCCGGAATATTTCGTCGTTACAACCGAATGTCGTTATATGCACACATAATGTTTTTTGTTCAATATTAATTTAATTCATTTATTATAAAGAAAACAAAATTATTATCAATAGTATAAATAAAAACATAAAACTTAGGGCAAATAAATACAATAAGTTTTTTTGTTTCTTTGACTTTCTGATAAAAAATATGTTCCTTTTAAAACTTCCATCCATGTTTGCAGCAACCAAAACTATAACACGAACCGTCAAAACTTTTCCTCCTATACACCTTATACCTTAAAATTTTAAAATTCTATCGTGCATAAGTTTAAAGAACAACCTTGTTTCATCAGCATTATACATTTTTTCTGAGTCCAAATAGCCATCTCGAAGTTTTAGGAAAAATTCTGTAGTCACCTTGGGACACAGCACCTGCTTCACCTGTAACCTTGCAGTTAACAATGCAGTGTCGCTATCGAAAATGGTAAATTAAACTTTCTAAACAAGAAAAATTCGTTTTACCTAAAATCATAACTAAATCATTGGCTTTTTCTTGTAAAATATGATAGGTTAGAGGTATATATCGCGATTTTTGGATTTTCTACGTTTTGAGGAGGTGTGATCCTTATATTTTTCTTATGTTTCCATATTATGGATATTGAAGAATATGACGCAAGAAATTCCTCGCCGTTTTCAAGGCGCCAGATTATTGCAGATTTTTCTTCAATGATGAACGCGTTACGTTTAGTTTGTGGAAGCATTTTGAACACAGTAAAAAATCAATCATGCATTTGAAGGAACAAATGTATACTGAGCAAAAGCACATGAGAAAATGAAGATATGCAGTTTTGTTATCAATGAATTTTATACGGTTATTTCCCTTTCAACAAAGCAAAAATTGCAAATATGTTCAGTGAATACTGCTTGTTCACATATAAATAAAATAAAATTCATAAGTAAGCAAATCTAGTCTCAACTTGCTTTCGTCGTCGCTATATGTGAAAATATTTATTATTTTTTATGAAAACTGCGTCGTTATAAGTGAACTCGTCGTTACATCCACTGACGTTAAAAGCGAACGCAGTTCCTAAGGAATGAGAAATTAGAAAATGCGGACTTCAAGAACACGACGCACAGTGGGGTATTGAACCCTGAAAATTGTGATCAAATCACCTAGAAGACGGAGGGAATTTTTGACTTTTTTTTTAGTTAGAATGGGTCCAAAGAAGAAAAAAATTTCTGTCCGTCCGTCTGTCTGTCCGTCTGTCTGTCTATCGACACAATTAAAGCCGTAATTTTGAAGCTATTGTAATGAAATTTGGTATTTAAGCTTGTTTTTAAAATATAAAGATTAGGATCGAAAATGAACCAAATCGGATGAAAACCACGCCTACCTCCCATACAAAGTGACTTTATTAAAAACGGTAATATCTCTTTAAGTTCCACAAAACTTTATTTATCGACTTTTTTTTTGTAAATAAGCTTTGATATTTAATATCGGCTTCAAGTATGAAATTCAACCAAATCGGATGAAAACCACGCCTACCTCCCATATAAAGTGACTTTATGAAATCCGTAAAATCTCTTAAAATTACTTACTTTTAGTTGTTTTTGGTAACATATCACTCATATTTGTTGTTTCAAAAAAAAATATACTTCCACTGAATTCACAACTATATGCTTACATACGAGTATGTACCTAAAAACACACATTTTATAAGCCTAGACGGGGAAAAAACATTAAAAATATGAACTGGGGTAATTGATAGCAAAAAGTGTGATTACTAATACTAAGAGTCAAGCCTCTTAGTAACAAAATTTATATTTTTTAGTTAACAAACAATTAGAAAGTATAAAAAGCGTCACAAAACCATTTACTTTATGGAACTTTATTTTTTTGTTCCTCAATATTAATGAAATACATATGCAATACAAAAATATTGCTATTCTATTCTATTACTATTCTACGGAATAGTGATATAAACTAAAATATTTCGTTTTTTACCACTCTTATAAACAAACTGAAGCTACATCACTAACTGTTGACGTTAATTATATTATTAAATAAAAAACAAAACATAAAAAAGCATTAACAAAAGCAACATGAACACAGCAACGTACACACAGCACAGAGTACCTTTACCCCTCCAATAAACAAATAGTTGCTTCGCCACTTGTTGTTAACCTTTATTAATTTATAAAAACAAAGAAAACAATACAGATAAAAAAAAACAGCAACAAAAACAATAGTAACATTAACTTCATGTACACATTTCAATTTTTCGACTATTACTTGCATATATGTATTTCAATTGCATGGGCATGAAAAAAGTTTTTCTTAAAAACCGCAGAAAACTTGCAACCTTTTTTTTTAACTTATCACTTATATTTGTTGTAACAAAAAAAAAAAAAAGACTTTCACTGAATTGAGTGGTATTCACAACTATATTCTTACATATGTAGCTAAAAACACACATTTTATAAGCCAGCACGAGAAAAAACATTAAAAATACGAACAGACACTTTTTGTGCTAATATATTTCATTTGACGTTCCAAAAATACCTGAGGTAGAAGGTTCCATTGCTCAAAGAATTTTACTTATTTAATGTTTCAAGAAAAATCACTTGGAAATATAAAAGTTTTTGTGTTTTTTCTATGCTCGCACCAAAAGTAAAGAAAACGTTAAATTTGCAATCGCAATGCACGGATACCGTTCTCTTTTTTTAAATTTTTCTTTCACATAGTGATGTAGAATTCTATTTTCTTTCGAACGATACCAATCATGATTGGGTAGCTTCGATTTGATTTTTTTAATTAATCACACAAATTGGTATGAAATACCCCAATGTGCGACGTTATAGCAGAAATGTTGTTATAACCGAGGTCGTTATAAGTGAATTGTATTTTTTGTCAATACTAAAGTTTTGTTTTAAATATTTTTTTAAACTTTTTTAAACATTTGAGTTTAAGTTAAATGACATTTTTTCAAGCTCTATTTAAAAAACAAATTCATTTCATATGAACACAGTTCCATTAAATTTGAATACATATTTCTCCAGTATACTTAAAAAAATTTTAAGTCTATACATTATAGTCTTTTTACAATAAATGTTTTAAAATTAGTCTTTTTATTTTTTTTCCACGTTGTGCTGAGTGTTTCTCTCGAAGCTCGTTAAAATTCTTTCATTTCGGGGGTTCTAATGAAAGATTTCAGGGGGATCCCCCTGCGTACGTGCCTGCCTGTATAAGTCCTTTATATCGACCAACGCCTCCGAAAAGTTTCATCTCATAAAAACACAACTTAATTGAATGAACTAAACTTTCTGATTATATTTATGTTCTCGGCATTACATCTCCGCACACACCCCTCTCCATCTCTCACCACTCATTTGTATTCCTTTTTCGTACCTAAGTTCTTGAAATAGCGATATACAGCAGCATAATTTATGGCACGTGATCTGCATGTCTGATAAATGCGAATGAACGAACATCTTTATTCCAAGCCAAAATCGTGTCTTCAAGTGGTTTTTAGTGTCCTAAAAGGAAGCCAGTGAGTCAACAGCTAATTTTAGACAATGACAATGATAACAAGATGCAAATCAGGCCAACAACAACTCGTGTTGTTTACAAATTTCAATAAAAGCTCGTTATCAGCGGCGTCATTCGCCAGCTAAGTTCTTCATTTACGTTCTGATCGTGCTGGTTGTTTGTTGTATTTGTGTCAAGGGCAGCAAGGAGCAAACGCTGTCCGATCATCGAACGTGTGGCTGGGTCGGGTTGGGCTGGTTGTGTGGAGTCATAAAACCACAAAACAATATCAACAGCGAGCGACTCATAAAAAAATAGCAAGATCAGCGCATTCAGCTGCGTTTCGTGGCTTGGAATTTTATTACTTTCTGTTTGGTTTGCGTTTGTTGCTTTGTTGTTTATTTTTATAATTTGTTGCAAAGCTTTGACTACCAGCAGCATATGACAACAACAACAGCAACAGAAATTTTAACATATTTTTATTAATTTTTTGGATTGCATCATAAGGATCGCGTCGTAAAGTTTATTGATTCTAATTAAAACTTGTCCAGACATGGCATATTTTTTTCCATTGGATGTTTCGTTGTTATCATATTTTATAAAAATTTGTCATTTCTTGCAAATTTATTATGTCTGGCTGCAGAAGCGTCTTCAATTGAGTCGAAATATTTTACGGACTCTGAATTTACATGTTTAAGAATTTAAGATAAAATCTTAATTTGTGTAAGTTCTTAAAAACATATCAATGGTACAGTGACTAGGTACAATATCATGAATTTGAGAACGTCAAACAATGCCACAAATGATCGCACGCGCTGAATTAGAATTTATTTATTTTATTTTTTATATTTTTCAATACAATAAAACAAAAAAGAAAAAAAAAAAAAACGTTACGTTACACTTGTTTTAGGTTGGAAATTATATTTTGAATGTATATCTTAAGATGAAGTTTAGCGACACCTTTGCGATCAAAAGCTTCGAATATTTTTCGCCTGCGTTAATTAGTCCTTGAAGCTAGGCGTTAGTGCTCAAAACGAATGATCTTTATTTATTTCATATATATATTTTTTTTTTCACTTTTTTGGCGCAAAAGCTGAATACTCTACAAAAGTCGCATGCTCGCTTTGACGCCACTCATCGCAAATAAAAGTTATTTAAATATTTTAATTCAGTAAATTTTTCGTGGTCATAAATTAATTATGTGACCTACAATTGTTCGACAGTTATTATTGTTGACACAGTTTGCAAGAACGAAATTATCGCACACGAAAAAAATAAAAACAAATTTTGATCTCAGCAACAAAAACAATTGACCCTAAAAAAAAAACAAAAAAATTAATGTCGTTCTTTATAAAAAGCTATAAAATCTTGTCTTTAATTAAACATTTTTCAACAATATTGCTTACAAATTAATTTATTATCAGCATTATTGTTTTTTATTTAATTCTATATAGAGACCATTTTTTAACAAACAAAAATGTTTTTATATTATTTTAAATTAATTTAATTTTCTTATGTCGTAGTTATCATCAGCATTTGTCAAACTTTGCGAATATTTTGTGTGAGCGTTCTTAAGAAAGAAGACTAATTATGCCAACAGCTCATTATTTTTGTTGTTATTAAAAATGTATACCGGTGACAGGGCTGCTCAAAATAAAAAATAAAATTTCGAATAATTTTACGTGGAATTTAATATTTTTATTAATTTTTTCTTCTCTACATATTGAAAGCATTGAAGGTCAAAATTCGCTCTTGTTGTCATTTTGTTTTTTATGTTTTTTTTTGCTTTTTCCCCCATCATTCAATGTGAAAACAATTGAATCATCACCATCAACGTTTGCAACGTCGAAATATAAAATAGTAAAAAAATTCTAAAAATAAATGAATTAATATTTATAAAGCATAAAAATTAAAAGCCAATATTTAACACATTTTATTTAATACAATGGCAACAATTCAAGTAGACGCTTTTATTTATTATTCTGTGACCAGAAGCAATAATCGCATAAGTCAACTTGTGACAGAACTGAGTTAATGATGTAGCTGTGTTTCACGCATATAATTTCAAATACATACAAAATCTGAATTTTCTAGCATGATTTTGGTCAAAGTTATGGCACAACAAGCAATTATCCTTTCATAGATCTTATATGGCGATTGAAAACTTAAACGCAAGTTTTCTCAAATCTTTGAAATCAGACTTGAGCTTTTATTGCTTATTGACACAGATACAATGTTTCTTTAAGCTTTCTATTGGTGTTTTTAGATCATAACTTTTGCTTTTATTTTCCTGCCAATTTATTTGAACTCATTTGTTGCAATCAAATATGGCTGTGTCTTTTCTTGCTTTTACAGCCCTGACATTGATTAAATAAAATGCAAAATTTATAGCTTTGCTTGACAGTCAGTGTCAGGGATGCAACTCATCATTGCTGTCATCGGTTTCTTGGAATTTTTCTGTGTCATCTGAGCACTGAATGAACATGTAGACTAGAAAATAATAGAATAGAATTAATAATTTTTATATTTTTATTGCATTAATTGTGATGTTAATTGATATTGGCGTCACAAGGAAACCTCATCCAGCAATAAACAAAATAACTGTTCAAGAATTTATTTATTCAATGATGAACTGAAAAATGTGCGAAATCTTAAGTGGAATATATAACATATGTATTTGCAAATTAATTCTTTATGATATAAAAAAATATATAAACAGAGTTATGGAATGTATCGAAATTTTAAATTGTAGCTATATTTATGCATGTACATTGAAAAAGTGCAACATACACCATCGAATTCGAAGCATTTTTGGAAGGCGAGTTCAAAAATGGTTATTATTTTTGTTTTGGCCTAACTCATATCTTCGGCATTTACAGATCGATCTTAAAGTATATACTTATATGTTTTAACCTTAATAAGACCAATTTATTTGCTCCAAAGGTCACTGACCTCAAGTACCTCGTTTCAATTCTTACCCACCATATCTCAGTTCTAGCTCTTTTAATGTGCCAACCTAATGTCAGAAAATTAAAGCTTGAAAAAATTCATTAAACATTTCCTTAGGAAGTAGTTCGATAATGTCAATAGAACTATTTTAAAAAATATTTTTTATGTTTTTTTTTTTGCTGAACGTAGAAGTCCCATTTTTAAATGTTTAGTCATAGCTTCGTATGTATTTGGCATTAAGCTCAAATACCCAGCAAACTTTTTTATGCAAATGTGACATGCATTCTTAGGGACACTGCTTCCAGAAGACATTCTATAGATCAAACTGTGCTTTACTTAGCCTTATAAAGACGTTCTTTCAAGAGGTATTCTTATGACCGTTTTCTAGAAGACATTAAAATGGCATTTAAATTCAATTAAAGTGAAAAAATTATATATAATTACTAGCTTTAACCCGGCGCGTGCTGCCGCGGCCCCGTTGCCAAACGCGAATAAAATGTTATCAGTGAAAATGTATGTGTATGTAAATTGTGGTCGAATACTAAATTCTATAGCTGTGCGAACTATAACTCAAAAGCTGTTGAATTTCTCAAATTTAGGTTGTATGGGAGGTGCCATGCCCCTTGTTCAACGCCATAAAAAGTTATCAGTAAAACTTCATGTGTAAATTGAATGGAATTGAAATACTGAATTCCGAGACTGTGCGGCCTATAACTCAAAAATAATTCGATATCGCAAATTTGGGTTGCATTGGAGGTGCCACGCCAAGCGGCTTATAACTCCAAAGATATTCGATATCAAAAATTTGGGTTGTACGGGAGGTGCCACGCCCACTGGGGGTAGTAGGGTGAAATATACTTTACGACCTATTCTCATACCTATCAAATAACCATATAAATATAAATATCATGAAAATTGGTCGAGCCGTTTCGGAGAAGTTCTGTAACAAACACTGTGACACGAGATTTTTATATATTAGATTAGATAATATATGTTTTAGATATTTTCTGTGGGATTTCATAAACCCCCAATAAAATCCAACCACTTACTACTTCCAACACCAAAATGATTTCGAAATTAGGAAAAAGGATATTTTACGTGGAATTTTTTAAACCCCAAACGAAACCCATTTCCAACACCAAAATATATTTTGGGGGATATTTTGAACCTCCAAATTACAAAAACTATTTCATTCCATGGAATGCCTTCTTAAAGATCTTCTGGAAAACACCTATTAGAATCCTTTCATTGAAGGGCTCAAAAAAATCTTCCATTGAAAAAGTCCTGGCAGTACTTCTATAGAAGATTAGGGAGAGCATTATTCCCAATGAAATGCATATGTTAAAAGAATGCCATCTGGGTATAAAAGTGGAGGGGATGGAATTCAAGACTTTCCCTTCCAATTAAGCTTTTTTTTTGGAAGCATTTTTTTGCTGGGTATGATTCCTAAAAATTTTTTTGTGGAATTATAAAAAATAATATAAAAATTATAATATTTAAAATTAGACTTCAGATTTGCAATGAGTGGATCATCCAGTCTCAGTTAAGGGGAACCGCTATTGTGAAATCGTTTTTTTTCTGATCTAAAATTTTTATTATGTAACTTAAATAGATTTTGAGCTACAGTTTTTAAGGAATAGGTTTTCATCTAGAGACCCAAAAACATGGTGATAATCTTGATTGTTTTTTTTTCATAGAAAGAAGAAAATTAACACCTTAAGTTTTT
The DNA here is from genome assembly GCA_963920525.1 of Dichetophora obliterata. Taxonomy (NCBI): domain Eukaryota; kingdom Metazoa; phylum Arthropoda; class Insecta; order Diptera; family Sciomyzidae; genus Dichetophora; species Dichetophora obliterata. The sequence continues at coordinate 9,423,988 of OY986437.1, forward strand.
TGGCAGTTATTTATTGATTCTTAAGGTGTAGGAAAATATTTTTTTGGTGCATAAAAGTGTAATGTAAAGTGCCAATACGCCTTCAAACGACACGTTAAAAGAAAGGTATCCAAAATGCCTCCACCGCACTTGTTCATGTTATCTAATATAAAAAACCACAAAATTTTATAAATCATATTATATTTGTTGGAGCCTGAACCTATAGTATCAATACATAGTTAAAAATTACAAAAAGGCAGACATGTGTATTTTTAGTAGCGTTTTTTTACATTTTTCGCTCTGTAAAGTGCTCTAAAAAAACAACCGGACAAAATTATCTGAATTTAAGTTTAGGATTCAATAAATTTTATTTACCTTAAAATAAATAAAAAATCCAAGTCAATCTATAGAGTAGTTCTTGAGATATCATGGAGGCTAGTTAAAAAAATATTATTATTCAGAAAACGCGTTATTTGGTTAACAGTTTTTTCGAGTGCGTTTATGCAAATTTGGGTTCCTTTCGTATGCTATAACTTTTTTATGCAATCGTTATCAGCTAAACCGCTTTGGGAATATATTCTACAAATCATAAGCTATTAAAAAATAAAAAATTTAGTTCTTCGGTCGAGCTTCTTGAGAACCTGTCATTAATTGTTTGTGGTCACTGTTTGAATGAACTTTAAGTACGTATCTGAACTCTGATTTAACATTTTTTTAAAATTTTTGAAATGGTCATTGATTGCGAATTTCAAAACAGATTAAAAAAATAAAATATTTAAAGTCAGACTTTAAAATCGTAATCAGTCTCATTTAACAGCCATCACTAAAGTAAAATTAAATTTTTTTTTACCTATCATTTTAGGTATCTTGAATAGCTTTTGAGCTACAGTCTTTTAGGGACAATTTTTCAGTACGAGTTCAAAGTCTAGTCAAACTAAACAGAGCTTAACTCAACAAAATTGGACGATTAAACTCGGTTTAGACAAAAAAGAAACACAATTTAACTTCAACGAATGCGAAAATATCTAGTTAAACCAAGTTTAAACGTCCAATTTTTGTAAGTTAAGCTAGGATTCATTTGAATTAAGTTTAAACGCTAAAGAGTAGCAGTTCATATTCCTTCTACTAACTTCTTTTATCTTCGTTTTTCTCAAAACTACATTTTTTAAATTTGCTGTAGTTCTAACTCGAGAACAAATCATCCGATCGGTTTGATATTTTTTCTTTCTTTTTTTGTACTTAATTCTTTATACGAAGATTTTCCAGTTTTTTTCATAAAACTTCAAATTTGACAGTCCAAAAATAAGAGATTTTTGAGCGAAATTTAGTATTTTATTTCAACACCAAACCCTTTTGTATATTTTAACTTTTGTTTTTTTTACTCTGGGTTAAGGCATAAGAAATATCTTCAAGTTTAACGTTATTTTTATAACCCCACTCGTACTGCGTAGGGGTACATAAACTTTGTCACTCCGATTTTAACGGCGATAAGGGGGAGTAGCAGGTGAAAAAAAAATATATATATTCTTGATCAGTTGAATTGCAAGGCCTTAAATCCCGGGATTGTCTTCACTGCAAAAAATTCCAAAAATTCCAACAAAAAATGCAATATGGATATTCACGATTCAATGCAATTGCCTGTGTGGTTGAGGACTTGAAGACTTGTGTAGTTAGGTTTTCGTGAACACACCACTATCAATTTATTCAAAACTGTCTAAATTTTCAATGCGCAAAAGTGCAATCCTGCTGAAGTCCTCAAGTTTTAGGCTACAGTAGAAAAGCACTTGATTTTTGACGTACGTGTATTTTGTTTTTGTAAAGTGCACAAGTCCTCAAGTTATAAACTGCACTGACAAGTGTACTGAATCGTGAATACTCCTAATGATACTACCTTAGAAAAAATTTATGTGATTTAAAATAAAAAATTTTTAAATAAAAACCTTTCTAAGGCCATCTGTACAAAATAACACAATAGGCCTTACCAATATTCAATTTAATGTCGACTCTTAATTTAGTGTAAGCTTTTTGACAAAAAATTCTATAGAAATAATGTCAGAAAAGCTCACACCAAATTAAGAGTAGGTATTAAATCGACTATTAGTTTTGAACACATGATACTTCCTAAGAAATACTGAAATAGCTGTACAAAATATTGCATGAGCTTTACAAAATATCAAAAAATTCTTGATTTGAAATACTGAAATTATTATACTGTTAAATGTTTTTTTAAATATTTTTATGAAGATGTACAAAAAATTCAATAATGCTACCTAAGGAAAATCTGAATGTAATTTAAAAAAAAATTAAAATAAAAACCTTTCTAAAACTAGCTGTACAGAATAACATAATGTTTTAAGCACATGATACTTACTTAGAAATACTGAAATGTGATTTTAATAATACTAAAATGAAAATATTTTTAACTAACTATACAGAATATGATGTGAACAATATAAAATATAAACCTTCTAAAATATAAACCTAAAATATAAACAGTTAGTTCAAACTGTACAAAATATTAAAAAATACTTACTTAGAAAAACTAAAATGTGACCTTAAAAAATTAAAAAAAAACTTCCTTAAACAATTTGTACAAAAAAATCACAAAATTCCTACATAGAAATAATAAATTATCTATAGTAATAAAACTCATTTTCTGTTTGTTTGTTTGTTTGTTTGTTTGCTTGGCCTTAATACAAATCTAAACGGCTCAACGGATTTTGCTCAAACTAGGTATAAATATTAAGTGCATCCCTACTTAAAATGTTACATACTTAGTTTTTGCCACGTGGCTTCTTTAGTGGTTTTAGTAAAATCTCTTTAAATTCCACAAACGTTATGACTACATTATGAATTAATGACTTCAAATTTTGCTCATTACTGTTAAGTCTTAATATACACTCCAAGTATAAAGTTGTACAAATTGAATTAAAACTACCCCTACCTCCCATACAAAGTGGCTTTATGATTTTACTTGCTGTAAAATCTCCATAAAATCCCCAAAAATAAGTAGATTTAGGATTCAGAATGGATTTAAATTCAAATGTTAAGAATTTCGTAAAAGATCACTAAAAACTACGCCCACCTCCTATACAAAGTGACGTCTCATATTAGTAAAATATTCATAACAAATTAATGTTTATACTTGATAAGCTATAATAATTGAATCGTGCTCAGAGTTTCAAATTTGAATTAAATGAATAAAGACCATGCCCTATAAAAGTGACATCATCAAAATAATACAACATTTAAAACTTCGAAAATACTAAAATACGGCTATGATATAATATTATAGATTTTTGTTTGAAAAAATTTGTATGTTTACTTGAAATATGTACCTATAAATATGTAGCTTGAAAAATTATTGCAACAGTTTTTTTTTTTTTAAATATTCTCAAAAATTACATTTTTTTAGGACACTAGAGCTGCCTCTTAATTATTATTTTTTTTTAATGTTTTCTAAAGTTTTCGTTCTATTATACAATTATTATTATAATTATAGCTATTATACCAAACAGACAAACGTACAAGTACAATTTAATATTTATTATAATTAAATTTAATAATCGCTTTTTTATGATGAAAACTGAAAAGCATTTTTCAAAGCACTTGCTTGTATGACACAATTTATATTGAGTATTTCGTTTTACAGTAAATACCAATAAAATTAAAAAAAAAAATTAAAAAATGCGAAGAATGTTTATGAAACAATAGCAGAGAAACAGTTGTATTAACACAACGCTGTTATGATTAACAAAAAAAAAATTGTTTAAAACAGAGCTTGTTTTTCTATTTAACAAGCACTTACGTAGAATTTTTAAATAACAACGACGATGTTGTTTATTAGTATTAGAATTTATTAGGAAGTACAATTTTTAGGAACCTTAGAATAGAACTTTTAGAATAGAAGGAGTAGTCAAAACCTCTACTTAAAAGGTAAAAGGGCTTAAGTCATTTAAAATGCATCTCCTGTAACCTTTGTGAGCATTTTTCAGAAAATTATTGTATGAAGCTTCGAACAAAATAAAATTTTCAAATTGCTTTCCTCGCCATGGGTTTAAATGCATTTAAGCCCTTTTACCTTTTTGGTCAAGAAATACTTGTTGTCTATAAAATTATTTAATAGGTACATAATAGTTATGTACAAAATTAAAAAATCATTGACAAACATTAAATCTTGGCCATAGACCCAAAAACAATACCCGGCAACATAGTTGTTAGTAATATCCTAGATAGGGACAAGGGCTAATAGCTCGGTTTGTCATTCTGAAAAATTAAATGGAAGTGGACTAAAACCGATATAGAAAAGGCTACACAATGAAGATGAAATTCGAAATGTAAGCACATACACCTAATAGTAAAATAGATTGACCCAAAAAACTGCAGGGTCTTATTTTTGAAGTCTTTCTAAAAAATGTTGTCCCAAAATATTAGCCCTAACCCAGTCTTCGTTTTTCAAGCAATTGGGCAGTATATAATAAAATTCTGTTTTCAAAGTATAACTTAGAAGAATGTCATAATAGTGAGTTAAGCAACTTAATACTAACTGTCAGATTTCTAAACACGATGGTACTATTTTGTTTTTTCTTGTTTGCTTCGAGCCTATTTTTTTATGGGTAAAACAAAATGCCCAAAAAATTAAGTGATTTTTTATTTTTTTTGGGCGATTTTTCATTTTGCTTTTGTGTCATTTATTATTTTTGTTTTGGGTAATTTTTCATTTTTATACTTGTTGTTTTTTTCTGTATTTATTGATTAATATATTAATTTTTGTTCAATTGTTCTTGTTAATAATAAAACATGGAACAATTGAAGAAGAAAGAAGATAAAAAACTCAAATGTTTTTAATCAAATAAATTAAGGCCTTCTTACTCCAATTCCGGAAAATAGGAAGCCGCTGCTTAGGGATTACAACCACCAATAAGTTCAACACCGGCTTTGCTGTCTACAGTAATTCTGGATATAATTTACTTTTTAATAGGAAGTTTTCGGCCCCTGATTAAGAATTACAACCCTCAGTAAGACCAACACCGGCTTCGCTATCTACTGCTCTTCTGGATATAATTATCTTTTTAAAATAATATGAACAATTTTGAAATAATGTTTCAATGTTTTAGGCATAATTGAAGATGAACAAAAACTTAAATTTTGAATGTTTTTTGTGCATGAATTAAGACCTTCTTAGTCCAATTCAGGAAAAATTTCAGTACGCTCTCAAGTCGCTTAGAAGTTATAGGGGTCCAAACTTTTCAAAATTAGTCTGAAAAAATTATTAAAAAGAGAATAATATCCAGAAGTACTGTAGAGAGCGAAGCCGGTGTTGGACTTACTGAGGTTTGTAATCCCTAAGCAGCGGTCGAAGGCCACCTATTAAAAGTAAAATTATATCCAGAAGTAATGTAGACAGCGAAGCCGGTGCTGGATTTACTGAGGGATATAATCTTTAATAAGTTACAAGTTTTAAGGCTGTGTGTGAATTGATCTACATGCGAGCTAAACTAAATTGTGTCGATAAACCAGTGCTTCCTTATTTAGGAAAATAATAATCATACTAATTTTTGTTAAATTGTTCTTGTTAATAATAAAACATTAAAACATTATTTTAAAAATACGTAATTTTCAATTTTTTTTGCTGATTTTTCATTTAATTTTTGGGGCATATTTCATTTGGGTGATTTCTCATTTTTTTTTTTTTAAGTACTGGGTCATTTTTAATTTTTTTTTGGTCATTTTTCATTTTAGTTTTTGGGTCATTTTTTATTAATTTTGGGCCATTTTTAATTTGGGCGATTTTTAATTTTTTTCTTTTGGGCGATTTTTCATAAGGCCCCAAAAAAAGGGATTTTACAGATTTTTGAAAAAGTCAAGTTTCGACCACTAAAATTTTTTTCAGACTTTTGGTTGCTTCATTTTTTTGCACAAAACAGCTCAAGTTTCGTATTTTTGGGAATTTTTTTGTACAAATATTCAAACTCGAAATTTTTTAAACTATACACTTCAAAAAAAAACTTTGGCAATATGAAAAATCGCCTAACGAAAAATCACCAAAACAAAAAAAATTAAAAATCGCCCAAATGAAAAATGGCCAAAAAAAAATAAAAAATCACCCAAAACTTTTTTAAAGAAAATGAAAAATCACCCAAATGAAATATGACCCAGAAAATGAAAAATGACCTAATTTTAAAATAATGTTTCAAAATCAAAAAATCGCCTTTTCAAAGAAATTAAATGAATAATAACCCAAACAACATAAAAAATTACCCAATTTTAAAATAATGTTCAAATGTTTAATTATTAACAAAAATAATCTAACAAAAATGAATATGACTATTAATTTCCTAAATAAAGGAGCACTGTTTTATTAACACAATTTAGTTAATATCGCATTTAGATCAATTTGCACTCAGCTTTAAAACTTTAACTAAATGTATTTAGTTTTCTCTTTTTAGTAGGCGGCCTTCGGCCGCTGCTCAAGGATTACAACACTCAGTAAGTCCAACACTGCCCTCGCTGTCTTCAGTATTTCTGTATATAAATCACTTTTTAATAGGAGGCCTTCGGCAGGTCCCAAATTTGGGATAATGTCTTCTTTTTAACCGGCCATAATCCCAAGCAAAAGTTTTGCATTCTTCTTTGTAAAAATGTTTATATTAAAGTCGCGTTTATAGTAGTCAATCATAAAAAAATTGATTTGACCTTGTACGGAATGGTGATAACAACTTAAATTTTGCAAATAACTAATTAATAATTTACCTAAACAATGGAAGAAGAAAGCGCCGCTTCGATTTTCAATAAAAATTTTTCAAATATTTACTAAGTATTTAATTTAGGCAAATATGCTTGAACTAACTACTTTCCGCACAAGGGCAAATACGGTTATCGTAAAAAACATCATCAAAAAATTTATTTTAAAAAAAAGGAACAAGTATAAAAATGAAAAATTGCCCAAAAAAAATTAAAAATTACCCAAAAGTAAAATGAAAAATTGCCCAAAAAAAAAAAAAAAAAATTAAGAATCGCCCAAAAAAAAAAATGAAAAATCGCATAAAAAAATTAAAAATCACTCAAGTTTTTGTGTGAAGAAATTTTAGACGATTTTTCATTTTTTTTGGCGATTTTTCATTGGGCGATTTTTCATAGTGCCAAAAACTATCATAACGACCCGGTTATTCAACGTAATTGCACCTTTTTTTTGTGTCAATACTAGTCTTATCGCCTTATGTTGTAAATTGAAAACGCAAACCAACGACAAGTAAGACACGAGAAGCAATACTTTTTCTATACGAAATTCTATTGCTTCTCGTGTCTTGCTTGTCGTTGGTTTGCGTTTTCGATTTACAAAATTTGGCGGTTAGTTTAAGAAAATACTGCATTTTATTTAAATTTTGTGATATAAAGACTTTTGCAATTTTTTGAAAACAACAATAAAAAATATTAGATTTTTTCAAAAATTAAAATATTCCAATTCTAGTAGTTTTTGCCTAGTGCTTACGTTGAATAACTATTTTGAAGTATATTTTAATAAGAAAATGTGAGCGCACCAGTCTTTTTCACACACACACACTCAAAAAAGTTATAACGATTTTTTTTTAAAAATTAGCAGTTCTTCAAATTTAAATATCAATCTTTTTTATTGCAAATTTCACAGTTTACTTCTATTTTGTGAGGAAAATTAATCCAATCCGTAATTAAGGATAAGAACAAAAAACGGTTGACCCTTAACCTGTCGGCCTTTGTAGTCTAGTGGAGAGTGCGCTAAACTATCAACCCAGTGGTCCCTGGTTCGAATCTCGGGCATGGTTCTTTTCACTTTCTTTGTTCTTTCCTACATTTAATATTTATGGAAAAACTAAAAATCCGCAACTAAATTGTGGAACATGTGGAATTAAAGGACAGAAACAACTAAGGGCTGGAAATGCTTGCCGAGGTTAAGGCATAACACTAGGTTCGGTTAAAAGCAATTCAAATTGTCTTTCACGGTTGTTTCGCCAAATCAATAATTCACGTATGGTTCCATCAATTCCTCTAAATAAATCTAAACCTTTCCTTCCAGGTCAAAGATCAAACCTTGTTTGTAAAAGGCGCATGCCTTGGTTCTTTGATCTTTTTTTTTTAAAAAAAGGATAATATGTATCAAGTGCACAGTAGCCAGTTATGCAAGAAAAGTGTTCTTAGAATATTTTAAAATGATACTACTGATTATATCTTACTACGTAGACATATTTTTACACAGCAATTTTCTTTATTGTTCTTTTAAAATAATGTATTGTCATTTTACAAGAAATAACACGGTTCACCAACAAATTTTTTTTTTAACGAATTGTTCGGTTTTGCACGACTAAAATAATTTTTATTCACCAACAATTTTCATGCTGTATTCAAATATGGTCGATTTATACCCACACGTGTATATTACTGACTTGAAAATTTCACCGACCACTGGTTTACGTTTTCAAGTTTCGGGGAACACCCGATTTCTATAGTCTGTTTTTTAATTTATGCTCTTATTTCCTTTTTCTTTTGATTTTTTAATAAAAATGAAGTGTTTTAGTTTAATATAATTGTATGTTATATAAAAATAATTACTTTTTGCACTATTTTATTTGCAAAACTAAAAAAGTTTTTCAACTTACACGATTTTTCAAAGTTTTGAAACATACCCCTAAATTGAACATATGTCGCTTGTATTTTTTTTGTACGACTTTTTACACGTTTAACTTTGAAACGTATTAACCGTGTAAAAAAGTATTTTGTGTATATTCCAGTTAATTATGTCGACCTTTACACACAAACTGAAAGTTTAACAAAATTTCAAAAAATTAATTTTTTCAAAAATTTTTATAGTATTTTATGCGGGTTTGTGTGTATACAGCGTGAATCAAAGTAACTTTCGCACCTAATTAATACCAATTACACAAAAAGAAGCAACACTGGCAACATATGTTGATTTTTACGACTCTGGTATTAATTGTACACTTATTGCATGAACCATTTCAAAAGATTTGTCAATTATAATAATAATAATATTGCGAAAGGAAATAGAAGATCCTTCGCCCGCACGCAGGTTGCAGTATCATATTTTTCGACGAATAACTCTTCTTCTTGCAAGCAAGCCACAACTCGCAAAATGATAAAGTGTATGCAGCTTGCATGGCAGATATTTCTAAAGAAAAAAAAAACATTGAAAGATTTCAAAATGTTTCGTCAATCATGGTTTGGGGCGCTTTCTCCAAAAAAGGCAAACTGCCCCTTCTTCATATCACAAAAAGCGTTAAAATAATTCGGAATACTACTTAGAACATTTTTTAATGAACTATCTTATGCCGCATGCCACGCAAATTTACGGAGAGGGTCACTTTTGTTTTCAGCACACAAGGCAAAAGTCCTTCACCATTTTTATATCTGCTGACAAATGGTCTCCGTCATCCCCTGGCCTAAACCCCCTGGACTTTTCTATTTGGGGTATAGCGCTGAGCAAATTAACGAACATAAGCACATGACGGTTGATAAACTTAAGCGACGATTAATGAAAATATCAGATGATATACTTTTTGTGCTTTTGACTTAAGGCAGAAAAAAAGTGCGACAGTTATTTTGATTCACGCTGTAGAGGATGTGTCTAAAGAAACTTTTCACACTTCTATAAATATTTTTGGTCTTAGTTTAAAAATATTCCCCTAACTTTTGACTTTTTATACAATTAGTGTTAAATTAATTCATCGATATTATTTACCTCAAAAAAAAAATTAAATCACTTTCGTTTTGAAAATTTATATTCAGACAGAAAGTTACCAAAAGACTCCATTTGGTAGTGGTAGATATTCCAATCTTTTCACGTTTGTATCTTTTAACTTCAGTGAACTATAAAGGGTTAATATAGTGTGTATATATTCAGCCTTATTTATAAACTTTACATAAATAAATGTTTAACGTAGCCTCTACAAAACTTATAAAAAAAAATGTTGAAATAAATTGAAGAATAATTTACTTATGCAACCTTTATATGCACATTTTGGCGATCGAAATATTATTATTAATATTTTTTTTTTTGTTTGCCAACTTAAGGTTACGCAGCCTTTTAAAAATGTTTATAATAAGGCTGGTTATGTATAAACCAATAACAGTGGCTCCCAAACACTTCGTACGATTGTTTTTTTAATTTCACGTGATTTCTTATAATGATCACAGGAACTACCACATTCAAATTCAACTTTGTGTTTTTCAACGTAGTCGAGATATGAGTTGGGTATAAAAATACCCAATCCATCGTTAATGTGTTCTAAATGGGCACAAATTCCTTATGCAACGGCAACACAGTTTTATATCAGGAATCTTATATCAATAGCGGATAAAATTGGTTAATTTGTTTAAGAGAGCTTCTACATTTTTTTAATATTTACATTTTTTTACAAATGATAATAACACAAATTTTCTGATGTTTAAACTTAATCACTTTTGACTTTGAAAATGTCGCAGTTAACGTAACAATTTCTTGACACACGCCAAAAACAATTAATAGCTCTATGTTTTCTTAAAGCAACAAACAAGAAATTAAACACTTTAAACGCTGTTACCAATTTTGAGATATGATCAATTCTGCAGAAGCATTTTCATGGGTAAAAAAATACCCAACCGCGTTTAATGGGTTAAAGAAATTTACCAATATGAATGTCAACTTAATGTCGGGTAAATGCAAATATGGCAGCACTGGATTAAAAATAGTCATTCAAGTTGAGAAAATTTACTTATTAAATATTGTAGCATACTTCTGGGGTTTTCGTAATCTATGTTTTGCTTGGGACTTCAGTTTCGCTGAAAAGTAAGCAACGGTATTTAGTTATGTTTTGAGTATTTGCATTTGTATTAAATAAGCCAAGCCAACAACCTGATGAGGAAGTGAAAGTTGAGAAGCTACTGTAAGCTAAAATATGGAAGGCTATTGAATGTTCAAAAGAGATGGTGATGAGAATTTCTTACATGAATAGATCAACAAACATTAATATTATTGACTTTTTTCAGTAATAAAGACATTAGCAAATCGACAAATAAATCGGCAGTAAATAGATTTAAAAAATTTAATGTGAGTGCATGTTTTAAAAAACAACAGTTTTTAACTTAATATAATAAATATTAATAAAACGTCTGGCCTAGCATTTAAACTTTGCAGGTCAAATCAAAGACTTTTAGGGCGAAAAGGGTTAAAATTACAATACTTTTGAAGTCATGGAAAATTTAGTTTAATTATTGTGGCACAGATATATTTTTATATACATACCTATGTATGTACAAACAAGTATGTTTGTTTTCTTTTTTTGTTTTATTTTATTTTATCCACTGTTTAAAATATCTCGCTTTGCTTACTTTTAAGCTCACGTCTGTGAGCGGATGCACTCAAGAGTTTGGCGCAACAACAAGAAAATTTTTCAAAAATATTAAAAGTACTGAGTGCGAGAAAATAATAAGATGAGTGGAGATAGAAAGAAGCTGCAAAATGCAGCACACAATGCAAGAAAGAAAGTGAAATTTTGTGCTTCTTCTCAAAATATAAGTTCACATCTTTCACAGTTCGATTCCAAAATTGCACAATATTTTGATAAATAAAATCAATATGATTTTTTTTTTAACTCTGTTTGCACTACCTTTTAGCACAAGAGCAGCAGCAAAGCAACAATAACAAAACAGTAGCGACGAAATGCATCTTGCTACTGCTGTGAACTTTATTTTTTTTTTAGTTTACTTTTAGGTTTATTTTTTGAGTGATGCTCACGTTGAGGTTGAAATAATGGGAAAAAATTAAACAAAATTTCTAAATGGAAAGTTTCTACATACTAAATAGCACTATGTTGCGTCATGCTTAATTACATCATGATGAGCTTAAAATGTGAGCTAAATGGTGGTTAAGAAGTTAAAATGGTCACCTGAAACTGAAGAAATTGGTTAGAAGAAGAAATGCAAGATCATTGGAAGATTGTGAACAGAGTAGGTGCCTGCTGTGAAAAATATGTCAGCACTACGAGAGTAACCATCACCAATCAATATGCACTACATCGTATACAGACTTAACTTCACGGAGAAAACTGTTTGCAAAAGTTATACTGTGGTTAAGCAAAACTTGCGATTGAATCTCAGCCACTTCAAAATTATGCTAGATTTCATCAAAAATTAATCAAAATTTGCTATTCCTGTTTAAAATAGCTTAGCAAAATTTTAAATAAATTCAAGCAAAATTTTGGTCAGTTCTTATAAACTGCAAATGCAAATTTCTACTTAATTCAAGCAAATATTTGTAAATTGAATTAACAAATTTTGATTAGATTTTGCTGAAATCTAGCATATTTTTGAAGTGAAATAATTATTTACATTAAATTATATTGAAAAATTACCATTATTCGGAGACTTAAACCTCGACCGGGCGAGTATAAGTGCATAGGCTTATCCACTCGACCATCGCAGTTGTTAACTAATCATCGCCTAATTTCCTTCATTAAGAAAAACGTTTGCTCGTGTGTTTGAAATAAATTTCCTTGAATTTAGTAAAACTTTGCTATTTGAGCTTATAATAACTGAGCAAATATTTGCTTAAGTTTAGTAACAATTTGCTATTTGAGTTTATAATAACTCAAATATTGGCTTGAGTTTAACGCTTTAACAGCGGTTGGGTATTTTTTACCTTTGAAATTGCTTCTGCAGAATTGATCATATCTCAGGATTGGTAACAGCTAAGTGTTTAATTTTTTGTTTGTTGCTTTAAGAAAACATAGAGCTATAAATTGTTTTTGGAGTTTGTCAAGAAATTTTAACTTTAACTACTACATTTTCAAAGTCCAAAATGATTAACATTAAAAACCAGAAAAATTTGTGTTATTATCATTTGTAAAAAATTTTATATTTTAAAAAAATGTAAAAGCTCTCTTGGCCAATTTACCAACTATACCTGCTATTAATAGAAAATTCCTGATATAAAGCATTTATTTATTTTCTTTATAGGTATTTTTATAGGTACTTTTATAGGTACTTATTTACAGGTATTTTTACTTGTTGTACTGTAAAAGAACTTAGTTCTTATTTGTACTAATGTCTTATGAATAAATACAAATACAAATAATTTTTATGTATTTTTATACCCAACTGTCGACTTCGGTGACATATACAAAGTATAAATTTGATGTGGTAGTTCCTGTGGTCAATATAAGAAAGTACATTAAATTTTTAAAAAAAACTTACGAAGCGTTTGGGACAGGCCTGTAGCCAGACCAAGAAGACAGAAGGGGCAGGCATGAATCTTGGGGGGAAATTTTTTTGTTTTTTCATTAAATTAAAAAAAACAATTTTTTTTTAACATGTGAAATGAATACATTACACATATATATTAAAAAACAGTTACATTTAAAATATTGACATAAATATGCAGATCTTTCTATACATGAGATTAATACATAACAAAAAATATAAAAATTAATTCAGGACTTTGTAAAAATACTTTGTGTAAAAATAAAATAGGTAAAAATACAGGATTTATTTAAAGTGGCTAGAAATATAAGAAAGAGTAGCAAAATGGGCTAACATATGTATAAGACATTTTTTAAGTAAAACAAACAAAAAATTGAATTAACCCGCATCCGTCGTTTGCATCAAATTGATGCAAATTTTTTATATAGGATCAGAATTCGTGAAATCGCCACGAAAAAAATTTCTATAACTATTTTTTTTTTATTTTGATTTATTAGATGCCTATGACCATAGTAAACTATTGGCATACGAAAAATTAAAAATTTTTTTTTTTGCCAAAGTTATTGTAAAGTGAAATTTTTCGTCACTTTTTAAATAAAGTCTCGCCTTCAGCAAAAGAACTAACCGATAAAAATGAAACTCAAGTATATCATAGATATTGAAATAAAGGTCAGTAAGTTGTTAAGAAATTTAAGTAAAAAAATTTTTTAAACAATTTCGGCAACGATTTTTTGTAAACAATTAATATTTTTAAACGTTCTGCTCCATTTCAAGATCTTAAAATAATAAAAAATAGCAATCAATTCATAAAGAATCCAAATCTGTCAAGAAAAGTCTAGAACAGCAATTATTTTAGAAATGATTGCGAAATCGCGAAATTGCGTGAGCCAATAATTTACTATGGTCATAGGCATCTAATAAATCAATATTAAAAAAAACTATAGAAATTTTTTTCGTGGAGATTTCATGGATTCTGACCCTATATTAAGAACAAACATGCATGTTTTGATTTAAATCTTTTGCTTCTTTAAATTTTTGATAGAATTCAGATATGCAGTTTTCTTATTTTAAAATTAATAAACATTCATCATGCTTAAAAAAATTTTAAAATGAAAAACATTTCAATGAATTATATATTCTTTTTATATCTGCATAAAATTGGTGCACAACGTGCTTTTTATTTCTAGAAAGTTCCTATGGATGCGGGTTAAAAATGATTAAAATTTAAATCATATTTTTTGGTAGCAAATGTTGGCGACCCAGTAGAAATTTGAAAAATTGTAACAGTTTGTCTGAAATATTTTGTTAAACAAATTTCATGTACATATTCAAGTCATGACTAAGGTGATTGTGTTTATTTTTTTGTTATTTTAAACTAAACTTATTTTAAAGCAATAAACAAATATATCAACAAAATGCATATTAATTATTCATTTAAAGTTTTTCATTGTCTGATTTGGCCAGGGGGGCAAACGGTTGTAGTAGTTTCCCCCTGGATACAGGCCTGGTTTGGGAGCCGCAGTTAATGGGTAAGTATAAATTTGCTATCAGTTTATAATAACTTAGGAAATATTTGCCTTAATTGAATATAGTTTTGCTTTTTCCTAACTATATGAGAAGTGATTTCAATTTAGCAATATTTTTCTAAAATCACACCGAGATTGAGCAAAGTTTTGCTTTTAAGCAAAACATTTGCTTGATTCAAGCAAAATAATTATCTCCGTGTTGACACTCGAAGTGGTTAAAATAGTTCGCATGTGGTTAAAAGTAAAATTTTGTTATAGCTTTTTAATTTTTTTTTGTAACACAAAGTTTGTGAAATATTTCAAAAACATTGTTGTTTTTATTTCTATTAGCTGCAGCAAAACCCTGATTTTATAGATAAAAACCCTGATTTTATAAATAGTTTAAAAAATTTTATAAAAATTATACAATATTATATTAATAAATAAGAAATAATCCCTGACTAAAAAACATTGGTGCATTTTAAAAATTGCAAATTTTTCAAACTATAAAACAATAAAAAGGGTAGTTTCTTAGGGATAAATTTTAGGTCCCCTTCTATGTTTTATCTTTATTAATGATGTTTTCTCCATTTGTAAACATTCTCTTATACATGCGTACGCCGATGACATTCAAATTTACATTATTCGGCCAGCTTGTCTTTTAGAAGACTTGAGCTATAGATTGAACTTGGACTTATCCTCGCTAAACAGGTGGGCTACCGCAAACTCACTTCTTATAAATCCCCTAAAGTCAAAAGTTTTGTCGATTGCGAGGGCTGACACAGGCTTTTTAGATATTCCGCCATTGTATATTGGGTCTGATCTTACATTGATATTGGGAATTTGTAAGCAAATTAAAAAATCTTGGCTTTGTACTGAATTCTAAACTTACATTTAGTGATCATATAGTGTCGTTGAAAAAAAAATATACGGGACATTACGATATTTACGTACTTCTTCTAGCTTTACTCCTCTAGAAACACGCCGCAAATTTGTGGTTCAAATGGTTATGCCTCATATATCTTTCTCAGACGTTGTGTGTAGCCAGCTTGACTCACAGTCGCAACATAAACTTCTTGTTGCGTTTAATAACGCTGCTAGATATGTTTATGATGTTAATAGATTTTCATATTTCTGTCGGAAATAGAGGCATTTTAGGTTGCGGTTTGATGAATTACTTGAAGTTCGAAACATTACATTTCTCCATAAACTTATTTACTGTCAAAGCCCTGAATATTTATATGAGAAACTCCAATTCTTACAATCTTCTCGATCCATAATTCTAATCGTTCCTAGGTATAACTTTCTTAAGAGTAGTATATTCTTTTTCATAAGCACCATTAGACTTTGGAATTCACTACAAAATTGTTTTAAGCAAATAGTTTTAAGAACCAGCTTTAAACGTGCAATATATAACTATTTTAATATACAATTTAATCTATAATTTTAATCTATTTTAGCTATCGTTTTCTTTTCTTTTTCTATATATCTCTTACAAACTTATTCCTCCACTATATTCAATTCTTCTTGCGGGTGCTTATCTTTTTCTACTACTAGTCATTTAAGTTATTTAAGATTTTTCGTTCCTGATGTTTCACACAAAATATTTTTGCTAATAAATGGAATTAATTTTGTCTACTTTTTAAATTTTTTATGATTTGTATAAGTGTACTTTTAATTTAGCTAGTTAAGTTATGATTCTTAATGTACTTTATTTCAATTGATGTGCTATAATAGACCCAGTCTTAGTGTACAACATTATAAACATTAAAGAAACAATAAACAAACATGTGTGTGAAAATATAAAAATTAGGGTGGGGACTAAATGGGATAATGAGATATGGTTATCTTGTTCTTCGAATCCATTCTTTGAAGTCAATTACCTCAAAGCCAGGGATGGAACCTCTAACCACCAAAATTTCCCAAAGTTATTTTTAGAATAAAGTATGTTTAAATGCATTTCCAACAGTAATTCAAACTTAACAGTCGGTTCAGAAATGTCTGAAATAAGAATTTCCGTAAAAATATAATTTCGATGTTTTTGCCGTTTTTTTTTTTCAATTTTGAACACCCTGTAACTCCGCCAAAAATCACGCCAAACTTTTTTCCTCGAAATCACTTTTTTTATTTTCATCAGTGGTGCTCCATGCAAAATTTGATTCAAATCGGGTGTGGTCATTCCGTAATTTTTATTTTTCCGGTGCGCTTAAAATAGAATCTATATATATAAAATAGGATGTGTGTATGTATGTAACGTATGGACTCCAAAACGGCTGGGCCGATTTTGATGAAATTTTCAGGTAATGTTCATCTTGGTACGCTGGGTAACATAGGTTATATTTGGACCCGATAGGTGGCGCTGGGGTGGACTTATATCAAAAATTTGAATTTATAGACCAATTTAACTGAAATTCAGAATGTATGTTTGTTTGATCATAAAAAAATAATTTGTGTATAAATGGACACGGTAGGTGGCGCTGGGTGGACTTATTTCGAAAATTCGATGGCGTGAAAAATATATAAATACTTTTAATTTTATTTTATAACGAGGGGAGTAGCGAAGCACACCGGGTTCAGCTATTGAACATAAAGCATCTTATTAAAAACTTACTTTCAGAGCTTTTCACTAAAATTTAAATACTATAAATTTCTTATTTTGAATGACAAGCTAAAAAACTGACGAAATAGTATTTTCTCATAAATAGCGTGTATAGGCCATTCCGCCAAAAGTGCCCATTTACATGTCCTCACAGTTTTAAATGAAAAACCATTTTTGTTACTTTAAATCAGTGTCGGGCAGCTTTGCACACCTATACTTTCTCATCTTCAGTATGAATTAATGAGCGCTTTAAAACTCACACTGAAAACAAAGTAGTGCTGAAGCGCTTTTTGCAGGATTCTTACTAGGCATTATGGAAAATTTTTTGCTCGGATTTGTATTGCTAAATTAAATAAATAAGTAGTAGACGGAATGTCAAAAGGAAACAGACCGACAGACGGATAATAAGAAATACAGATAAGCAAACAGAAATGTAAAAATGCAGGCTAATAGTGTTATAGTGTTCGTCTTATAGTGTTTTTCCAAGGCCAAACTGACAGAGTACGATACTTTCATTATACGTACTTAGAACTGATCATTATATGATATGATTTGTGGACATACCGCTTTGAAATAATTAATTAATTTATCCATCGCATCCCACAATTACCTTATATTGGCCATGCAAATTAACGCAATGAATTGTAATGCATAATTTTTTTAATTTTACCTCTTTTATGCAGCGCCATGCCATATTTTCGAAAAACAAAAAAATTTGTTCATACATACTTCCAAAAATTTTGCATACATAAAATTTTATACAGTGTAATCTTACGTTATATCCGTGTCGATGAGAAATAACAGCTTAAGTCTTATCTCAAAGTTTCCAGAAATCTTGCTGCAAAGTATTCAATCGCCATATCAGTTATATGAAAGGGTCTTTGAAAGGTTTTTGCGTTATATCTTTGGCTAAGGTCATGCTAGAAGTTTAAGATTTTGTGTGCTCATAATGAAATATACGTGAAACACAACTATATCAAACACTCAGTTCTGTCTTAAATCGACTTAAGCTATTATTCCTTATCGATACAGATATAATATAATATATTCAAGGAACACGCAAGCGCAGATATTATCTGCTTGACATTTGCTTTCACTGAAGCTTTGATCGTTCTGTAGTGAGATGAATATATATTTTACTGCACAAACACAATGTCAAGTGTGCAAAGCTGCCCGAGACTGCTTTAAATACTCCAGCTTTCTTAAAAAGTTTTTTGCTTGAAGTTTTTGTAGTTACAGGTGATTAAAAAATTAATTTTGCAGATGAAAATGACCAAAATAGGCCTAAAATGTCATTTTAGTAACCTGTTCTCGATCAAAATAATAACAATTAAAAGAGTGTAGCTTCGCAATTTTTATTTCTACATGTTCTAGAAGAAAAGGTCAAAATATAAGGTATTCTGTGTGCACTTTCTGCCTTTCTAAATAGTTATACAAATTTTTTGAATATATGCTACATCTGCAAATGTTTTGTCCCTTGATTTTTCCACTTTTTGAATTTCGCACCTTTTAGTAAGTACAACTAAGAAAAAAGTATCGTTTAAGCGCTCTCAGTGTGGCTTTTTTCTCTTCTTATATTCAAGTTTAAAAAATGCACCAGTGGTTTTAGTGCGAGGCTCAAGTGCAAAATTAAACTTATTTGCTATATTAGTAATATATATTAACCAAAACAGTTGTCATTCCTGTAACACACTGTGTATTTCTGGTACTACTCTTGTACACATACTCTTGTACACAAAAAAAATCGAATATATTTTAAAAATGGTGTAAAAATATTTCTAGTATCATGTCCCAAATATTTCATAATATTATTTTATTTTTTTGTCATGTAATACATTTCAGTAATTTTTTGCTGAAGCACATATTCTTAATAGTTAAATAAATTAAATATTGTGAGGCCAATATCCTTTAATGAAATCGCAATAATGACTATAAAGCCCCCAAGTATTCTACTTTTAGAATAAAAATAAAAAATTTTCTAATATTAAAAAATATTTTTTGTTGGAAAACTGAAAAAAACAAACTAAACTTTAAGGCAATTTTGTAACTATGTAAGCCTTTAAGCCTTCTAAAGCAATTTTGAGCGGACTGAAATTTTTCAGATTTGGTTTTTGGAGGTTAAAATTAATAATTATCTGAATGATTTCATAAATTTATATTTTTTTAATTCAAAACGCATGAATAAATGAATAAAAATGTACATGTATGCAAATAGATTTGTTTTGGGTTTCATACATTTTCTTAACATATTCCGTAATATAAGCACGTGACTCGAAAAAAAGTCCAGAAAATTTTCAAACTGAGTGGGCGTCGCTAAATAACGTAAATTTTAAGAAGTAAAAAATGGTTGTCTCAAATCGAGTTTCTTATTTAAGTTTATTACATAAAAACATTTGACTATCATAAATTCTGACGCAAAATCGCTTGCTTAATATGATATAAGATTTTTTTCAAAAATTAGTCCTTGATCCAAAATTGGCCTATTTTATTAAATTTCCTAATTTTTTCTTTGACTTTTGAATTAGAAACTTTGCTCTCGCCTAGATTGCTGCAATTTTCTTAAACTAAAATGCGGCGGGATTGTTTGTCATTTTGTTTAGTTCAGGAAAAATTAAAAATAAAATTGAATCATCTTTATTATAGAAAAACAAGCCGATTTTTCGGAAAACATTACTTTTTTATTAAGTTTATTTGCTTTGTCTTCTGCTTGCTCACAATGACTTGAAAACATAAATTTGCTTATCGTCAAAGTTTATATCAGTTATTGAATTACATTCCCTTGCTCACTGTTGCTACGAAAAATGGTCTTCGACTAACAAGGGATATCACTACACTGTAAAAACTAAGTGTTATTTTAAACACTGCCTTAAAATCATCAATAGCCTTCATTTCATCGTCGTCTTTATATTAAGCTAATGCAGCCTTAATTTCAGACAGTAGGAAGCTGAAATTCAAAATTTTAAAGTGTGCCTGTTGAAAATCAGGCGTCTTACTCTTATTTTCAGCAGGGCTCACTTTACTTTGACGTATATAGTTAAATTGTTGATTTGAAATTCAATGAAACAATTTTTGCTGCTTCTGAAGAAAAGATGATTTCAAAAGTTGAGCAAATAAATTCGAACCAACAAATAAACTTTTTTTTTTAATTAGAGAAGTTTAACCATTTGTTTTCTTTTAGTCTAAGTTTTTATAAAAAACTGTTTATGAATAAATTTCAATAAACAATTTTTCTTTAGGGACCTGCTAAAGGTGTTAAAAATAAAAGTGTAATTTCTGCGAAAGCTGTATTAAATCTGTTGCATCTTACTTTAAGACAGTTTTTTCACCTTATAATAAGATTTACTTTTTACAGTGTAATTAATATTCGTCGATTTCTCGTAGGAATAACTTCGTAATTTCTTTCATTACATTCGTAGTATTTACTAAAAAAATTCATTCGTAGGTTGACCGTACTCATTATTCATGGAAGGTACGAAGTTTTAGTTGAGTTTTAGAAATGTACAACTGAAATCGTTGTGATTGGTTTGTCGAAAATTTTTCGAATATAAGGAAATGCGTGATTGCAAGGCGGCCGTAGCCTACTGGAAGAGTACGTGTCCCATAAGCTAAAGAGCCGCGGTTCAAACCCCAGCTGAAGAAAGGGTTTTTTTCGTAACTGGCTATTAGGATCATTCGTTAATACGAATGCAATACACATTAAAATAAAATATTCGAAATGTATATCAAACTACGTCCATTCTACGAATTATACTCGTGGCTGAAAATTACGATTGAAATTCGTAGAAAAATTCTTTGAATTTAAGAATACGTATTGAAAAGTGTCTGTGAAACAAGGGTAAATGAAATGGTATCGTAACTTATGAGGCCGTGTTCACATCACGCTTTTTTATCGCGATTGCATTCAAAATTCAGTATCTTTCAGTCGCGTTTGCGAAAAAAAAACGTGGGAGCGGTGACGCAATCGCGACAAAAACGCGTAATATGGACACGGCTTTACAGCAACGGGTACAACATACTATTTAAAAATGAATGGATCAGCTCAGCTTTATTTATGAATTAACCTAAAATAAGTTTTTGGTTTTTATTCTCTTCGAAATATATTAAACACATAATGAATATATCGTCATATGAAGTCAAAAAAGCCGCAAGTTAAAAAAATTCAAAATCGACATTTTGATTGATTATGATGCACCTTATCAAAATACATGTTTCGCAAAATTTTACACTTCTAAAACTTAAAAAGATGTTTTTATTAACAACGTTCTCAAAGCCCTAAGTTTAAGAGCAACTTACAAATTAGAAAATTTTTTGCTTCTCTCTTAAAAATTTTATATGTAAACTTCCGACTTTTTTGATTTAATATGAAGATATATACAAAATTTTCACTGCCTAGGGGGGCAAGCTCCCCTTCCCCCCTGAGGACGCCCATGCATATAGAATTTGAGCTTTTTCTAAAGAAATTACTTTATTTTTTAATGCCTTTTAATTTTTTCTTTAAATTAGTATAAAATTTGTATACAATTTGCATACAACAAAAACAAAAAAAACATATTTCCAGCGAAAAAAAGTTAGTTGACTACTCTAACCAATGAGAGAGAAATTTAAAGAACATCGATTTGTGTCATTCCTGTAACCACTCAAAAACACAAAAAAAATGCATATAAATTAATTTCATACGTCATACCGTGGCCCCAAACGATTTTTACTTACTTTGCGCCCAAAAAGTATAAAGAAACCATAGTTTTATTTTCAAGTTTTATTCTTCCAATTTTCAATTGAAAAAAGGCACTTTTGGCGGAATTGCCCAAATGAGGTAAAGATTTTCGAAGTCATATTCTGTGTGATAGTAAAATTTGTGAGAGTGGTTCCTCTACTTACAAGTTCTCTCTTCACAATTTTAAAGTCCCTCAAAACTTATTAGAGGTCAAGAGTGTGTTATTAAGTTCGTAAGCGCTTCATAATTTCAATTACTCGGTGCGACAGTCCAAAATCCCTGGGAAGTGTTACCATTTTTCTTGTAGGTTTTGTTGAGTATAATAAGACTGCATACCAGAAACTGCATCCCCAAAATCTTGACTTACCGTTAAAAAACCGGTTTTTGTACCTTTGCGCACTTATAAGGCTGTAACTTAGCCAATATTGCACCGTTTTTCAGTTTCTTACCGGATTCCAGAAAAAAAACTTAGACATTTCTAATTGTTTATAAAAACTTAATTAATCTATGTGTATTTGTCTGGCAAAGCTCAATTTTTTCAATTTTTTTTTTTGTTTTCCAACTTTCACGAATTTGTACACACTATTTTATATAGACACCACACTTTCTGTTAATGTACTAAGCAAACACGTTCATTATCAATTGCGACGCAGTTTAGTTTTTAAAAATCGGCTAGTAAATGACTGAGTTATTGATGAAAACGTTTGTCGTGTTCTTTTGCACATTTTTTATAGGAGCACAGATAACTTAATATGATGTCTTTAAAATTATACCGAAGACTGATATCTATTAAAAAGTCACAAATGTAACAAATTTTTTAGGTTTTTCGCGCATTTAATATAAGATGCACACTATTTTTTATTAAATAGTTAATTTTTTATATGAAATGGTTTTCAAAGTGATAAAGCTGTAAGAAACAAAACGTCAAATGAAGAAACAAAAGTACATATTCCTAATATAAGTTAAGCTCTCATTGCATATTGTGGTTGCAATTCTAACTTGTTCTCATATTTTTTTAAATTCAGAATTTTTAAAAGCTTTACTCATGGTAGAACTAGTAAAGGTATATGCATTTCTGACTGCTCTCTTTTTCTCATAGCCAGAATTGTCAAACTCAAGCATTTTGCTATTCTTGCCTATTTTTGCTTTCTTATCGCATTCTCATCGTTTTCAGATTTTGTATGAGTTGTCAACTTCGTTTAGACAGTTCCGGCAGTCTGTCTCTCCGAAATGCATATACCTTCTCTAATTCTACTATGGCTTTACTTAAGAGATGCATTTTGTTTTTGTGGACTTTTTCTCTCGCGAATCATCAAACAGCTGGTTGCGCTGACGAACATTTTACCTACAATCTCTTGGCTTTTTATGCTCTTTGCATTCTCTTAAGTTAAGCTTTAAAAAATCGGAACATTTAAAAAAAAAGAAGATGTGCAAGGTTCATTTCTAAGGTTGTGGCACTTGAGAGAAATGCACTCTTTTTTCCGCCTTCGCTTGAACTGTCACTGTGCTTTTCTTGATTTCTTTTCATCCATTCTGACAGTTCAACCGAGCTCGCTCCCAAGTGCCACAACCTTATAAATGAGCCTTGAAGAAGTTGAAGAAGTAAAAATTACAACAATATACAATGAGAGCTTTTTTTGAGAGTATGTAAAAAAATTGGTTTGTTTCTTTATTTGACGTTTTGTTTTTCACGTCTTTATATCGATGAAATCAATATCTTTTTATTTTGTTTATCATGTCAATGAAATATTTTATATAAAACTAAGGCCAGTTCAGCGATGAGCAAGGAGAACATTTTCATCAAGAAATGGCAACAATAGAATAACATTTTGAAGGAAAAAAATAAATAAAAATTGGCTGGTAATTACAAGGCGAAACTAATGATGCCGACTTAAAAAGAAAACGGTCAAGCAAACATTTTTAAGTTGTCGTGCTGAAAATGAATCTATCAAAAAAATGGATTTTCATGAAAATGAATAACTTTGTCAATTATTGACCGATTTTTAAAAACTAAATTGCATTTAAATTGTTAATAAATATTATTTATGAATCCATACAGGACTAGTGTATCTGTTATATAATTTAGTATATAGAAAAACCGTCAAAGTTGAAAAAGCAAAAAAAAAAATTTTAAAAAAGCTTTCAGAGTATATACATACAGCTTTCTCAGGTTGTCTTAAACAGTATACATATTGGTGGAAAGGTTTAAGTATCGTCTTTCAGGATCCAGTTAAATTTTTAAAGTCTGTTAACAGTCAGGTAAGTTATAGGAAAATAAGTGGGCAAAGGTAGGCAAAATCGGTTTTTTTTGCCGTAAGTCCAGATTTTGAGGGTGTCCGGCAAAATCCAAGTACAGAACATTCTTTATTTTGACAAGACCTACCAGAAAAATAGCATTATCTCTCAGGTATTTCAACTTCTTTCCATTTTGTCGCACCATTTTGTGTTATTCTTAATATAAAATTAAAATGGTTTTTCAGTTTCGACGTATGTATTTTCTATCTATTTATGTAATATTTTACAATTTAATAAAAAAGTGTGAATTAGAGGTAATTTTGACTCATTGGGCCAAGAAAAACAATAATGGTATTCAATAAAATTTTTTAAGTCCTGCTAAACTGCTAAATTGTTAAAGGTTGCAGCTGCTGATGCGAACGCACCTGCTAAGACATATTACAATCATGTGCTAAGCTGATATGTTAAAACCAGCTGACAGAATTCTACAGCTAAAAATCTGTTGTTTTAATTACTCGTGTAGCCAGAACTCAGTAACGAAAAATATATTTTAATTTTTATATTATAGTGCGTTAACACTTTTGATACATTTGCTATTCAGAAACTTTTAAGTCTTTACCAACCCCATTACAAAATTTTTATTTTTTTATTAATAAAGAGCAGTTTATTTACTTGAAGCTGCAAATCAAAAATAATTTGGTACTTGTTAGAACTCATTCCCAAAACGATTCATCACTACACTCAATAAGTTTGACGTTTCGGACTTAACAAATGGTATCTGCTAAACAAAAACACGGTGCTGAGCTTGTTAACTTGCTAACAAACTGCTAAGTCTCTTCCCATACAAAATTTTGACAGGACTTAACAAATTTGTTAAGTTTAGCAAGTTAGCAGGGCTTAACAAATGTAGTGAATACCATTAATGTGTTACCTTCTAAGCCCGAGGTACTTTTTAACAAATTATATGATTCTCAAAAAAAAAAAAAATTGTTTAAAAAATAACGATGATATAAACATTGCTTGCACTGTCGGTGCAAGCTTAAAAACCATTTTAAGTAAGTTATTGATAAGATTTAAAGCTCAATCTAATCAGAGGTAGCTGCAAGTCACTTCAAAATATTTCGCAAACTGTCAGATACAAATGCTGCGTCGCTTACCTGGCGCAGATACTTCGAACTTGTTGCGGTTGCATGTTGGAGGAAATTCGTAGTGAACTTAAACAGCCAACAATGACGATGATGACGTTGACGAAGACGACGACGACGACTACGAAGATAGCAAAGAAAATAAGATATTCTCCAGCAGGCGATCGAGCAACAAAACAGTTCGAGCTCAAACGTCGTGCGAGTTAGTAAACTTTTACAGAACTCTTAAATTCAAAACAACTTTCAAGATTTTGGAAGAGAAGAAAAACAACCAATTTTCTTTTCAGAAATATTACAAAAAGTTTAAAAAATGCAAATGTGCGAACAAACAAGTGGTTAATGTTAAAAGATACGAATAAAAAAAAAAAGACAAAACAAAATAATAAAAATTCAAACAAATAAATCAAGTGAAAGAATTTCATTCAAATTTAAATTGATTAATAAAATATCTCAAGAATTCAAAAAGTAAGTTTTTGAGTAGCTGTAGCGAAGAAAAGCTACAACAAGTTAAAAAGTCAAAACGTTAGTCGCTGTTTTTACAAGCCAAGTTGTGCAGTGTTGTGAGTGTGAGTGTGACGCTTGATTAAATTTAATTTATTGGCGAAGCAGTTGAACGTGTTCTCCGGGCGACGACTCATGTTCAATTCCAGTGAATTTTTATTGTTATTATGAATTTTTTTTATTTCCACTCGCACTGTTAAACAATAATAACGCAAAGAACGTCACAGCTGTGCGGTTTATTGTGGGAAATAACGTGCCAGATACGCATGCGTACTCTTGAGATACATTTGTAAAAACAGCTGTTTTTGAGCTATTTTTCAAAGGCCAGTCACTTAATACAATACAATTAAATGGAGAAACGAAATGTTTAACGACGAATCCTTGAAACAGTTTTGTATGTAAGCAGAGGTCTTTTCCCACTACATAATTCAATTATATTCAACGTTCTGTTTGTTGCTTAGATAAGATAACTTAGCTAGAAAGTGGCAACGCAGTTTGCATTATTGGCGAGCTTTTTTGTATGCTTATATGTATGCCAACAACGAACGGGTGACTCCCAGGCTTATCTTATCGCTGAACGAAGTTGGTATATGGTTATAAAAATTGATTAACTTGAATTTGTTCCACTGTCGCGTCGTGGTGTGGCGCATGAAGTCATTTTTTCGACTTGAACGTCTCAACATGTTCATTGGCTCAACATTGGCTGCCAGAAAAATGGTTAAAATGCCTCAGCGGCAACAACAAGAACAACAACATCTACTTGGCTTTGATGTGCAGCATAGTTATTAGCAAATAGTTAGGTTAAAGTATCTATGACGTATATTAATAGATACATAGACAGTAAAAGCTACAAATTTCAAGTGTGGGAATTTGTCGCACATTTTCTCTGCAAGAAACATAGAGCAGCATAAAAGCACGTTGTTTCAAGGCAATATCGTATTCGTGCATCTATTGGATACACTGAGACCACAATTGCAGCAACAACAACAACAACAACAACAACAACAACAATATCAACCATATCGAGCTGTGCTACTCGAAGACAACCAGCTATTATTTGTGGCGACTAAATAAGGCTTTAAGCACCAAGTTTGTTTAGTGCATCTTTGCGATACTTCTGTGCGTTGTGAACAATTTCTAATAAAAGCAACAATAGCAGCCAACAACAGCAGCAGCATCATCAACAACTGCAGCAACATGGACATAGAATCCGATGATTCCGAACGTTGGGAGGACTTTTTTGGTAAGTTCTCTATGGAACGAGTTTGTTTTTCTTCATCGATTTCCATTGATTTCTTTTATTTTCTATTAATGTATCTTATTAGCTTGTTTTTAAAATCATTAACTGTTTGTGTGTCTCTGTGTGTGTGTTTGTTAATTTCTGTATCTACTGCTGACATTTTTTGCCATATTTGTCGCGTATTTATAACCAATTGTGTGATATGCTATGGATACAAATTCCCCCATGTATTGGCCAAGTTAAAGCATTTGGTCAGGAGAAAATGCATCTGCAGCATGCATCTAGCATTTCTTCGAAACTTATAAGATTGCAGATAAAGTCAATAATAAAATATTATCTTTATTTGTGCTCCGTTTAGCTACTGTTTGCATAAATTAAAAGCTTTTGGGATAAATTGAGAAGTGAATTATTCGAACTGTTTCTTTTTCTGTAGCTGCTTTGTATTGGCTGAATTTTTTTGCGGTCATTTCCCTTTTTTTGGCAGTTTTGTATTTCCCTCACGTCTGTTTTATTGTTATTTTTTTTTGTGTTTTATTATGTGCGAAGTCTGTTTTTCAGCCAACCTTGTCTGCATTTGTCTTGAAGCACACAATTTTAAGCTGTGGATCAGTGGCTCTAAACCTTTTCGGAGGAGCGGAGTACATTTAATAACATTAAACTTTCCCGGAGCATCATAGCTAAATAAAAGGTCTGTTTCCGTACTCGTATTTTTTTTAAGTCCATTTTGTAAATACGCACTCGAAAAAATGTTAAACAATTGTTAAAGAAAGAATGTGTAAAACGAATTTCCATTCCATGTCAGATGTTGCTTTTGTTAATCTAGCCAATAGTAAATCTTTAACTTTGGTTTAAACTTTTTTTAAATAAACAAAATACACAAGATGTTCCACACGCAGAGAAAAGCATTCCTCCAATCTAGTAGGATCTGATAGCATTTGTAATCAAATAAAAACAAACAAAATTTCTAGTTATTAGTTCATCTAGCATCTAGTTCAAGATGCTGACAGCAAATAAAACACACGGTTTTTGCCAAAACTTTTGTTTATTCTTCTATATAGTCCCCTTTCAGCTCGATACACTTTGTAGTTACCTTTGAATAGTAAAATTTTTCAAGATTTCCGAAATACGCTTCAGTTTCCAATTCAACCTGTTCATTTGTCGCAAATCTCCTTCCCTGGAGCCACCTTTTTAAGTTTGGGAACAAATAATAGTCGCTAAAGACTAAATCTGGAGAATATGGGGAATGACGAAGCAGTTCGAAGCGTAACTCGTGCAATTTGGACATGGTTTCGATCGTTTTGTGAGCTGGAGTATTGTCTTGCAGAAATATTTTTTTTTTCGATAAATGGGGCCGTTTGTTTTCAATCGGTCCAATAATTTGCAGTAATAGTCGCAGTTGGTCGTTTTTTCTTTTCTTAAATAGTTGATGAACAAAATGCCACTTGAATCCTAAAAAACAGACGTCAACACCTTTCCGGCCGTTTATTGAGTTCCTGCTTGCTTTGGTGCACTTCCACTTGGACCTACCCACTCTTTTGCTGATTCCTTAGATTCTGATGTATAGTGATGGATCCATTTTTCATCCATGGTCACTTTTTTATGCAAAAAATCAGTTGGATTTTGTTTAAACATGTCCAAACATTATTGGGAAGCGCAAACATGTTCATGTCTTTGATTGATTGTTAACGAACACGGCACCCATTCTGCAATCAGCGTTTTCATACCAAAATACTCATGTTAAATTAAAACCACCTCCTCACTTGATTTGCCTTTAACTTTCGGATTGTTCAATACAAATCGCTGATTTTTCTAATACATTCTGGAGTGGTCACTTTTTTGGTGCTCTCCCGCCGTGTTCATTTTCTGTGCTTATTCGACCTCCTTTCAACTCTGCAATCCAATATTTTACGATTGAATAGCTTTTCTTTTCTTTCTTTCGCACTTTTGTAACCCAAAAAGTAATGCTTAATCAAGGTACGAAATTCTTCTTTATCCATTTTTATAACAAATACCAAAATTCGTTTAATTTAGAATACTTTTACGTCACTATTCATTGGCAGACCGATCTGACATTTATGGTGTGTTCATGTTAAGGTTACCACCCGTCAAAAATGTCATGCATTTGAAGAGTGGTGGTGCCGTCACTTGGAGGCCGGCAGCATCTTGAACGCCCTGCATGTATTTAGATTCTATTGCACTTTTATTGTGTGAGTCAACGTAACTAAATTATTAATTGTTGGTTTTCTTTAAGCACATGTTTTAATTAAGTGAATTTATATTATTTCATCAGAATTTGTCCTGATTATATATAAAATGATTATACCTTCTTTTCTCATAATATCTAAAAAAACTACAAAAGAAAAATGAAAATATTAGTTTAAGACTAACACAAGTTTTGTGTGTGTTGTGTATTTGATTTAAGTGTCTCAATTTAAGGAATTTGTAATTAAATAATATAAAGAAAAAATCCTAAAAAAAAATAATAATTACATTTTTTATTCTACTCTACAACGGTCCAATCACACACGTTATTGTTTCTAATAAAATTAAAAATCAAGTCTTGCTAAATCCTTCTCATATCTCCGGCGCTATTGTTTACTTTTTTTAATTAGTCAGAACAATTATCTGTACTGCATGAGGAACATACTTTAGGAAATTTACCACAAAAAGGACCATGATAGTGTATTTGACCAAAATGTATCTAATACCCAGAAATATTAAAAAATGTCCAATCATATACATATGTAATATTAGCTAAATATAATTGGGAAAAGACATTTTTTGCGTGCAAATCCACTTTTCAATCTGGCGCACAATGTGCTTTTTTTAATTTAAGGATGTAATTTGGGGGTGTTTTTTTTTTGCTAAATTTTATAAAAAAATATTTTTATTCGTCAGATTATAAAACAGGTATTATGAATGTGGTTTAAAAAACTTGGTGTTTTGTGTGTTTTTTTTTTTTATAACATTCTTCAAAGTTTAAACTTTTTTAACAAAAATAAGCTGAATAAAACCCATAAAATAAAGTCAAGTTTAAACAATAATAACTTCGAGCACAAAGTATATTTTTAAGGTTTTGTTTTTTGGACTTTCTTATGTCTTAGTTTTCATTGAATTTAATATAAAATACAATAAAAAATGTTTATAAATAAAAAAAATCGTTACTATTCTCGTTACTAAGTCATAAAAATCGACTGTAAATTTTTCAAGGAATGAAAATTTAAGTAAATTTTAGTAGAAAATATCTAGGCCATAACTATCATAAAATATCGTACTTCTACCTTCTGTTTCTGTAAAAACCTGCTGCATCTAGCTGCTATTAAGAAAAACCACTTAATATGAAAAAGTCTTTAAAATCAAATTTTGCCCTAGAATGCACTGATTTCCAAGACAATTTTAGGTTCTCTTAAATTAAAAGAAAAATAAAATAGAATTCATAAGTTAAACAAGTTGTGAACTTATTTTGTATTAGCATCAATTTTTTCAAATATGTTTTTTAAATTTCGTTAATTTGGTAATATTGTTTTATAGGAGATATACCTGATAACTATCTGATTTGAAATATTTTTAGCATGACGTTTAAGTGAAGTTAAATAAACTAAATTTACTCTTTAAAAATATAAATAAGGATTTTATGCACGCTTTTACGCAAGCAATGTGCAAACAGTATTACATATAAGAAAGAGTTAAAAATGGGTTTGGATGTTATAATGATAATTTTTTGCTATATCACTCGAAAAAGGATGGAGATAGGCCCAAGAAATCAACCGGCGCCGAATTAAAAAATTGATCAGCATGCTAAAAAAATGCCTTTTTACAATTTTATTTTGCATCTATAACATATATGATTGAAGTTATGTGCAATTTGAAAACTAAAGAACAGTGCCAGAAAAATGATTGCGCCAGACTTTACTATTAATGTTGTAGGAACTATACTATAAGATAAGCATTTTGGTTTTTGGGAATTATTTCTTGTTTTTTTTTTTATTGAAGCACAAATACATCAAATTACAACACTCAAAATACAAAACAATTATGCATACTAATTTTATATTAAGTTAAAAAATTCGTTCATATTAAATTCTTTGAAATATGTTAAAAATTAAATAAAATTGTGCGATAACTTTAAATAATGCACAACTTTTTTTAATTTTATCTTCGCACAAACTTTTAAGGTTTTAGTCCGAAAAGCGTAACCCTTTTTTTCTTATTTTTCTGTGCTTATTTTAGTCATAAAATAATGATTAAAATCAGATGTCATTAGTTTTGTCACTTAAATGACTTCGTGTAAATGCCGTGTAAACCCGTCTACTCTCATAGTGACCAACTTAAAGAAAAAATGAAAAAGTTCATTCTATACTGATAGAGTGCGTTTCTACAAATTTAACTGTTTGCTTAAAAATGGACTGGTTAGAATAAATTTAAAGAGTTTAAAGAATGTAATAATCATAATCAATATTTAATCTCATTTCTTTTTTTAAGTGAACCCAGCCAGTATTTTTCAGAAGATGGAACGTTCTTCTCCAGCATTCTTCTTCCTCCTCGTCCTCTTCAATTAATTAATATGCTAAATAAGCAACAGCTTTTATTTTGTTGTCTTCCATTTGTAAAATAATTTTTAACTTCAGTTCTATATTTTTATATCCAAGAATAGATTGATAAGCTTGATTTTCTTTTCAAATCAACCATTAGTGTGTTTCCAGTACAAAAGTTCGGGGGACGCCAAAATTGGTTTAGACCAAAAAAAGTTTACCAATCAAAAGCATTTTTTTTATATACTATATAATTTTTTTACCGGAATTGGGGGTCAGATTTTTAATAAGTTTTTTTAATAGATTTAAAAAAAAAATTTTTAACATACGCATATAAGTTTTTAGAGAAATATACTAAGTTTTTCCTTAATATAAATCTAAAATATGTCAATTTATACATAAAACCTACAAAATTAAAATATATAAAATTTTACAAAATCAAAATAACTATAATAGAAATAATATAAAAAAAATTCCATAGACATTTGAGCTTACATTTTTTATGAGGCATTACTATCCTCATTTCCTCTCTTAGATCGATCAGTTTTTATCAATTTTTTGTTTTTGTGTTGGCTAGTGTTAAGAATCCCAATTCACAAAGATATGGTAACAAATTGATATCCTTCGTCTTATATACATACTAGTAGGCCGCAGTCTCCAAAAGACACTACATGTCAAACGAAATAAAAAGTAGTAGTAGAGAGTAACATAGAGTTTATTGAAGGTCTTGCAACACAAACACGTGAAAAGAAAATGATTTAGCAATGCTTGGCAGCTGGGATGATTTCTTAAATATCTTAACACTGTAACCCTTTCAGTGGATTTACCCAATATATTGGATACATCAGAAAGTATTTTTCATATTTATTTTGCAACGCTTTTTTTAAATCAAATCATTTGGTTCTATGAAAAAAATATAACCCAACATGATAAAAAAATTTAGAGATATCTGACATTAAAATCAGTTGGATTTTCGATTTTGTGCCGAAGAAAAGCAAACAAATTTTTGTTTGGCGTATTTTTTAAGAAAAAATCAAGCGGACAAAAATCCAATTTATGTTTTTTTTGTCTTTTATTTTTTTAATGCAGAGAATATGAAAAGGGTTTAAAAAACAAATACCTAAAGGGTTGAAAAACCTTCAAGAAATTAAAAAAAATGTTGTGCCGAATAGGAGCAAAACAATTTTTTCTTTGTACAAGTTTGAAAAACGTAAGTTGCGCGGGTAAGAACCAAAGGTATGTTTTTTCATCTTTTTAGGAACTAAATTATAGGAATATTACCTCAAAAAATTGTTCTTAGTTTAGCCTAGCCATTCAAAATTTTAATTAAATATACTAGTTATTAAAATTTAGTAAGGAAAATACCCCTGAAAAATGCTGTAGCACAAATATATTTAAACTTTTTTTTATATAAAAATCGGCCCAGTATTTTTTGAGTTTACTTAGAAAAAAAAACATATTCTTTTCAATTTTATATAATAGTAAAGAAGATATGAACGGATATTCTTAAAGAACGAGATTCTAACGATTTTTATTTAGCTTTTTTGTGAATTCTGTTTTGAGAGAGCGATCTAATGACAATGAAATAATTTCTTCTAGTTCTTGTAAGCAAAATTCTGTATTTTGCCAAATTGATTTTGTATCTAGTCATAGGCTACATCTAATTCAAGATATGGAAACTAAGAGTAAATTTTTTATCTTATATTTTTAAATGTTCTATTCTATGTTCAATTTAACATTCAAGTGTATTTATATCTGTTATTCGATTTTTTCAATACAAATTAAAATAATAAATAAATAAAAACTATTATCTGACAGCATTTCATCAGTGGATGTAAAAATATTTTAATTTTTAAAGGTTAAGAACCCCTGCAGTTTATATTTTTTCACCTGTGTCTGTAAATTGAACGCGTCTTAGTGCTTTTAGGAATTTAATGAAACTTGTTACGACTCGTACTGTCAGCATTTTGACAGCTGATTTGGGTTTAACAGCCTGCCATTGTTTCTAAAGCTATTTTTGGGCTGTAGAATCAAAAATTATAGTGTTTGACTTGCCGGTGCTGTCATTTTGTGACTTCAAGCGAGTGTGTCTCTGATTAAAAGTTCTTAAAAAAACCTTTTGCAGGCTCTTTTGTGAGCTTGACTCAAATCATTTTATAGAAATATAACATTTTTAATTTCTTCAACTAATCTCTCCTTCTACACAGTCTGTATCTGTGCCATCTATTTTCGCTCTCTAGCTTCCCGTACAGCAAAACTCTAAAATTCCTTATCATTTCTACGACATCTGACGCAAACTTCCTTAACTGCCAAGTGCAGCCAGTCCGTTATCTGCACAAACAAAGTGTTTGGGCTCGCGCATTATTTTGATAATGAATGACTTTTTGATGAGGCGCTCGTCAGCTTCTTTAAAATAGTACTATTTTCTATAGGCGTTCAAAAGAGCACACACCGAAACTCCTCTGTAAAACAGTTGGGAGCAAACAACAGAACAACAACAAATAAGTTCGTGTGGCGATCATTTTGAAGATCTTTATAAAGACAGTGGCGCGTTCGAAAATTGTTGACCGCCCGCTGACAGCGTTAAAGTCAATAATTCGTAGAGTAGATTACAAAGCGGAGACAAAATAAAAAATCAATAACCGAAAAAAAACACATAAACAAAATAAAAAAACAACACATTACGTAAGTTGTAGAAATTTTAAGAAATTCTTCGATTTCAACTTCTTGCATTTCATTTCATCTTCTTGATCGTCATCGTGCTCTGCGCTGTGGACTACTTTCTGTTGACTCTTCAAATGACATTTGAGCGTCAATGCTGGGGTCATCAAATGCGGCACAGCGTGTCAAATGTTTACCGTTTCTATAACGTAACGTTCCGTTGTTTGTTTGTTTGCTTGTTTGTTCAAGATGTTGGCAACATGTAACCGC
The DNA here is from genome assembly GCA_963920525.1 of Dichetophora obliterata. Classification (NCBI taxonomy): domain Eukaryota; kingdom Metazoa; phylum Arthropoda; class Insecta; order Diptera; family Sciomyzidae; genus Dichetophora; species Dichetophora obliterata. The sequence continues at coordinate 9,458,599 of OY986437.1, forward strand.
AGCACGATGACGGTGAGCCTTTTTATGTTGTGGAGGCACAACCACATACCTAGTCAGATAGATACTTTTATTGACAAATAAATAAAGTATCTAATAGATACGTAAACAGCAGTAACATATACATAGATGCATTCGTTGAGTGTGGCGTAAAGAGGGCGCGCTGCATAGCATGCATTTGTTTGTCGCAACATTCTTATTTTCTTCACAATATTTTTTTTTTAGTTTAAAGTTATCTTTTTGTATGCATTCATAGAGACATGTATGTGAGTGCAAGTGTGTGTGCGTCTACAACATTCTTAACGACCTACGTAATACAATCCTCAGAACTGCCAACCTATAAAAAAAAATTTTGATAAGCTGTCTACTAAGTGCTTAAAGCGCTGACTTTTCCTAGCTTTAGTAATGCCAAAGATAAGCTATGTTTCTTAAGCTAACTAGCTCTTCTATGCTCTTTTTATTTCAGTTTTTTGCTTTATTCACTCAGAGTCAGTTAAAAATTTATAAACCGTTCTCTATTCATCTCCTGTCACACGCCATGGGTCAGTTTACATTTTTTTATTTCTACTGTTATTTTCGATTAAGTTTGTTCAAATTTTGATGAGCGCAAAAAGCGTGTGAGCATATTTTTATTATAACTCAAAGATAAAATTTAGTGTAAAATTTAGTTGAGTGGTCAATTTTTATTTATTTAATATTGACTAGTTCTACTTAATGAAAGTTTGAACCAGCTAAATTACATTCAGTACCAACAAAGAACTATCTCCAGGGCGAACCTTAAACATACTGAAGCTGCATTCGATGTGATTTGCAGGAGGTTCGTAACAGACAGCCTGAACATTGCTTTTATCAAGGAACCCTGGTTAAACTCTATGGAGTCATCAAAGGGCCTTGACCTAAATCACTCAACTCAACCCATTGTCAATGGAGAATAACTTGAACTTGAGGCAAAACACTCAAAACAAACATATCGCTTACGTTCCACGAAAGCTGCCCGCTGAGGACTATTAGGTCTTGTAGGGAAGTGCCTTATTGGAATAAAAAGCTTGGTAGGCTCAGAACAAATGCTAGAAAATTTTAAGAAAGCAAGCTTTAACCAAATATAACACTGAGCTGAGTAGATCGAAGAGGGTCATGTGGAGGGTTTACTGCGAAAATATCAACAGTATACCAGCAACGACCCATCTACCTATGGCACTGTCCAAAGATCATTTCATCAGCATCTGTACACTACTAAAACCTGATGGAAGCTACATTGGAAACTCGGATGAAACAAATCTTCTGTTACTACGAATGCATTTTCCGGGCTATTTATTTGAAGAGGACACCCATCGGACACTGGGGCTTACTACTCTGTGGTAGGTGGTCAGAAAGGACTTCCAGGCAAACTGTTTACGTTCGATTGTGTACGTTGTGCCATATCTAAACTTAGCCCATACAAATCATCGGGATCGGATTGAATCTACCCGTGTCTATTACAGCAAGGCATTAATTTCATTGACGCTCCAGTCACTCTATTTTGAAATCTTGTCTTTCATTAGGCCATATTTTTCGCGAATGAGCAAAGGTTAAGGTCGTCTTTATACCGAAGGTTGGTAAAAAGCCTGAAAAATTTCTTACATCGTATATACCAATTAGCTTAAGTTCCTTATTTATAAACACAATGTAAAAAATACTGGAATTCAACATTAGGGCGATTAGTCTTGAGAGCATCCCTCTTAAACAGGTTTCAATTTGCCTATCCACCTGGCAAATCCACAGTCACTGCAATACACAGCCTAACCGGCATTATAGAAAATGCTTTTGATATTCAAGGTGCCTTTCACAACTTTGACAACACGTCATACAATGCGATTAAAGCAGCTATGCATATATAAAGCATTCCTTCTTTATTCATGCACTGGATTCTAATCATGCTTAAAACCAGAATCATAAATTTTGAGCTTGGTGGAGTACGTAACTCCATCACTGCCATCAGAGGATGCCCTCAAAAAGGGGTACTTTAAACTCCTCAGTGGACCCTAGTCGTGGACGAACTTCTTGCAAGTCTCAAAAACCACAGTTTTGACACCAGAGTATATGCGGATGATCTGGTTATTTCAAGACTATGCTGGCATGTATCGACAATACTTCCAAGTATTGAAAGGAAAAAGGGTTAAGCAGAAGCTCTGATAATAGAATTCTGTTGCCCTTTTCTAGGAAAAGAAACTTATATCTGATAAGGCCTGCCCTAAATGGGGAAAGCCATTGACTTTTCAAATGAGGTTAATTACTTAGGGGTGATTTTTGACAAGCAACTCCTATGGAACACCCACTTAAATTCAATTACAGGCAGGGCAACATATGACTTATATGGCTGTTAACGCCTTCATGGCAAAATGTGGGAACTCGAACCGAAAATGATACATTTGACGTAATAACCATTGTTAGACCTATAAAGCTGCAAAAAATGGCATGCATTAGTATCAATGAGATCGTGCCCAACTGAAGCTCTGGGTGTATGATTGGGCTACCTATCCCCTTTAATGAAAGTTATCGAAAAAAAGGCATGTCAAAGTGAACTAAAAATGAAACAAATAGCTGATTACAAATCAGTGAATTTTACGGGCCAAATAAAAATACTTAAAATCTTCAAAGATGACCCCTTTTTTTAAAATTCCAACCAGAATGCTGGTAAATCTAAACTTCTCGAACCGCTACTGTGTCGTTATACATAACAGGCAATTGTGGAGGAGTGATAGTTTCACAGCTGATCATGGCTCAAAATTATGGTTTACTGATGGGTCAAAATTAAAAAATAGAGTAAAGGGAGCGAGGATCTACGGTCCCAATTTTCAAAAAGCTCTTTCAATGGGATATACGCCAATCATATTCCAAGCGGAGGTATCTTCCATTGAGGTATGTGTCAGGGAATGTCTCCGTAGGAAATCTAAGTGAGCACATATCTGCATACTTTCATGTTGTCAAGCGGCCTCAAAGGCCCTGTAAGCCTACGAGCAGGAATCAAGACTAGTCTTGAATAGCGTGGAATTACTAAATGTTCTGGAACAAAGCATGAAGGATTTGAGGGCAACGAAAGGGCGGATTGCCTTGCCAGAAGAGGAGCATCTCGAAAACTTATTAACCAGGAACTATTCTGTAATCTGCCTAAAGGCTACAATATAGGAAAGATTAGGACCTACGAAAACAAAAAATGTCAATGCCACTGGAACAATACTTTTCAGCAAGCTAAGTAATTTTTAACTACCAGTAACGCTTAATCGAAAAAATTTACTCAAGCTTTCTACAGCAGACCTAAAAATACTGACAACCTATTTTACAGGTCACTCAGATACCATCTTAAAAAGGTGATCTTATCTGAATTGGATGTTTGCGACTGAGAAGGTTGAGAAGGAGGAATAAACTCCTGAGCACATTTTATGTGAATGTCCGGCAATTTGCAGGCTTAGACCTTTTCACTTTAGAGAGGCATTAGTGCCTCCATCAAAATCATTTGGGAAGAGCGACACAATTTATATTTCAGACTTTTTTCGACTTACCTGGTTTTGTTTATCTGGTATCCATCTGAATACCAAATCTGGTTTTGGATTGAAGTATATTTGTGAAAATTATTTATCGTTATGGTTTTAGCTTAGAGCTTAAGGTAGTAAGTTATGAAAGAAGGCAATAACAACAACAACAACAACAATTCTATATATAAAGTTAATACCACAGCAAGCTAGATAGACTGTTTCAGACTGTAGAGTGAATTTTCGTTCAATTTTGTTTTTGTTCTCTCCTGTCTTGCGCGTCATAAGCAGCTCATCTACTCTCATCGTCACTTACTGTGTAAAGTAGATGCCATTAGTATTTTAGCAGCCATGCCCAAACAAATGTATTGATAACAGAGAACAGGCAAACAGGTTTTGGAGGCCTTACAGCTGTATTTAATTTAAGAAATGGCAGTTTTTTCCTTGCGTAAAATTACCACTGTGAAAAACAGTTGAAATTTACTAAATCGAATAAAAAATCAGGCTTTTTAAAAAAACAGGTGGAAAACAGGAATTACTAAATGTACTCAGTAATGTCAGAACTTATTTATTGTTAGCAGATTACAATAGTTATAAGTATTAAAAAGAAATTATAAATATTAAAAGAAAGAAAGATTTACGGCAGTGGCCCCCATTTCATAGTTCGCGAACTCGAGTTCGAATTCGAGTTCTCTTATTCAGTTGGCGCTGAGACTTCAAACGAATATCTTCACGCCACTTGATCAGCTTATCCACAGTACAAAATTAAATCGGAATACGGTAATATGATTTTTTTACTTGCAGAAAATATTTAAGGACTGCCATAATGCTTGGTTTGCCAACGCATAGTAGCACATTGCAATATATATCTTTTAAAGGCACTATAGAAATATGGATCCTCAATATTTGTTTGTGGAAATTTAATAACGTAATGCGTTAGTTCTTCAATTAGAGAAAGAGTACCTTGAAAAATTTATTCAGGACTCATTGGAATCTCAAAATTCACAAATTGATACAAATTTCAAAAAGGCTACCCATTTTTGTTTCTTTATAATAATAAAATACCTAAAATAGTATTTTTGTATAATAATACAATTCTTGCATAATACCTGCACAACGATTCGTGTCAGTGCAGAGAGTGAGAGAGTTACTTACATAAGCACAAAATCAGAAAATTGTATTAGTATGTGTATGGGGACCACTGGTATAATGTAATGGCTGTAATTTTTGCTCTGTTCGCTCATTCACCGGAGTTGTTAACGAACGTTTGTTTTTTTCTCGGTTTGAAAATTTTAAATTTGATCCGTTAAAAATATCTCTGGTCAAAAACAGGGGCCGAATTACAGCATCCGTGATGTGAGCAAAATTACGAAGGGCACGACGTGCCTATCAATCTTGTACAATTTTTGTCGATCACGGATGCTGTAATTCGGCCCCAGGCTTTTTGGGAACAACAGAACAGCATCCGTGATCGAATAAAGTAACGAAGGGCACGACGAGACAAGTGCCTATCAATCTTGTACAATTTTGCTCGATCACGGATGTTGTAATCGGCCCCAGGTCACAGGTTTTGATTCGAAAAACAGGAGTCTCCTGCCAAAAACAGAAGAGATGGGACCATTAATCATACACAGAAAAAAATATGTATATATAATATGTTTCAAATTAGTTCATAAAACCTGTGGCAACTTGTTGTTACTTCGAAAGTTTCGAAGTTGTCGAAATTATCGAAATTCAGTATGTTGTAACACTTTTGACAGGCGATATTTGCGATAAAATATTATTATTGTTATTTGTTGAAAATGACTTATTTATCATTTTTAGTTAAAATTAAATTTTTTCTTAATATCCTTTTTTTATATATTGATTCACGTTATTAACATGCCAAGTATCAAAAAAAAAAAAAAAAAAAAAAAAAAATTGCGATCAGTTGTTAAATGTTCGAAAATAACTTCGAAATAAACCAAATCGGGTGTCGAACGAAAATGCCACGTCGAAAACTTCGCTTCGATGTTCGCTTGGATAGTGAAGTTACAACATGTCGCCACTAGATTCATAAAATCTGAGAACGAATTTAAGTTAATTTAACAGAATAAATATTTAAGAAACAACTGTTGACTATATTATTATTATCTATGGAAAAATACATACGATCGACCAATTCATTTACCTAATTTTTAAGGTACATATTCTCGGGCATTATGATTCACTTCATTAAATGAAATGTTAGGAACGCTAAGTGATGCTAATATTTATTGAAAATGTAAAAAACGTTATAATGACATTTTTTATTGCTCAATATACAGGAAATAGACTTAGCCTTAATTCTTCAACATTATCTTATAAAGAACCTAATGACATTTGAAAATCATATAATTTTAAGGATTGGATTTTAATCGTATAATGAATATATAAAAATATTGAAATATAAAACCAAATTTTCATATCAGATCTTAAAAATCAGAAATTCTTTATTAAAAATTATGATAAGTTTGATTTGGTTTTATATCAAATTACACCGTGACGTATGAGTGTTATTTAATAAAAGAACGAAACAATATTTGGGAGAAATAAAATTCATAATGAATTAATACATAAACAAATAGTATGCTCCCGACGATTTTTTTTTTTATTTAATTAAACGTAGAATTCGAAAACAAATGACTCTAGGAATCGCAATTTCGTTTCGTTCTAACATTTCCAGTTTAAATCTGACTTATTTAGATCTATGGTTGCTTCTGAATTCAATTTAAATTTTGTATTTTTTTTCAGGAAGTTTAAAAGTGAATTATCTGAAAAAAATATCTTAATTTATAGCATTATCTATAGAATTATAATTTTTCTGTAAGACATTCATTCACTGTAACGTGATTTCAAGAGTGAACTATTCACAAACGATATTATGAAAATCTTAACAAATGCTTTTCAAAATTTGTGCCATAAATGAAAAAAAAAATAATTGAAATTAACACCATTCTTGGCTGTAGCCGGCATGCCGAGAGTTGAATGTCCGCCCAAGCTTATGTTGTTTGCCATACAACTAGCAACTTCTTGCTCAACTCTAAGCTCTGTAGCTGTTGTTGTTCTTGTTGTACTGTGTTGATTTTAAACCTACTTACCTAGTGTAGAGTGTAGGCAGTAAAGGTGGCGGCACGCATGCGCCGCACAACGCAAAACACACTCACTGTCATGAATAATGGTCCTTTAGCTCTTTTATTTTGCGACTTTTGCAAAAAAAAAAAAATAGAAGAGTTGTGTGTAGCTGCGCGTGATTTTAAAGCATCCCTGATTGAGTGGGTGGCAGCAGAAGGTCGCGCGCTGCATCATCAATGAAATCAAGCAGCAGCTGAACAGCAACAACAAATAACAAGTCTATAAAACGGATTTGCAAAACATGCAAACATAATGAATTCTAAGCATTGCCCGATGCAGTTAAGTTGAAAGGTTTTTGAGAGCGTTTTTGTTATCTGTCTGTCTCTCTGTCTGAGTGCTCTGCCGCCTTGTGCTGCACTGTAACTCATAAACTTTTCGTGGACTTGGCGTGGGGTAGATTTTATTTCCGTTCTATGAATGAAATGCTAGAAAAAAGTTTTATTTATTTGTTTTCGTTATTTTTGTTGTTGTATTTTTTTTTTATTTCCGTGCATGACAATCACAGTTGACAGTTGAATGAACGCACCCATGCTAGCGTAGCTGTAAGTTGTCAAAATAAATGTGGGTTGTTTCTTAGCATTGTGCATAGTGAACACAAGCGACCACATGTATCTGTAGGATACAAATTAGAAAACTGTCAACATAAATATTTTTTTGTAAATCTAGAAATATTCCAAAAAAAAAAAAGAAACCAAAAATGTTTTAAAATATTCACAACCATAAAAAACAACATATTAACCAATATTTAGAAATTAAAAACGAAAAAACTTGGCTATCTGAACAACGTGCATGCATCTTGTATCTTTCAGTTGATTTGTGTTACATGTTTGTCGCATATTCTTGCTGTTGTTTTAGCTACTTTATTAAGTTTGTTTTCACACAAACAAAAAAAAATACCGTTTTCCTTAAAAGTGTTGTTGTTTTAAAAGCTTTGAGTAGCAGCACAAGCCTTGAGCAAGAAGCTGTCGATATGCAAGTGTTGATCTTGTTTTATCAGTTTCGGTTTTCATTTACAATATTTTTTTTTTTTTCTTCTAGTGTAAGTTATTTTTTGCTTCGATGCAACACACTCGCCCTTTCATTCGGTTGTAAATTATCATTTCTTTTGCTTGAAGCGCGCTAATGGAATGTTTTGATGTGTTTTTCTCTCTCTCTCTCTCTCTCTCTCTCTCTCTCTCTGCTTTTAGATAAATCAGAATCTTAAGAACCTAATTGGACAGAAAACAGAAGTTTTGGGTAATGGCTTTTTAATGTTGTTGTTGTACTGTTTTGACACACTAATATTCGTCGTCATTTGAGGTTATTTCTGCAAGATAAAATAATGAAATGAAGAATGCTAGATAAGTTTTAATAAAAAACAAATTATGCAACTTAATTCAAAAGCTTTTAGTTTGCTTTTAGAAAGTTTTGAAAATTTATATCAATTGTTTAAAGTAAAAATTTTTCAAGCTTATTTAAATATAGAGAATAGCGGGTATTAATTTTTTCGACACGAAATTGTTCTTCCTTGCTTCACTAGTTTTCGTAATCTACGTAAAATTCTAAGAAAACTCTTTATGACCATATGGGTACGGTTAATGTGGCTTCCGCAACTTTTCCTTTAAAGATTTTGATACCTGAATATCTTAGTCGCTTATTTCAGGTAACCGAGAAAAATTATCTTGTAGACTTTAAAAGCATAAAAGAATAAACTTTCTTAAGCGAATCGAAGAGAAATTTACTAAAAAAATTAACAAAAGAACAAACATATTGAAATCTTCCACAGCAAAACCACATTAAATTGTTGTGTAACAAATGAAACTGAAGGTAGCACTTTTCAAAAGTAATTTATTTTAAATAAGCTTCGCGAAACCTAGTCAAAATGAAATATTAAAAGCAAATAAAAAAAAAACTGTATTCTTAAAAAATTTTGTTTAAGGGCTGTTTTTTAGCAAACTTTGTGTGGCACTTAACCTTCAAAACAAAAAATAATATGAGTTTTTAACCTTTCAATGGCTAGGCTAAGCTAAGAACAAAATAATTTTTTTTTTAGATAATATTCCTATCATTTAGGTCATAAAAAGATAAAAAACCATACCTTTGATTTTTACCTGCGCTACTTACGTTTTGCAACATTGTACAAAGAAAAAAATGGACACAAATTATTTTTTAATCGTTTGAAAGTTTTTCAACCCTTTACATATTTGTTTTTTAAACCCTCAAAAATATAACTTTCATCAAAAATATAAAAAGATAAAAAATATGTAACGGTGATCCCCGTTACAAGTTTGCACCCCGCACACTACGCCACTGCCTTACTACGCCACTGTGCGCTTAACTCAACCAACAGCCATACCTACACACACACGCACACATACAGCCAGCACATTCAACGTAGCCAACAGCCGAGTCTACATAAACCACACGCAACGCTATAATTCCCAGAAGGTTAATGGCAGCATACGGATAAATAGAGCACATTGTGACAGACTTCGGCACGGCTCGAGAGCGTAGTGCTTTGTACCGTCGCTACTTGTTGGAAACGAAAACAAGTTTGTTGTTTCGAACGAGCTATCGCAAGGTGGCTCGTATGAATAAATCTAGTTTTTTTTTGTATTGTATTAAGTATTAAGAGGCTCTTTACGTGTGCTTCGGCATATCGGGAAGTCTCGTCTTTTTTTTACTTATTTAGAGGCTCTTTACGTGTGCTTCGGCATATCGGGAAGTCTCGTCTTTTTTTTACTTATTTAGAGGCTCTTTACGTGTGCTTCGGCATATCGGGAAGTCTCGTCTTTTTTTTACTTATTTAGAGGCTCTTTACGTGTGCTTCGGCATATCGGGAAGTCTCGTCTTTTTTTTACTTATTTAGAGGCTCTTTACGTGTGCTTCGGCATATCGGGAAGTCTCGTCCTTTTACTTATTTAGAGGCTCTTTACGTGTGCTTCGGCATATCGGGAAGTCTCGTCCTTTTACTTATTTAGAGGCTCTTTACGTGTGCTTCGGCATATCGGGAAGTCTCGTCTTTTTTTTTCTTCTTATTTAGAGGCTCTTTACGTGTGCTTCGGCATATCGGGAAGTCTCGTCTTTTTTTTTTACTCATTTAGAGGCTCTTTACGTGTGCTTCGGCATATCGGGAAGTCTCGTTTTTTTTTACTTATTTAGAGGCTCTTTACGTGTGCTTCGGCATATCGGGAAGTCTCGGGTTTTTTTTTAAAAACGTATGCCAAGGCGCTTCATGCCATATTTATAAAGATATGTACTTTAGAATGAAAATTGTATACAATAATACAAATTAGTAAGTCACACAGCATAGTCGGGTCTTGCCGAAGTCAGTCACACCGAACATCACCGAGTATCACCGAACAGCACCGAACTTCAGCGAACACCGGAAAGCACCGAACATCACCGAATATCACCGAATATCACCGAACAGCACCGACCTTCAGCGAACACCGAACATCACCGAACATCACCGAACATCACCGAACTTCGTCAAATACCGAATACCATCGAACCAGCATCGGCAGACTCACCCACCGCTGTATATTTGTCATATTCCTAAAATATTGTGTATTGTAAGAAAGACTTGATTTAACAATAAAACAGAAAATATCGTCTGAGCACGAAAATCACCAAGTCTACTTATTTATTTTGGACAAAAGTTTGAGGGTCTTTTGTTTGACCCTGGAACCGCTGAGCATACCTCAGCCTCTGAACAAAACCCCCCCCCCCTTACAAATGGCGCCCGAGCAGGGACCTGCTTCCAAAGACGGCAGTGGAAAACCGAACGCACCCACCAACGACGACGAAGCAGGTACAATACACAATAAAAATAATAATATGGACAAACATCTAACATCGGATTCACTCGGCTGGATATACTTACTTAAAAAGGAACGGCTCATTAACGAGTGCCGAAAGATCGGGTTACCAATTGATGGCTGCACTGTAGAGGATTTACGAAGGCAATTAAGCCACTTCGTCAAAACCAAACGAAGTAGAGCATCAACCGAAAATATATTTCGAGCACTGGAAGCCGAAGTTGAAGCAGAAGAAAAATTGCCGATCGGCAACGACACAACAACAACCGGAACCGACAACACACCTATGCAGTCAACAACACTTTTGGTGCCCGAGTACCACCAGATTTCGGACATCGAAGTAATGAATACCGTACGTCGATGGAACATTCACTACGAGGGTGGCGAAAATGTGTTTGAGTTCATCGAGCGAATCGAAGAGCTAGCCGAATGCTATCACTTGGACCGAAATAAATTGTTACCCACCTTACTAGAGACATTGCAAGGTAGGGCTCTACAGTGGTATCGTGTTAAACGACCAACGATCACCACATGGGCCACATTTCGTGCAGAAGCCGAAAGATTTTTCCTGCCGAAGCGCTTCTTGAGCCACCTGGAGGAGGCAATTTATAATCGTAAACAGATGCAAAGAGAAAAGGCAAAAGATTACATATTATGTATGCAAACCCTCATACGCAAACACCCGCAGCTTAAAACTCTAGACCACACAGACCGGATTTACGATGGGCTACGAGTAGAATACAAGCTCTACGCCAGACGAAGTGACTTTACTACGCTTGATGAATTAATGGACCTCACCGAAGAATACGAAGAGCTCAGGCGAGACGAAACGAAAGTGAGCCGAACAGCCGCTCACTGCCTACGAGATGCGACACCATACGATAAAACCACACATTGCTGGAGGTGCAAAAAACGAGGCCACTGGCGCTATGAATGCCGAAGCCAAGCACGAAAATTTTGCTCACGATGTGGTATGGACGGCACATTATCCCGCGATTGCCACTGTTTGAACCCACAACCGTATACTCGCGACCCTTCTGATAGCTTGACTGATGGTCGCTATTATATCACCGTAAAGGTTATGGGACGACCGATAAAGGCATTGATCGACACCGGATCTTCACTATCATACGTCGACGATAGCATCAAACAATTTTTAACTGAGCAAAATATTAAACCGCGGCCACACAGCAGGAAAATGCAGCTAGCAGATAACTCTATAGTCGATTGCGAGGACGCGTATCCCATCCAAGTCGACTATGGGCAAAAATCAGTATTTGTCTCAGTCTCCCCACTATCATCACTAGCAGAGCCAATGATCCTAGGAATGGATTTCTTACAACGCAGAGGCATAAAACTAACGATGGACGGTCATGAGCTGGACCACCAAAGCAATGACCAAGCGGAAAAAGTCTCAAGCCTGTACTCTCTTGTCAGACTAGACAATTTGACACCAGAACCAAACGAACAAATATTTAAAAGGAAAGCGATGCCTTTGAGCACGAACTATGCGCCGGCAACAATCAAGCGCACCATCGACCGCATTATTAAACCCGAACCACCGAAAATCTCCGAAACCCGAAACATTCGGCCGACTATTCGTTTATCACCCCTGCCGACACCCTGTCACACAGACGGAAGCTCTGACGTGCCAGAGACCAGGGACGCAGAAGGCGCAACTGATGAAACTGCGCTGCCACTACTACAGCTAAATCCGTTTCGAAAACACAAGCAAAAAAAAAAAAAATCCCTAACCGCCGCACCGGCATCACAGCCACGCATCGAGCCGTCGACCATAACAGCGCCAACAACACTAACCGTACACCGCCCCACCATTACACCTGCCGCTTCACTCCATCGGCAAGCCCAGAATTTTACTGGACACACGCGATCGAGGACCACTACAAAGCGCACATCAAAAAAAAAAGAGGAAAAAATAACCGTAACTATTTTTAACAAACGACAAGGCTCGACTATGCTGTAAAGTAAAGAGCAAAACAATACAATTTTTCGCCTTTCGTTTTTAAAAGCACCGTTTCGTTTTTAAATTTACTTATTTTCTTACTTTTTTTTTTATTTTAAGTCTCTAGTTTTAATTGTATTATACGATGAACTCATCGCATTAAGCGTATTTTTTTTATCCACCCGTTATTTAATTTTTTTTTCTATTTTCTAAGTACTAACTCTTAGTTTTGTTGCTAAGAATATTATTTTTTTACATTAATTATGAACTAACCGAAACAGAAAACCAACAAAATTACATCACAGTAGTCTTACCATTCATCATTATAATATAATCTAATCTCTATTTTCTTTTCTTTTCTTATCTTTTTTTTCAAGTGATGAATCACTCTCCGAAGTGGGGGGGGAGTTGTAACGGTGATCCCCGTTACAAGTTTGCACCCCGCACACTACGCCACTGCCTTACTACGCCACTGTGCGCTTAACTCAACCAACAGCCATACCTACACACACACGCACACATACAGCCAGCACATTCAACGTAGCCAACAGCCGAGTCTACATAAACCACACGCAACGCTATAATTCCCAGAAGGTTAATGGCAGCATACGGATAAATAGAGCACATTGTGACAGACTTCGGCACGGCTCGAGAGCGTAGTGCTTTGTACCGTCGCTACTTGTTGGAAACGAAAACAAGTTTGTTGTTTCGAACGAGCTATCGCAAGGTGGCTCGTATGAATAAATCTAGTTTTTTTTTGTATTGTATTAAGTATTAAGAGGCTCTTTACGTGTGCTTCGGCATATCGGGAAGTCTCGTCTTTTTTTTACTTATTTAGAGGCTCTTTACGTGTGCTTCGGCATATCGGGAAGTCTCGTCTTTTTTTTACTTATTTAGAGGCTCTTTACGTGTGCTTCGGCATATCGGGAAGTCTCGTCTTTTTTTTACTTATTTAGAGGCTCTTTACGTGTGCTTCGGCATATCGGGAAGTCTCGTCTTTTTTTTACTTATTTAGAGGCTCTTTACGTGTGCTTCGGCATATCGGGAAGTCTCGTCCTTTTACTTATTTAGAGGCTCTTTACGTGTGCTTCGGCATATCGGGAAGTCTCGTCCTTTTACTTATTTAGAGGCTCTTTACGTGTGCTTCGGCATATCGGGAAGTCTCGTCTTTTTTTTTCTTCTTATTTAGAGGCTCTTTACGTGTGCTTCGGCATATCGGGAAGTCTCGTCTTTTTTTTTTACTCATTTAGAGGCTCTTTACGTGTGCTTCGGCATATCGGGAAGTCTCGTTTTTTTTTACTTATTTAGAGGCTCTTTACGTGTGCTTCGGCATATCGGGAAGTCTCGGGTTTTTTTTTAAAAACGTATGCCAAGGCGCTTCATGCCATATTTATAAAGATATGTACTTTAGAATGAAAATTGTATACAATAATACAAATTAGTAAGTCACACAGCATAGTCGGGTCTTGCCGAAGTCAGTCACACCGAACATCACCGAGTATCACCGAACAGCACCGAACTTCAGCGAACACCGGAAAGCACCGAACATCACCGAATATCACCGAATATCACCGAACAGCACCGACCTTCAGCGAACACCGAACATCACCGAACATCACCGAACATCACCGAACTTCGTCAAATACCGAATACCATCGAACCAGCATCGGCAGACTCACCCACCGCTGTATATTTGTCATATTCCTAAAATATTGTGTATTGTAAGAAAGACTTGATTTAACAATAAAACAGAAAATATCGTCTGAGCACGAAAATCACCAAGTCTACTTATTTATTTTGGACAAAAGTTTGAGGGTCTTTTGTTTGACCCTGGAACCGCTGAGCATACCTCAGCCTCTGAACAAAACCCCCCCCCCCTTACAAATATAAATTTGATTTTTGTCCTGGTGATTTTTTCTTATAAAAAAGGCAAAAATAATGTTTTAAAGTATCTCTTTAAATTTATTTTTGTCATGATGGTTAATTACTTTTATAGAACCAAACCAAGTTAAGTTAAAAAATACAATTTGTTGGGCATTTTTGCCAAATAGTAAAAGAAACTTTAAAAATATATTTAAGCAAGAGAGGGTCATGCAAACACAAGCAAGCAAACACGTACGAAAAAGCTTTTTATGCTGCCTTCAGCAACTAATGGTTGCTGAGAAAGCTCTTTGTTGCGAGAGATAGAATGCCCCTCAATGATCTACACTGAAAAAAATGTGTTCATAGATTTTATGAATTTGTTCCTAATTGTCAGAGCTGTAAAATCGGCATTCATGTTCCGAATTTTAAGTACAACTGAATAACTTCATAAGAATGCATTCAATGAATGCAAAATTTCTTTATAATTAAATTTTTTAATTAACATTAATTTTTAAAAAAATGATTAATTATTCATTTTAATAATTAATTTTCGTTGTTCAGAATAATAAATAATTTTTTTATTCATTTGAATGCTATTGATAAAGAATGCAATTCACAAAGTGTTTCCGAATTTTTAATTAGTCTTTTTTTATTCATTATTAATTTTTTATTGGTTATTAATTTTTTGTTCATTTTTCTTTTGCTATTCATAATTTATTATTAATTTTTTATTCATTATTCTTTTGTTATTCATTATTTTTTATTTTTTATTCTTTTTTTATTCATATTTTATTCATTATTAATTTTTTATTCATAATTCATTTTTTATTCTTTATGCATTTTTTATTAATTTTAGTCCCAAGAAAAAAAAAATGAATAATGAATAAAAAATGAATGAAGAATAAAAAAAGAATAATGAATAACAAAAGAATAATGAATAAAAAAATTAATAATAAAAAAATGAATAAAAAATTATTAATAAATAAAAATGTATGATGAATAAAAAACAAAAATGAATAAAAAAAATAATGAATAATGAAATAATGAATAATGAATAAAATAAATCATTTGTTGAATACAAAAAAAGAAAAACTTACATGTATTTCTATGAAATATCAGAGTATTGTAAATTATATTTCTCCAAATTTTAGAAATCATGCTGTAGAATATTGCAAGTGGATTTGATATCAATACAGTTTTTCTTTAAATTATTTTTGCTTGTATACAATTTTTGGAAATTTAACTTTTATCATACCTTCATCCTTTTATTCATAATTCATTTCTTATTCTTTATGCATTTTTTATTAATTTTAGTCCCAAGAAGAAACAATGAATAATGAATAAAAAATGAATAAAGATTAAAAAAAGAATAATGAATAACAAAAGAATAATGAATAAAAAATGAATAATGAAAAAAATTAATAATGAATAACAAAAGATTAATGAATGAAATGAATAAAAAATGAATAATAAATAAAAAAGTATGATGAATAAAAAACAAAAATGAATAAAAAATGATCAATGAATAACAAAAGAATAATGAATAATAAATTAATAACGCATAAAAAAGTAATAATGAATAAAAAATGAATAAAGAATAAAACAGAATAATGAATAACAAAAGAACAATGAATAAAAAATGAATAATGAATAACGAATGAATAATGAATAAAAAATGAATAATGAATATAAAATGAATAATAAATAAGAAAGGAATAATGAATAAAAAATGAATAACGCATAAAAAAATGAATAATGAATAAAAAAAGAATAACTGCAAATTCTGAAATACTTTGTGAATTGCATTTTTTGTGAATTTGTTATTTTGAATAACGAATATGAACAATTGAAATGAAAACCAACCATTTTCTTAAAAATAAATGTGAATTAAAAATTTTATTTATAAATCAATTTTGCATTCTTATTTCGTTATTCACTGATTCACTTTTTTGTGAATTAAATCAAATTGAATGCATTATTTTACAGCTCTGCTAATTGTTATGAATTGTTCAACAAATTTCATTAGAGAATAGATTCATGGCAGGATTGAACAGCGTTTCTTACATATAATTTTATACACGAAATCATAACATACACTCAGAAAAAAATGTCCAGAAAATCTAGAAAAATAATACCCAATCAGGCTTCATTTAGCGCCATGCCCGATTTTCTATAAATTAAGCATATATTTTTCGTTAAATTGACACCAAAAGTGGGAAATATTTTAGGAAAATTATCTAATCATTTACGAACTATTTCGCTTAATTGAAGAAACTTTTCGCAATTGTGTTGAAATCTTATTACATTTTAGTAAGTTTTTCTACCATTTATTTATCATAGGCTATAACTAAGAGAAACATTTTCTCTGAAAAGAAGAAATTTTTCATCGAATCTCTGGAAAAGTTTTGGAATTTTAAAAAACAAAACCACCTTTTTTATTATTATTAGTATTATTATTAACATTAAATTATATTGAAAAATTACCATTATCCGGAGAGTTGAACCTAGGCCGCGTGAGTGTAAGTGCATGGTCTTATCCATTCGACCATCGCAGCTGTTGAACAATAGTAGCTTAATTTGCTTCATTAAAAATAGTTCGTTTTGTAAGAAATTTCAAAGTACTATTTCTAGAAATATAAGAAAAGCATCCTTAAAATAAATCATTTGTTGAATACAAAAAAAAAAAAAAATAAAAACTTACATGTATTTCTATGAAATATCAGAGTATTGTAACTTATATTTCTCCAAATTTTAGAAATCATGCTGTAGAATATTGCAAGCGGATTTGATATCAATACAGTTTTTCTTTAAATTATTTTTGCTTGTATACAATTTTTGGAAATTTGACTTTTATCATACCTTCATCTTTTATATTTAAGTAAAAACTTGTCTTCAAAACTGGGAAGCTGTTTTGACAACGTTGCATCGATATCAAGGAGAAACCTCTATAGAATATAAAAAAAACCCATGCCCATGAATTGAAGCCACAGTTTCTTAATTTAAGAGAAGCAGATTTTTTTGAGTGTAGATATGTATATGTTAATCTATATTATCTGAATTAATTGAGCATATTTTTTGACAAGTTTGTAAATCTATATATTTTTTTATAAAAAATAAAAATATGCATACATAAACATACATAACACGCATTTTTTCCAAAATTTTATGAATTCTTTCTTAGAGTTTATGAATCAAGATCTTATGAACGAAATTAAGAAATATTATGAACATATTTCTTTCTGTCTAAACCAGTGGTCGGCATTCTGCTACCTGCGAACAGAGAGCTTTCACTACAGCCATATATAACGTGTGGCGTCAGAAAAGCTCTTTACCCGCACTGCCGCGAGATGCCGAGCACTGGTCTTAACATACATACATAACTTAAGAAGCTTCAGATACATTGAGACATTTTATACACAGAGCCAAAACTACCTAGTATATTAGAAGAAAATCAATAAGATCTCTTTATGGTTTTCATTCAAGAAGATTTCCTTATTAAAACCAAATAGAAAATTTTATTAAAACTTTGCGAATTTTTTACTAGGAAATCCACATAATTTTAAGAAGAATCTTATTGTTTTTTATAAGAAAACTATTAATCTGATAAAAATTATGTGACTTACTTACTGATTACAAAATTTACCTTCTTGATTTTTAAGAAGAAATCCATAAAAATCCATAAGATTTATTAAGATTTATTTTTGAAATTTAGGAAATCCTATTCATTAAAAAAGATTTATTTTTAATTTTAATAAGGAAATCTTTTTTAAGAACCTTTTACCTAGAAATATTTTTTTATTTGCCTGTAATATTAAATAAAAATACATTTTGATGACTTTTTTAAAAAAAAAAAAGATCAAAGAACCAAGGCATGTGCATTATACAAAGTTTGGTCTTTGACCTAAAAGGAAAGGGATAGGATTTATTTAGAGGAATTGATTGGAACCACATGTGAATTATTGATTAGACGAAACAACCGCGAAAAACAATTTGAATTGCTGCTAACCGAGCCTAGTGTTATGATTTGGAAAGTATTTCCAGCCCTAAGTTGTTCCTTTCCTTTAATTCCATACTTTCCACAATTAAGCAGTAGATTTTTAGTTTTCCATAATTCTTAAATGTAGGAAAGAACAATGCCCGAACCCGGTTTCGAACCAGGGACCTCTGGGTTGATAGTCTAGCACACTCTCCACTAGACTACAAAGGCCGACTTCATTGCAATTTATTAGGAAATACAATTTTTATATAAATAAATATAAAACACTGTATAAAACACTGTATCTGTTACTTTTTCTCTTGTGAATGAACTGAAAAACTAACTTATAGTATGATTGAAAGCTGAATTAACTATGAACCGTGTACAGGGTTGCTAATATTCGAAGCGCCTATTTTATTTTTAAATAAATCAAAGAAACCACAATTTTTTGTATGTTCGTCATGAATATCATTTAATTGGGTTCAAGTAGATTTGCTTACATTATTTCTTGAACATGATATCTCGTAAATGGTCGCCATTGGCCTCTACGACATATTGTGCCCGTTTTGCAGCATTTTCCATGGTTTTCTTCAACATTTCGATGGGAAAGGCGGTTATTTCTTGACGGATGTTGGTTTTCAGCTCTTCTGGGGTCTTTGGCTTGTTGACGTAAACCTTTGATTTCAAATAACCCCACAAAAAGAAGTCTGGAGGCGTTAAATCTGGTGATCTTGGCGGCCAATCGAAATCACCATTTTTTGACATCAAACGGCCAGGGAACAATTGCTTCAAAAAATCGATTGTAGTGCGGCTTGTGTGTGGTGACGCGTCGTCTTGTTGAAACCAGTAGTGCCTGATACGCTTTCGACGAACGATTGGCATGAAAAAATTGTTTATCATATCGCGATAACGCTCCTGATTGACAGTAACTCTGTGGCCATTATCATCTTCGAAAAAGAACGGCCCAATGAGCTTTTTAGCACAAACGCCGCACCAAACAGTGACTTTTGCATCGTGAAGAGGTACCTCTTGAATCTCTTGTGGATTTTCAGTGGCATAAATACGGCAATTTTGTTTGTTTACCGTTCCGTTCAACTGAAAATGAGCTTCATCGCTCATTGAGTTGAGTTTTCACTATTGACTTGTTTTGTTGAATGTAAATTTCAACAATTTTAGAGCGTTCGCGTGGCGTGTACTGTTCCATTGTAAACATTTGCTTGGAATGACGTTTCAAACGCGGTATGTCATTAGTCGATTTGGCATCACTGCGGAAAGTTACAGTGTTGCCAGATGGGCGCTTCGAATATTGACAACCCTGTATAACCATTTTATGAAATTTAACCTTAACTGCATTATTCTGTTTCACGAACATGCACACCAACGATAAGAAAGACACGAGAAGCAATATTTTCTTCCATACAAAATTGTATTGCTTCTCGTGTCTTTCTCATCGTTGGTGTGCATGTTCGTGATACAGAATAATGCAGTAAATGTTTGAATGTGTTATCGGTTAGTTGAAAGAATCGTGATGAAAAATAAATTTTTTTTAAATAAAAATTTGTTTTCCTTTTCTCTACAGCTTAATTAAAAAAAAAACCTTTCCATCTACTCCCACGGTGAGTGTGAACGTGTTTTAAAAAATCTAATAAAATAGCAATAAAAATAAATTTCAATAAAAAAACGGAACGCAGACAGACCGTTTTTACTTGTAATTCAATACATTCTACTACGCGGATAATCTTCAATCTCTACATTGAATCAGATACAACACCACTCCCACGCGCCCACAGCCACATGTAAATGCGCAATGCGACAAATAGCAGTGCTTTTTAAGATGTTGCTAATGATTACTAAAGCACTTACTTGTTCATCACTTGACTAAGCACAACTATGCACCGTGAATACTTAGTTTTAAATTGAGCTTTTTTATTGCATTCCAATTGATTTTTACCATTTCTGACACTCGATATGCAAAACAATATAACTGTCAGACAAAGTCATGGCCAAGTTTTAAGACAAGCTTTTCAAGAAATACTTTTTACGGCGCCAACAATAGTTGATGATTACCTACTTTGTACCACAACTTGGCCAGCTTGACACCAATCAAGGTCAGCTTGTTTAATATGGGCGTTGAAGCGAGTTACTATACTACAATGGCGCAGCTCAAAATAGTTGTATCGAAAAACTGCATTCATTTTAGCCGAACGTGCTGCAATTTTTAGACTACAAGCTAAGCTTAACGCGTATCAGGCTTGGCAGCGCTTTTGTCTGCGACACTCAAACAGCGAACAGGTGTTGATCACACAGATCGATGTGATGGTTAAGAAGCCGCAGGCAATTTACAAAAAAGGTGCCATAAAACTATCCGCATCTGCTGAAGTAAGCTTCTATAGAATATTAATTGCCTTGATTTGCCTAATAATAGGATGAATTTAGCTTTTGTTTAGATGCCACAAAGATATTCACTCTAGGCTAAAAAAACCACAATCTAATTCATTTGATTGCCAAAACTTTCATATATTGAAAGTTAACTTTTACTTTCATTTGAAAACAGATAATTTGATAATATTTTTTGTTTTTGATGCCTGTTAAAAACAAATAAAAAGAAGAAAAAACACTCAAAGACTAATGATTATCTTTATAAACTGTTAATAAAATGCTTGCGCTTTTGTATTTAATGTATTTTCAATTCTTACAAACGCTTAATCCTCTTATCATCTGTAAAACTTTAGACTTGAAACATTTTGAATGCATCAACAAACAAGCAAACCTAATCAGCTTAAATTTTGAGTATGGCGTCAACTTCCTGACTCTCTTCAGAAGAAGAACTTGAAAGAAATTCCATTGAAATATTATTATATCATAATTCAGCTTAAAGTGACCCATATAAATCACAAAAAAAAAAATTTGTCTTCCAAAGCAAAACCTAGTCGTTAAGTAGATTTATGTATTTTTATTTGTGTGTGCTCTATGGTTTCCATTAAGTAGGGCATCACTTTTAAAGCAGACCTCACACAACGTTGTACTCAAAGCGCGCTTGTAGCAAAAACAAAAACCCTGAAAGAAGATCAATGCAAAGTTCACGTCTATGCTTATTGATGAGTAAAAATGCATGCAAAGGTACGCATTTCTTGAGAAGATCACGAAAGGCAAAAAATCAGTCAAAGGCTCTGTAGTATTTATAGAATTTAATACCCAACCCAATTAAACTAACAATATTACTTTTAATTTCTGTACTAATTGATTTGCTCCAAGGTTTGCCCAGCTTTGTTGAAAAATCTGCGTTGATCTTATTGTTTTGAATTATCTTTGAAAATTATCTAAAGAATGAGATTTCACTAAAAGTCAAACTCTTGATCACATCATTTAAAAACCATTTGATGCTCACAGAATAATAATTGATGTCGCATAAAGAAATGCGTTCTGCGTTTCCAAGCTGAATATAAACTTTTTGCAAAAATTGAGGCTTCTTTTGCTGTTCATCGATCGTTTTCAAATCTTAATAACAGCCACTTCATTTTTAAGCTCAAACACATTTTTGTTCTTCTCTTTTGAACATATGATAATACTCTGTGCTCTCTACTCTTTTGCTATCGATCAAAGTTGAGCGCCATTTGTTTTGCATACGATCAGTAGAAAGGAAGCAGCAACGGTTCTTGTGGCCATAAACGTAATTTTAATGGCTTCAGAACCTGTTCAACCAGTCTGCCACAAGTCGATGGCATAACTTTAACTGAGTGACGAAACAACTACAAAAGCAAGAATAATATGAAAAAAATGTTTAAAATCATTAAACATGACAAAAATTGCTCTTAACACTGTACCGTTTACCATCTTGCTAATAGTGAATGGCATCCAAATTTTTGAATATGTATCTTTATGGAATTGTATTGCTTTTATGATATTATGTATTGAAAAAATTAATGATTGAAGTGTTCTCTTTCAATTTGACGTTTGTGTTGTGTTTTAATTTCAACTTCATGCAAGCTTTTTCTTTATAAATCATTTTAGCAAACCACTTTATTCACTTAAGGGCAGGTTCTCATGAAGCTCAACCAAAAAACTCATTTTTTTTTTGATAGCTTATGATGTGCAGCATATGTTCCCAAAGCGGTTTGGCCGATAACAATTGTATAAAAAGTTATCGCATACGACAGGAATTCATATTTTCATAAACGCACAAGAAAAAATCGTTAAACAATTCTTAAAACGCGTTTTCTAAATAATCATGTTTTACAAACTGGCCACCACGATATCTCGGGAATTACTCAATAGATTGACTTGGATTTTTTAACGTAGATAAAATTTTGTGGATCCTATACCTAAATGTAGATTATATTGCCTGGTTGTTTTTTTAGAGCACTTTAAAGAGCGAAAAATGTGAAAAAACGCTACTATAAATTCACATGTCCACCATTTTTGTAATTTTCAACTTTTTATTGATATTATAGGTTCAAGCTCCAATTAATATTACATAATTTATAAAATGTTTTTTTGTTTTACATCAGACTAGTATAAAAGCCTGTCCTACGACATGTCCTCCGCACACTTCTTTTTTGGAGCCATTTACCGAAAGCATATTTTATTTTTAAAGCTTGATTTTTTATTCGATTGATTTTTGAAAAATACAAATGCACAACTTTAAATAACACTTTACGTAGTGAAGCAGTCTTGAAAAATTAGTTCAAGTGCAAAAGTGCAAAAAGTCGAGTTTGGTAACAATCATATTCATACACAACTTTACAAACTGGCCTTGCAACCATCATATAAGTAGCAACTCAGTTGTTGTTTCGCGACTGATACAATTATATTTTTGGTGCAATCGACTCAAATCGAATCAAAAGAATTTTATTAAATTCTTATAAAAGGATAAAAACAGAGGTAGTTAGATCAAAAACGTATTTTTGTAAAAACCCAATATTGTCACTGATAAGTATCAAATATATTTTCTGTGCATACTTTCAGGCTGAAAAGTTTTAAGAACAGTATGTCTTGTAAAAGTACTTTACTGTCAAAAAATAATTACAGTTTCAGAAATATTGTGTGCGGAGCGCCATGCTTCTTTGTATGTATTAAGATGTGCATACTTTCAGGCTGAACAGTTTGAGATATAATGGGCACGGAGCAGCGTTCTTGCCTTTTATATATTAAGACGACATGAACGTGCTGTGTGATGGAGGTTGGGCACCTTCTTTTTCAACGAAGCGTTTTGACACTTTACATTACACCTTTATGCAGCAAAAAAGATATGTTCCTACACATTAAGAATCAATAAATAACTGTCAAAAAACTCAAGGTGTTCATTTACTTCCTTATAAGAAAAAAAAAATCAGGAACATCACCGTGTTTCTGGACCCCTAGATTCCAACCCGTACATGCTCAAGTTACTTTACACTTCATTTTTTCTCTCGAAGCTCAAGTATGCGGCTGTGATCATATCCATATGAATCGACTCGAACCAATTTAAAAAAGCTTCCTAATATTCGCTCTTTGTTCTGTTCAATTTCCTTAAATGATTCCATCATTAATTTGTTAGATGCTTACTTTTGAATCTTAAGACCTTGGGTAGTAGAATATCCATCCTTTCTCTTCTTTTTATCTATGATATTGTCTCCGGCATGACTGACTGTCCATTTTTTTTAGAAAAAATTAATGTCAATATTCCGTCTAGAAATTTGCGGAACTTTGACTTTTCTATATTGGTTTTAGTAGAACTTACTACGTTTTTAGTGATCCAATTAATAGGGCATTAATTAGTTAATAGGACAAGGAAAGAGGTTTCTCTCTTTCAAAAAATATAGTAAGAAATTTATTAAACTCTTTGTTTTATGCGTTAACATATGTATATCAAATATACTATATATATTATAACTAAGATTAATCTAAGTTTAAGATTAGTTAGTAAGAAATTTGCTCATTTTTTACCAATTAATTAACGAACTGAAATGAACCTGCCCTTAAAAAGAAGCGAGTTCGCATAAGGTATTAGACCAGTGCGAAGATTAAAAAAAAATATAGTTCTTTGAGAATTTTTAAACCATTTATACAAATTATGGTTGACATTTAAACAGCAGTGTGCATTATTTTTAAAAACCAACAAAAAAAACTTCTTACAACCAATTTGTGTTACAAGGATTGCTACATACATACATTTCAGGAATAAGTTAAAGAGCGAGTTTTTTCATTGACAATATCTTTATTGTTTTCGAAATATTATCCTTTATGATAACATATTTAATTTTTGCAAGCGTTCGAACTATTTGCCATAACATTAATCTCATTCCGCGTGAGACACCTCCATTTGTCTCCATTTGAGGGTTTGAACGCATCAACGCTATGTGGTTCTTCTGGCGTCAAAAATCGTTGTCCACACAGCTTGTTTTTGATGTGCGGGTCATTTTGGTAAGAAGTCATTCTTCGGCACTTGTTTGTTTTCCTTTTTTCTCGGAATACTTCTGGCAAACAAATGGGTGTGTACCATTCCAATTGGACCATTCTCGTGTCTCAAGTGGTAACGTGGTCACATGACCACTTTTTTTGGAGAGATTGGTGACAATTTGCTTCGCAGTGCTTCGAGCTCGAACAAATTTTGTTGGATTTGGTAAATTTTGAAAGACCCATACAGTTGACTGCTGTCTACTTTTAAGCTCATACGCATAGATCCATGATTTGACATTCGTCATAACTAAATAGACGTTTTTTGATGCAGTGTGATTGTATTTCTTGAGCGTTTCTTTGCACCAATCGACACTAGTCTTTTTTGAGTGATTGTCAATTTGTGTGAAATCTATTCTGAACAAATCTTTTCACAACTATGTGTTTATGTAAAATGGTATGTTTGCTAGTGGAAGTAATGCCCAGGAATGCCTCAATTTCATGATATGTCACATCAATTCGCGCACAGCATCAATCTTTTGTGGCACAACAACAGATTTTGGACGACCTTCACGAAATTCGTCAGTAAGGCCTCGCTTGAATTTTGTGCACCAACAAAAAGAGGTCTTTGGCTATCTAAAATGTCTAAACTTTCCAATGGAAGCAGCAGTTTGACTGAAGTTACATTAGCGTTGCCGGACCCCGAAATATACATTTTTTTTTGTGCGTTGGGCGATGGAAATTTTCATAGATACTGCAAAACTCCAGTTCCACAATATCTCGGATTTTTACCGACTAAAACCAACGCCTTTACTCTGCTATCCTGTTTATTTCTATGGTATCACTTTTCAGCATTCTTTCATAAGGTAGGATTGAGGCTTCTGGCCTTTCTTTTATCTTTCGTAGACTCTCATGACTGTACACTTCCTCATCTTTCCGAACTCGTAGCATTTTTTGTGTGAGGATGTTGTTCCTTGTATTCCATCTTTCTGTTAACTCTGCCATTAACTGCAGGAGTATCGCTGGTGTTAGGTCTTCTCCTTTGGTATCTTCTAAGCTTCTTTGTTGATTTTTAAACCTAATACATTCTATTAACTATGACCTAGTTGCATTGGCGTCGGAAGCGGGGGGACAAGGGGGGCAGTTGCCCCCGCACTTTTTTATCTAGATAAACAATTTAAAAGGAAAAGTTATTCAAAATATCAGTTTTTTTACAACGATAATATTTTTGCATTATATATTTTCCTCTTCTTTCTCTCTTCTTCATGTTTCATGTGAATAAATTTTGGTGAACTTTTTTTGCACCACCATTTGTACTGCCCCCCCATTTGTACTGCCCCCCAGATGAAATTCGCTTCCGACGCGCTTGCCTAGTTGCCATGCATAGCTATTTCGGCTTTGTGATGACAAAAAAAAAGCACTTTGGGTCATCGACGTGCTTATATTGCATGGTATTGAATTGTATTGTATTTATTATTAGATATACCAGTGCTACAAGGTAAGAACCTTATCATTAATGCACTGGCATCATATATTTGTTGTATTTTGTGTCATAACAATAAATATAATGGTAACAATAAAATTAATTATAATTATATTAATATTAATAATATTAAAAGTATAGATAATATAGAAACAGTTCCACTTCCAGTGAGTAGATGACAATACAGGTAATTTAATTTTATTTAAACACTAAAAAATTAATAAGAAATTTTGAAATATTAATTTTTTTAGTATAAAGAAAGAAAAAGTGAATTTTACGAAAGAATAAAGATTATTGCAACGATGAAAGATGAGAATATAACACTTTTTGTATATTTGTTCAGATATTCTCTAAAGCATCCATGTGCTGCTATCTCTTTTCGCCGTTGGACATTTCCATTCTGTCGCATAGCTGCCGCTTCTTTTGCAGCAATATCTACCGGCATCCTGCCTGCTATTACATTTACAGTATCATTCGAGACTGTCTGAAACACACTGCAAACTCTTAGTGACATATGCCTGTGTGCCGACCACGGTTGCCACATCAAATTCCCACGAAAAACCTTTTTCCCACAATAGCCAAAATTAGTAACTACGAAAAATTCCCATGGTATAAAATTGAAAAAAAAATCCCATCGCAATTAAAAAAACCGCAAAAAATCCCACGGACATTCAAAATAACCACGAAAATCCCATTTGTATTTAAAAAACCACGATAAATCCCATTTGTATTGAAAAAAAAAACACAAAAAATCTCTCTTCTATTAAAAATTACCGCAGTTAATAACACAGACATAACAAATTGTCAAAACAAAAACAAAAAATTAAAAAGAACTAGTATATTTCGTCGTCTGTGTTTTAATCTTTTAGTAATAATATTCAATGTGAATACGGTCGTAATATTCTGTGACGGTCGTAGCCTAGTGGGTAGAGTGCGTGGCTCCTAAGCTAAAGAACTGCGGTAGCCCGGGCTCAATTCCAGCTCAGACACAAAGTTTTTTCAATTGAATTCATTTTTCTGTTCGGTCGTCACCTCTCTGCAGACAATGGCAAACCTCAGAGAGTAAAAATTGCCATGTAAAGCTTCTTGAGAACATAAGCCGTTCGGAGTCGGCATTAAGCACGTAGGTCCAGTTCTCTGTCATTTGTGATCAAACATTTAACAACACGCACAACACAATTGATCAATAGAAGCTAGGTCAAAGTCCTTCCAAGGGCTGAAATGGCCAGTTTATTTTATTTTTATATAATAATATTCAATAAAAAATTTTTTTAATCCAGCTTAAAACTGTATAAAGTTTACAAAAAGAGTTTCAAATTAGTTTTTAGTTTTTCAAAAGCAAAACACAATCACGAAATTTTTATCTTTTTAACAATTATTATTCTGCACGCACCGCATCAAAAGCAAATTTCTATTCGACCAAAAATGCTATGAACATCGAACATTTCGACAGGGTTTGACGTTCGATACTCGTTGTTCGACTACCAGCGAAGATTACGTCGAAAGCAGCTCGTAATAAGGGCCAATCACAAATCAATTAAAGATATACTAATTTTGTATATTGATTAAAAAATAAAAAAAAAATAATTGAAACATATTTTCCCAATGCATGTTATTATGTTAAGAGTGAAAGTACTTCCCACCAAATCAAAGTAACCAAAGATGGGTTGAGACGATTTTGACAATGAACAAAATATGAAAAATATACACTTTTATGTATACATATTTATATACATTTTAACTGGAAAATAATAATAATTCTCTTAAAGCAAAAAAATCCCACAAAACAAAACAAAAAAAAAAAAATCCGACGTGAATTAAAAAAAACCACACTCAATTAAAAAATCCCATGGGAATTCTCACTTTCCACGGCAATTAAAAATAACCACAAATGGGATTTTTACCACAAAAGTGGCAACCGTGGTGCCGACGTTACTTCCTTAATATACGACTTTTGGCTAACAGATGTTGCCCAAACTGGGGCCACGTGCATTATTACGGAAGTGCTAACACTAGCTAAAAGATTCCTAATCAATTGTCTTCCACCACCAATATTTTGCATAAGACGTCCCAACGAAAGTGTTGATTTCTTAACTTTTTCACTGACATATCTGAGGTGCTCTTTGAAATTGAGCATGTGGTCTAGCATTACTCTTAGATATTTGATATACGGTTTGAAAGATATGGTGTGCTGATTCACCTCTATTGCTTTCCTAAATCCGTACTGTTTAGCATGCATAAAGGTCTGTATGATGGGTTGCTTGTCCGTTTTAGGAAAAATAATTAATTGTTGTTTTTTTCCATTGTTTTAGGAACATTTCCTCTTTAAGACAAGTTGAATAGAGCTTGCAGAACATCTCAGGTTTCTTGTTAAGCGACGCTTTAAAGACCGTATTGGAATCCCAGGTGTTTATTGGCTTCCACCTTTCTGATAGCTTCAAGAAGTACTTCAGTTGTCACCGTTGGTATTAATTCTGCTAACAGTTGAAGCTCTAGTCGCAACCTACTATCAGCTTTTCAAGGGAAAAGTCCCTTCACTATGCGAGCCATGATTTGTGGGTCAACAGGTGTGCTTGTATTTGGGCTCTTTATCTTTTTAAAGACGATTTTGTGCGCGTTTTCCGAAATATATGTATCAGGTTACGTATGTGTATGTTGTTATCGTTCTATGGAAGAAATTTAAAAATTTGATAAAGAAAAAAAAGTCAGTGATTAAAAAAATATTTTGAGTTTCTGAATACAAATTTTGACTTCAAAAAGGTAGTGATGTTAACCCAAAGCATTTTCACATAACTAATATGGCGATTGAAAACTTTGAAACAATAGCTATCGAAATTAAACTTTGAAATTAGATTGCTTATCTACAGAGAATTGCAGAATAGCGTTAGAATTTTTAAACACCTTAAATTTTAAAAAGAAAGTTTAACGAAATTTTTTGAAAACGTTCTTTCCATCGTTTTTCGTTTGAGTGAGATCAACAACGAGGTATTTTGTGAACAACTGTTTTTAATAAAAAATAGGAGTATTTACGACTCAGTACACTTGCCTGTGCAGTTGAGAACTTGAGGACTTATGCAGTTGGATTTTCGTAAAGACACCACTATCATTTTTTCAAAGCCGTCAAAATTTGCACAATGTGCACAACTGCTCAAGTCCTCATGTCCTCAAGTTTGAGAGTACAGTAAAAAAGCACTTGCGCAGATTCTTTGCAATGACGCAAAAAATTAAAACAGACAAGCATTTTGTTCTTTTAAAGTGCAGAAGTCCTCAAGTCATCAAAACCTCAACTGCACTGGCAAGTGCACTTAATCGTGACTACCCCTAATGTATTCTGTTGAAGAAATAATAAAATTTCGTACAAATACTTTACTCATTATACATATTTCTGCAAAAATCATCAAAAATAAGGGACTAAATTAGTCGATGAAGTAGATGTCAATATATTTTAAGACATAAAGTGGTACAAGAAATTTTTTTGCATACATCAAAGTTCTAGTTCTTAGAGTTTTTGAACTTGTGGTGCAAACCCGTATATTGCCATATACAAACATTTAGTGAAAATAAAAAAAAAACTAAGACGTACCTTATTATAATTTTGTTCAGCAAAAATCGTTTTACAACGTCCTCTTTCAGAAATATACCATAGTTGCTCTTTTTCAATAAAAATTTCTCAAAGTGTTGAATTCTGTTTTTAAAAAGCTATGATGTTTTTGCAGCTTAACCCTGGTCTCATGTCATGAGTGAAAAAATTCATTGCCCACTCAAGGGTTAAATTATATGTTCTCTCTTTGTTCTTGATGGCTCTGATGTTTCTGTATATTTTTCATCAGTTCAACTACAACATAAATTAAAACTCGTTCATTTTAATTAAGTTAAATGTACAAATTTAACTTTACATATGATTAACACACCGCTTTGCCTTTTAGTCTAGCTAAATTTGACGTTTAGACGTAGTCGTGAACACGCTTGCTCTTTGCATGTCGTTCCAGCATCAGCTGTCAGTGGGCGCTTGGGTGTCACATGTCATTATTTAATGACTTTTCGAATTCCTACGCATTGCATTATTCTCTTATTTGTGTTTTTGTGTACTTTAAACGAATTGTTAAATTTATTGCTTGTTGTTCGGTAATTGTTTTTTTTATAATTTTGTTTTACGTTTGCTTGAAATTAAATTTGTTGACATTTGAAGGTTAAGTTTTTGTGTTTTTTAACTATTTTGTTGCTGTTTTTCGTTTACGACTACGTTCTTCCGTCATCAGTCGATTTTTTTCACACTGCCTTTAATTGTTTACTTGAAGTCGTTGATTGCTCATGTAAGTTTTTTCAAATATTACTACAGTTTTGTAATTTTTTAATGTATGTACTCAACATTGAAATTTTTCTAGGTAATTTGTAAGTAGGGTAGACTGGAGTGCATTTGCCATCAGTTTTTTTTTGGAATCGTTTTTTTAATCTCTGAGACAAACAAATGAATCTAGAAACAATTATTTTTTTTTACTTTAATCCGTAAAAACAAAGAGTATAAGCCAATTTTTTGTTACTTTATAGGAAAAGTTATTATGTCAAATGTGCCCCAGCTCAACACATTCAGAGCGTGACTATTTGATACTGACATTGCTTTGAGAAAATACTCCAGAATTTAAAGAAAAACAAAATCAAGGTAATTTTTGCATTGAAACAAATACAGTTCGTGTATTTATTTTTGGTATTTTTATTCATTTTGGTGTGCATTGTTAAATACTTCTTAAGTTTTCGTTAAATATAATAATTTTTGCTAAAAATTATTACATTAAATTTAAAAAATTGATATGAACCTTCTGATTTTGGAGGCATTATTAATTATGAGTAACCGGGTATTCGAACACCTGCCGAAGTTGATGTTAAATAAATAATTTGTCATACAGCAAGATGTTAGAGATGGAAACTTTAGCTGTCAAATAAGCCCCAAGTACTGTATGATTGCATAGTTTCTTTTTAAATTTTCTAAGAATTTTATGGTAAATTTTTATACTTTGAGCGGTGATCACTTTAAAAAAGGTGTTTTGTTAGTGTGTTTCTGATTTTTAAAAATTTTAAAGCAGAGTGTATGCGCTCACACCGAAAACTGCGATGCCAAATGTATCTCAGTTTACCCTATATTGTACCTTCCAAAACGAAACTGATGAGTTATAAAGATTAAGGTGAAGCATATTTCAGTCTGTTTCTATATGTTAATTTTGATTGAGATCAATGATTGATTTGAGTTGTAAAGCAGTTGTTTCAATTTCTTAGTTAAACAGCATTTTCGCAACAAAGTAATCAGGTATTTTCCCAAAAAATAACTTTATGAAGATAATGTTTTTTTTAACAAAGTTATAAAGTATAGTACATTTAATATTTTTTTTCTTATTTGCGCCAAAAGCATATATAGAACTTGTGGGTATATAAAATAACGTTAAAAAATTCTAAAAACATGCTTCCTCTTACAATGATTAAACATGGGTATAAAGAAGAGCTGTACCAAATACATAATCGAAGTTATTTAAGTATGCCATCATTAATTTTTCATAGCTGTTAAATTGAGATTTCGACTAGTAATCAATTATACTAACGTATTTTATAAAAATTATAAATAATATTAAGGTAAGAAATTATTGATAAGTAGTACACTACGATTACAATTATTTAATTGGTAATCACGATTACTTGAGATGTCAAAAATAATATGACCACTTTTAAAAATTATCTTTGATTAATTTAAGA